>JBAMBO010001211.1:0-166016 GCA_037044535.1 Lordiphosa magnipectinata
GGGAAATGCTTAACCTAATGAATGGGTCCAACTGACCCTCTCTAATCTCATATCTCAGGGAGGAGACCAAATATAGGCAGGAGTTTATAGCGGATTTTCAAACGGGTGTGTCAACTTTATTTGTAAAGAATTTTGCAATGTTTAATGTTAATTAATTAATATTCTGTAACCTCAACTAATGTATAATATTCTTGGAATCTTGGACTTTTGGAATGTTTGAACTCTGCACTCGCTGTTTCATTGGGGATTGGAACTTGAAAAAGATTCAACCCTCCCTTAACGACCTTTTTGATTTTCAAAGTAGCAAAAGTGGTGCCTCTTGTTGAAAACTTTCGTGGTGCCTCGTGTTGAGGACTTTCGTGGTGCCAAATAGTTCAAAATAGTACACATACAGAACCACAATTAAAGGCTGGTCGCTGTTATCAAAGAACCTTTCGCTACTATCTTTAATACTCAGCAATTGCCCGCTGATGTCAGAGAGTGCTTTAACTGAATAAGGAATTAACCATAATTAACCGGGTCTATTTTACGCACACAAGCAGCTGCCTTAAGCCTTGCTAGAAAACTAAAGTATACATATAAATGTTGAGTTAGAGCCACCAAAGTACTCTCAATTCAGTGACTTTTAATGTATGAGCTAACTGAATCCTTAGTCCTAAGCATGTGCACCGCGTACAGATTTGCTTAGTTACCTCGCGTTGAGGTTGTTGCTTCAATTGTGGGCCCATAAGCAAATTCGTTCGAGTTGGTTGAGGTTGCCTCTCGTTGAGTGCTTTAGTGGTGCCTTGCGTTGAAAACTTTCGTGATGCTTCTGGTTGAGAGCTTTCGTGGTGCCTCTAGTTGAGGGCTTTGGTGATGCTTTTGGTTGAGGACTATCGTGGTGCCTCTGTTTAAGGTCTTTCACGTGTTTCGCTGTCTATATTTTCTTCTAGAGATTCCAGCATGGCGAACTTGCGCTGCTTTTGTACCTCATTGTTAAGCTGTTCCAGCGAACTGAATACTATTGAACTCTCCACTAGCTTAGTTCCAAGTTCATACTGAACTCAAATCTGATTGTTATAGTTTTCTTTAATCAATTTTTCGCTGAGTGTATATGGATCAGCCGGTAGACTTCAAGGAATGCTGAAAGTCCACTTTTATTTAACTAGTTCAAGCAGCGTTAGTTAATCCAAATCTAAGGAAGCTCCACGCGATCGGTCTTCAAAACAAACTCCAAGCAAAGATTTGACGTAGCTTTTTCACCATTTTTCGACACCTGCGCGGAACTAAATTTCCGCTTGAGCAAAACTTGACCCGAATTGGACTTTGGTTTGGAAAGGTCGTTGAAGCCAAAGACATTTGGTGGTTATACAACACAAACAAGCTCTAGCTGTTGCCCCCCAAACAAGCAGCCCACATCCCACATCCCAATCAAAACCAACGCCCTCTACGCATAAATCAGTGGCCCGAGTGGAAAATGCACTTCCTCGAAATGATGGAAAATGTATGACAAAAGGAGCGCTGTGACCATTTGGCCGACTGGTTTGCTCAATTTGGCCAAAAACATGATTGAAAAAGTGGAAAAGTGGTTCGCCAAAAAAACCGGAACCCCGCGGGACCAGGCTTTTTGTGCGTGGATTAGAGTGACCATTTTGTTTTGCCGGCTGGTGGCCAATTAAACCTGTTCACCCGCTTCCCAGCTAAATGCGTGCACTTCCGTTTTCCCAATATAAAAAGACGGCGTCGCCTTGGAATGGCTAAGCAAACGACAGCGACCACTGGCAGCAGCAGCATCATCATCATCATGTGCACGACAAGATTAGCGCTGCTCTGTTGCCTCTTGGGCGGCATAGCTGCTGGACAACAACAACAACAGCAGGAAAAGCGCTCGCTCTTTGAGCCCTCATCGCAGGGTTGGAACTCGGTGGGCACATTTGATGGTCTGCATCCGATTAGTTTGGGCCACATGAGCAAGGATGAGCTGATCACGCTGCTGGAGGCCTGGCGTGAAGTGGAGCAGGAGGAGTCCAATTCGACAACAACTACAACAGAGGCAGCCACTGAGATGCCAACTAGCGCACTGCCACCCAGACCTAGACCTAGACCGAGACCACGACCGCGTCCACGACGACCACGCCCACGACTTCCGCGTCCCGTGTTGCCAGCGGGTGTACCCATTACGGGTTCCGTGCCCGCCTTTGTGCCCATACAGGTGGCGGCCATGTTTGCTCAGCCAGCAGGCAATGGGGATAATGGTGGTGGTGATAATGGTGGTGGAGGTGGCGGTGCAGCTGACCAAGTGATTGACCAGCGGCGCTTCTTCCGTTTCATACCGCAATCCCAGCAGCCGTTTGTGATGCGCAACACCCTCGAGAGCATCGATGCAGACATCTCACCAGCCGGTTCCAGTCTCAAATCGCAGGTGGAAACCGCACAGCCAACACAAAACAGTGAACCACCCCAAGCCACGTTTCACGAGTTTCCACCCCCGCCACCAGTGCCCCACCAGATGCCCCACCAGTTGCCCGTTTTTCTGCCCAAGCCGCAGTTTCCCGGCAGATTCGGACCGCCACCGCCGCCGCCCTACCTGTCCAATGCTCCGGGACGCCTGGAGTTGGTGCCTTCATCACAGATCATAGGCGACTGGCGAGAGTGATGATGGCCATCAAAGAAAGCATTCAACCTTGCTGGCATTTTCGCATACGCATGAATTTTGCGAAAGTGAAAGTGAAAGCAAGGAGGAATTGCTTGCACACCTTTTTTTGTTTTTTTTTTTTGCTGTAAATATATTCAAATAAAAATCTAAGTTATAGTTTTATAAAACAAACAACAAATTTCTGTTTTATTCAACAAGAAGAAGAAATCATTCTGGGTCTACGATATTTAGGTTCGCCGATAAACTTACTTCAATGTAAGTCGTCTGGTGAGTATCCTGTAAGTATATGTCTATGTTATCACTAGTGATTGAAAAGGTACTCAATTTTCTTACCTATAGTTAAGATACAAGGTAAAAGTCATTAAATATATAAACCTATCTATAGGTAAGGTAAAAGGTATTCGGAATTTCCAGCACCAAGGTAAAGGTAAAGGTACAAAAAAAGCTACTTTAAATTGAAAAGCATGGTTAATCCATTTTCATTAGTAATGAATGGACATCGGATTTTATGCACTTTTTTAAATGGAGGTCGATTGAGGTCAAATAAATAGGAAGAGAAGATCAAATGGTCAAGAAAATCGCGAAATTTTCAAAATTTTCAAAGGACCTAAGATAACTATGAAGGTTGGATAGATGGCAATGATGGCTGACGTGTATATAAGAGGCTCAGACCAAAAACCGCGAAATTTGTCAAATTTTCATTTTAACATTTACGAAAGCGCGAGCGTTGGTAAATAAGAGACAGGTCCAAATTTGGAAATTTTTCGTATGACCAAATATTATTATGAAGGTTTTATGGATGGCAATGTAGACGGGTTTAGGGGTAGGGGAGTTGTAGATCGAACAGTTAAAAGAATCGCGAAATTGGCCAATTTTTCATATGACCAAAGATTATTATGAAGACTTAATAGACGGCAATAGTAAGACGGGTAAATATAGAAAGTGTAGACTGAACTGTCAAAAAAATCGCGAAATTTTCAAAATTATTTTTTGAGTTTAGATTTTTTGCGAAATTTTCAAAATTTTATGAGTTTTGGGAATCATTAAGATGTAATAGATGGCGATTGTAAACGCGTAAATGGTTAGATCCAACGGTCCAAAAAGTTGCGTTGATTATAATGTAGGCAGGTAAATTGACGGGTCAAGATCAAGCGGTCCAAAAATCCGTATATATACAAAATTATATGATTAGTTCAGATTATCATGAAGATTTAATAGTTGGCAATTAAAGACGGGTAAATAGGAGGTGTCGGTCAATAGGTTTAAACATTTGTGAAATTTGTATGTGGGGTTTGGTGACCTGTTTTTGATTTTAGTCAATGTTACAACTGGCTAGCTCAAGGTCTTTTTTGGTTGATTATAAGCCTTTTTATAACCAACACAAACCAACAGATATTAATTACAACATTTTTGGAATAGCAATTGGGTATGTCCGTACAACGATCGCTGTTTCGAGAATAACCAAATTCTCTCATCAGCGGACTTGTTATGCTGTTCACACTTCAACCAAACATCCAGTTAGTATTTATACTCTGAAAAGGGGCGAATAAAGACATAGGAATTACACTATTATAAATTCGCAGCCCGAATTTCGGCTATGGTTTTTTGTTTGAAGGTGTTTGTTTACCAATTTGTTGCAATTAATTCTGTTGCTTATGGCTGCTGCTAGGTGGTTGAGCTATCCGTCCAATGATACCAAAAAAGACCATGAGCTAGCCAGTTGTAACATTGACTAAAATCAAAAACAGGTCACCAAACCCCACATACAGAAGAAATTTTAATAAATTTTTTTTTATTTTTAAAATTGAAAAAGAAAAAATTTTTTTTTCAAAATCTTAAAAGGATTGCTCAATTTTTTTTTAAATTGGAATAAAATAAATAAAAACTATAAAAAAGTTTTTAAAAACATTTTAATTTAAAAAAAAAATTTTGTTTTTCTACTTAAGAATCTCACTTTTTTGAAGAAAATAAGGTATTTGTAAAAAAAATCTATAGTTAACCACCGCACTAAGGGTTTTTTTTTCGTTTTTTTTGGCATTTACTAAAAAAAAATGTTCTGTTTTTTAAAATAACCTTTATTATACCCTTGTAGAGGGTATATTAAAATTGTCGAAATGTTTGTAACGCATAGAAGGAAGCAACTCCGACCACATAAAGTATATATATTCTTGATCAGCATGACGAGCTGAGTTGATATAGACATGTCCGTCTGTCCGTCCGTCTGTCCGTCTGTTTCTATGCTATCTCCTTTAAAGCTATCTTAACCAAACTTTGCACGAAGTCTTTTGGTACAAATACGCTGCACATTTGTCGGAACTGACCGGATCGGATGACTGTATCTTATAGCTGCCATAGGAACCATCGGTTGGAAAATGAGTCTTACTGAGAAAAACTTTTTTGTTTTCAATGTTAGAGTTCTTAAACTCGTCCATTATTAATATTATAGGCTTTCAGACAGATTGGGAAATTTTGGTCAAGATCGGATGACTATATCTTATAGCTGTCATAGGACCGATCGGTCGGAAAATGGGTCTTAGGGAAAATGACTTTTGTTTTTAAGTAAATCGTTCTTAAAATCGGTAATTCTTAATATTACAAACTTTCAATCTAATTTGAAAAAGTTGATCGACATCGGGTGACTATATCTTATGGTTGCCATACCATACCGACCGATTCCGACCGATCGGTCGGAAATTGATTCTTAGTCAGAAAAAATTTTTCTGTTTTAAATTTTATCTTTCTTAAACTGCATGATTGTTAATTTGATATGTTTTCAAAAAGATTCACGAAATTTTGTCGAAATCAGATGTTTATCTGTCCAAAAATGGGTTTTAGTTAAAAATTTTTGGGATTTTTATGTAAGCGTTCTTAAACTCTGACATTTCAAAAACAGCATTTGCAAGGGCTGTGTTTGGTGGAGTAGAACTCCCAAGGCACTCCGAGGTGCTCAGACTTTTGAATGTGGAGTTACTAACTGAAGTGTCCAGAATAAAATGCAACTAAATTTGTTTGCTTTAATTCACTTTTTCTCGAAAAAATCTCCTTTTTCCAGAGGGATATGCGTTTGAACATGCACGGCTGCTAGACATTTTTGTCAGCCACAAGCACTCAGAGGCCGCAGTCAAACAGCATATACTGTAAAAAATTGGCGAAAACCTCATAAGTAAAACCACCGAAACACAAGTAAATAAAAAGGTACGCGCTTTTGTCAAATATTTTGAAAGGAAATGGACAAATTGAGGGCGACAAATACTAAGATTTAAAAATAAGCATTCTGAATGGCTTGATAAAAATATAGTAATTGACATCGAAGTAAATTGTAGATCTATGAAAAGAGGAGGTCGCCCAAAAGTGGATTATAAGAATGCTAGCTCCTGACCAAAACGACAGTTGGCGACAGAGCTTTCAGAGGTTAATAATAACTTGTTGCCTTAGCTTGTACATGCTGCTAGAGTTCGTCTAGTTAAAAACCAAAAACCTTAGTAACTAAATCATAGTTTTAACAAAGATGTTTAAAATTTGTTAACATCAATAAATTTGTTAAAAATTACTAACATTGAGAAGCTCGCCCTTGCACCTTTGGTCTGCTGTTTAGTACCAAATTTTTTTAATAAATTTGACCCAAATTGGTAATTTTAAATGTTCTTATCTATAACCAATTGTTTCGGTCAGTATAATTGCACACAACAGATCAAATCAATGGAAAAACATGTTACGGACTGATATAGTATTAAAAAAAAAAATATATACAAACAAAACAAACTCACGAGTCATCACTATGGTTAGAGATGCGCAATGGATGGATTTCGATATATCGGTAGATCGGTGTAGCGATGGCTTGGGGAAGGTCGTGAGTCATGGGGAAATAAGGGGTCTAATAGTTCCTGTGGGGGTAGAGAATTTCCCAACTTTTCAATTAGGCGGTTCACAGGGAGTCCGGAACTGAGGTCGAAACCCAAGGAAAGAGGAGATTAAGAAGCAGTCGCTTTCAAGGGCATTCAAAGTCGAGAGGAAGAAATCGAAGAAAAATTTAAATTAAGCGCAATATATATATCGGTATCCAGCGGCTAAATCTCCACAAAAACAAATCTTAAATTTAAAAGTGAACGATTTCCCGGCTCGGTGAGAAAGTTGATGCAAGTGCAGATGTGCAAGATATTAATAAGTGTGTTCGTGCAGGTGTAGCCGGTAGTAATCAAGGCAACAGAGACGACAGGTCACCGGGGGAAGGATTGGCCACCACCTCCAGGTGGCCCAGGTTTTTATACCCTCTATTTTATTTTATATACCTAAATA
Organism: Lordiphosa magnipectinata; assembly: GCA_037044535.1. NCBI lineage: Eukaryota > Metazoa > Arthropoda > Insecta > Diptera > Drosophilidae > Lordiphosa > Lordiphosa magnipectinata. Next base: position 6,932 of record JBAMBO010001211.1, read on the forward strand.
TAAAAGGAGAATCAGCAGTGGTGGAAAGGCTGTCGGGTCTTCAGCTATAAATAATACATAGCAGGCTGCAGGAGAATCACTTTAGAAGACAAAAATACAAGCCCATTAAAAAAAAGAAGAAACACCTCAAAACCATATATTTAAACACATTCATTTAACTTTCAAATTAACTATTTATTTAATATGCGCAAATCTTTAAATATTACATAGCTATAAGTATTTATCAACTATTTATTTATTTATTTATTATTTATGTACTTACCGTGTATACGTCCCTGTGGTACCCAGGTTAGGAATTGTGAAGATGTGTGTAGCTGTTAAGATTTTGTTTAAATATATATATGTTTGAAAGTGATAAGAGAACCATGATGGGTTAGAGAATTTAGAATGGGGTGAGGAGGACTGAACATAAGGCGGAAGTGAGGTGATTAGGGAGTTGGTCGACAACCATGTGGCAGCCAACTAATGGTAGGGAGGGCGACGCCACGGGCGAAGTATAACATCTACTCGCCCAAATAGATCCGGAGCAGAAACAAAGGGAAGTGACCGTAGAAAATTCCTAAAGAAAGAAATAAAATATAAATTTTTTTGTTATCCGATTGTCCATATATCGGGGTCGTGCTCACCCCTGAGCCAGCCGTTAGCTAGCCGGCAACCGATAGATGGACTCAGAAAAAAAGTCGGTTAATAACAAACATATTTATTTTGAATTTCCCAAATAATTTTAGATTCCATGTTCGGGGAAGGGGATGTAGGCGTGGTCGAATCATAAAATTAACAAAAACCGAAATTCTACTTTAATTTGAATATAATAATTTGAATCAATTTGAAGTTGATGCCAAAAAAAAACGAAAAAAAACCCAGAGTGCACACTTTCAATAAACTGGAAAAAGCTTAATATAACAATTCAAATTCATTTCTTTGTATTTTCGTGCTTTGGCACATCAAAAGACTTGCACATCTCTAGCTATATCGTGCATACCTTACAACTATAAAAACAAAGAACCAGTTCCAACTGATTAGCAAAGCAGTTCTGAGGTCTATAACGCAACCAAGTTCCCCAAAATGAACTAGTTCAGTCCAACTGCCGTCAACGTCGCCGTCGTCGCTGACGTGTTTCCAACAAACATTAATTCATATAAATTTCGAAAACGAAAGACATGAGAAGGAAGTTGTTGTAGTCCAGAGATCCACAAACAATAACCACACAGACAACCAGCAGATGCCAAGTGAGTGAAACAACAAACTCCCGTTGGGAGAAACATGTCAACACAAATACAACAACAATCGTTTTGCAGGCTGAATGAAAGTGGGCAGCAGCAGCAACAACAAAAACAACAACAACAAGCAACCCTACAAACATAGACCAGGCAGCGGCGAACTGTAGCCGTGCGCCACGCCAGCAATTGCCAAACTTTTGAGATAATCTTACTGCAAACATGGCGCTGCTGACCATGATAGCCCGAGTCATCGATGGCCTGCCGCTGGTAGGCACCATGCAGGACGATGAACAGGTTTGTACCAACCACCCACCCACCCAACCAACCAACTCCCCCCTCTTCACATACACACACGCACACACTCACACACTAAACTTTCACTTTCATGCAGAGTGGACGCAGCATCTTGGACTACCAGAATCAAGCGAAAATGTTATTTCGCAAACTGGGCACCCAATCACCCACACGCAGCAGCATCGAAACGGGACCCTATCTATTCCAGTGAGTTGATGATCATTCTTTGAAATTTGGCTAACCCATTTGAATCATCTATTTCATCAGCTATCTAATCGAGAATGAAGTTTGCTATTTGGTCATGGTTGATAAAATGTATTCCAAACGTTTGGCCTTCAATTATTTGGAGGATTTGGCCCAGGAGTTTCATGCCAATTATGGGCGAAGGGTGAATTCGGTGACACGGCCGTATGCGTTCATTGAGTTCGATGTGTACATACAAAAGGCGAAGAAACAGTTGACAGATCGCAGACGTAACATTAGTAGCATAAATACACAGCTCCAGGATGTGCAAAGGATAATGGTGCAGAATATTGACGATGTGCTGCAACGTGGCACGGTTTTGGCAGGTAAGTTGATAAAGGGAATCGAATTTTGGAGCCTTAAAAGTAGATGTCGAGCTTCGGTTCAAACTGTTTTGCATCAGCTATTTGGTCTCTTGCATCACAAACTTCCTGCGTTGGTGGAATTGAAACCAGAGTTTGGAAGGAGGTGGGAAGAGAGTTTAAATCGGATTGAAGGAGGAGAGGAGACGCTACAAAAAAAAAGTTAAAGGTCATAGGCATACTTTAGTGCAGGGTTCACCAAGCAGAGAGCGCGAAAATGTGACTGTGTCTCTCTCTCTAACACACAGTGATGCATGACTTCGGCAAGCATTCGGTGTGAATTGGCCCAGGGGTTATCACTGGGGAACTCTGCTTTAGTGCATGCAAATGGGATCTTGAGGAATGTCATTAATGAAATGGTTAAGTCGTAAAGGACCCAAATGACTACCCCTATAGAGCTGTATACTATCAGAATAAAACTAACTCCTCGTTGAGATCGATCACTTAAATACGCCTTGATCCAGTTGAGGAAGATTGCAGAGAAGCCGAGAAAACACAATTTATCTACTTAAAGCTCACGATTGACGAAGTCAAAAGCCTCCAAAACTGTAAAATTTATATCAAGGTTCGGTCCAGAGGCTCGAACCCATCAAGTTTAAGGTTTGGTTCGCGGACGCGTTCCTGTTCTAGTCGAACCTAAGGTTTTGATTCGAATCTGGGTACATAGATTGTTACTTTCGTTCAAATTTTAATGTTTATAAGCATCTGGAGAACCATCAACACATTTGCGTTATGGGAGATTTCCACCTGGGTTCGATTGTGTGGGCTCAAGATCCAAATTCTTCAGCTATGGTGCCGAGTAATGTTCACCAGCCACATGAAATTCTTCTTCCGTTTTCCGACCGATCGGTCCTAAGGCAGCTATAAGATATAGTCATCCGATTTTGACCAAAGTTTGCAAATCTGTTTGAAAGCATATAATATTATTAATGGACGAGTTTAGGGACACTTACATTGAAAACCAGAGGTCGCAAAAATCGGTCCCCCGTTTGCCTTTGTCAGAAAACGACAGCTTTCGTGCGACCACATTGAAAAGAGGTACCGATACAATCTTTAACTACGCTCTCTGCTTCTATTTGGTTGTGAGAGGAGAGAAACACATTTTATTGATTTTTTTTCCTCTTAGTCAAAAGGTCTTCTTCGTATGTTTGCATCGGTGTGTAAGGCTCGGCTAACGATATAAATGTATGCGACAAACTATATACGCTCTCTCGTTCTCTCTCTCGCATAGACTCTCTCTCTCTGCTTATGTTAAACTCTGGCGCAACTCTTGAGTCTGCAACCTTTTCAAATAACATTTTGAGAGTTTAATCTTCGAGAAGCACGCAATTTAAGACCAATTGACTGAGTTGGGGCTGTAATTCGGTTGCAGTCAGACCGATCAGTACTGTGTGGTCAACCACAGCCACTTAACAGTGAGCGCTTTAACAGAACACATTCGGTTGCGGGAAGCCCCGGCCCCTTTTCGGCCAGTGACGTGAGCAGAGCGAACTGAAAAAAGGGTTGAGAGTTATTAACGAGCTATGTTGAAAACCAAAAAGTTATTCTCACTAAGACTCATTTTCCGACATATGGTTCCTATGACAGCTATAAGATATAGTCATCCGATCGTGACCAAAATTTCCAAATCTGTCTGAAAGCCTATAATATTAATAATGGCCGAGTATAAAAATGCTAACATTGAAAACAAAAAAGTTTTTCTCACTAAGACCCATTTTTTTTACCGATGGTTCCTATGGCAGCTATAAGATATAGTCATCCGATCCGGTCCGTTCCGACATATTAGCAGCGTGCAGTAAAAAGAAGACTCAGTGCAGAATTTCAGCTCGATAGCTTTAAAACTGAGAGACTAGTTTGCGTAGAAACAGACGGACGGACAGACAGACGGACGGACAAAGCTCAATCGACTCAGCTCGTCGCCCTGATCAAGAATATATATAGTTTATGGGGTCGGAAATGAATATTTCTATGCGTTGCAAACGTCTGGGCAAAATTATAATACCCTTTGCAAGGGTATAAAAAGGGGTCAACCTCGGAATTTGAGATAATAAGCTGGAAACTTCCGTACACCTTTGTTTTGAGCTTTCTCTTAGCTTCTTAAGACGTGGCCCTGCTTCATCATATGTTAACTTTGGTCTACCCATTTGAAGACTTCGCATCTCTTCTTGATTGTCCAAAACAATTTTTAAGCGCTTTGATAGCCACTGTGAATGTTTGTCTCTGAATGTCTGCATATGTCGGCTGCATTTTTGCAGATTCGATTTAACATATAGTTCAAAACTTCTTGATTTTGTGGCAATTTCACTCTTTTTTTCATCGGTTAGCGTACATTCCATTAGTTGACCAAATATCCAGTTTGCAAGGGCGGTAGAGTTGCGACCGTGGTCGATCCATACATCCAGCAGCGTTGCATGGCAGAACTCAAGCTTATCTAGAAGTTTAAAGTAACACAAGACCCGCAAAAACCCGCAAACAAGATTAATACTGTCTTTTAGTACACACTTTCTACTTTATTTTAACATATACTACATAACGCACAAACACGCACAAGGTTAGTTATACTCCACAGAAGACGAGCACTTTGGTCAGGGTTGCCAAACAATCGAAAATATTATTCGATTCTGTGTATATAGAATATCTAGTTTAAAGGTGTATTATCAAATATTAGTTTTGTTTCCATGAAATTTTCGACTTTATGCCAATTATTTCGCGATTCTAACCAGTGTGCAGTGTAGGAATGTCATCTAAGGAGTTTTTTATTAACCAAGTAGTTAAGTATTATTAGATAAATATATTAGATATATGCAAAATGATATTAAATATAATGAATAATACTAATTATTTATTATTTATGATATTTAAATGATGAAATGGCTCTCTGCCCTCTATCTCAAATACGGTTCAGCGTATGAAAAAATATTATATATTTGTCTATATGAATTACACATTGATACTATAAGTCTTAGTTCTATTAAAAGCTGCATTTCAAATGTTAATTGGTCGACGGTTCTCTCGCATGCTAATTTGGAGACGTGTTATGATAGCTTTATTAATGTTGTTCTAAATATCGTCACTGAAAATGCTCAGAAAAAGAAGAATGGCTCGTACAAACTTTCTTGGTATACTAAAGAGTTAAAAAAATTTTAAAATCTTTGTAATAAGTTTTACAACCGCTTTACTTATGGCAATGATTCCGCAGATGGCGAAAAATATCGGCTGCATAAACGTGAGTTCGTGTTTTCGAAAATCGAAAATCGATTAAAAACTAATCCAAAGTCATTTTGGAGTTTTATAAACTCGATAAGGTCTACATCTTCCATTCCATCGAGTTCCGGTTTTGGTTCCAGTTTGATTCCCTGGATCAAACGCGTCCGTTTAGTATGCTCGATAATTGATCGATTACTATCGATAACCCGAAATTGGAATTATAATGCTTTAAACTCTCTTTAGAAACTTCTGGTGACGATATGTTTTCGACCTTGTGGGTGAACTGCTTTGGAAACGAAACAAACAAAGCATAGAATGGGGTAAACATACACAGATAAAAAGCTTTGCGTAGACTAAAAAGCTCTAAAACTCAAATTATCGACAGTAGGTGGTGTGGGCAAGAATCTTAACTGAGCTTAACAGTTTCATTCAGTAATCTAAGATATGGTTCAATGTAAGAAACAAGTCCAATTAATGTCTTCTTTTCTCTTCAATTTCAGAACTGGACACAAAAACCCAAAACCTATCGATGATGTCGCAAAAGTATAAAAAGGATGCCAAATTGCTAAATCGCAAATCGATGTACGTGAAGGCGGCAGCTGGTTGCATTATATTCCTAGTGTTTATTCTATACTTTTGGGTTTTGTAATATTCATTCGTTTCGACTCGAGCATGGACTTTGGTCAGCGAGGGGCAGCGTTGCGTCAACGTCATAGACGAAGGGCCAAAAGACATTTATAAAGATAAAGGAAGATCTGTATGCATATGTATATATGTGTGTGCGTACATATATATGTGTATAGCGAATACCAAACCAACCAACCAACAAACCAACCAACCAACCAAGCAACAACAACAACAACAACAACATTCATTAAATGGTAAAGGCGCTAGTTTAACCATTTTTGTTTTCATTTAATATTTGGGCTTAGATTTCACACTTCAACACACACACCCATGATACATAAAGATTAAGTTTTTATTTTTACCTTTGATTTTTGTTCTTTAAATTGAAAAGGGAATGAAATCTTTTGTAAATTACGATTAGAAATGCTGATTGTTGTGTGTAACATAGAATTGATTGTAAATGAGAGATGATTAGACGATAAAAGAAAATGAAATTTATGAAATTGCAGGTGATGTGTGACATTGATAAACAAAAACAAAAACAAAACAAGAAAAAAATACAAAAATTTAGGCAATTTACATATATGTATAAATTATTAAGAAAGAATAAATCAATTTACATTGTTTAATACTAAATATACGGAGCCCAATACAATTGGGAAATTGGATTACATTAAATCTAGAATTTTTTCATATTCACAGCGCAGCTGCAGATTGTCAGCTCTTTCCCCGGGTTGATTGCTGCGTTTTTATGGCGGGTTTCAAGCTTTGAAATATACTTTTTGTATGATTTTGGGTAGTTGAAACTATCAAAAACTTAAGAAGGATGGTTTTTTGGACCTTTTTTAAAAAAAATCTTATTTGTTTATGTTTTTTGAAGCTCATTGTTGGCGTCAAAACAACTCCAAGGTATTTTTACTCGTGTACTACCTTCACCTGTTCTGCCTGAAATGTCCAATTTTCCAATACTGACAGTCTGCCTCCTTTTCGGAATACCATAATCTCGAACTTCGCTTTATTCACTTCCATGTCCCATAATGTGCAGTATAATTCCAGTTTTCCAATCATTAGTTGAAGCGTTGAGGGATTGTCCGCTACGATGACAATATCGATTGCATACAATAACAGCCTTATGTTGGTGTTCTCAATGTACAGGCCACCTCCTATGTGCTCGTGAAGATCATCCAGGATCATCCATCGTACAATGGAGGCCAAGTTGAAAATGTTGTCAACCGTCGAGTATCCGCGACGAAAGCCAGCTTGGAATTCGTTTAGTTTGTTGTGCTTTTCTACCCACATTGTTAGTCTGGTCGTAAGTATACTCATTAGAAGCTTCGCTGCACAATTCATAAAAGATATACCACGATAGTTCACTGGTTTATTTATATCTCCCTTTTTATGAATTGGGAAGATTATAAGATTATGGAAACTTTTTTCGAGACAGTTGCTATTAAGTTCTCTAATGTATATAATCACCAACTCTTCAAGCAGCTCGTTGGGGGCGTTTTTAAAAACTCTGTCTTCTCCTGGTGCTTTGTTTGGCTTGGCTTTGGCTAGTGCAATGTTAAGTTTCTCCATTGTAACAGTTGTATCAAGGTCTGGATCCTTAACATAAGTCGGTGCATAGTGAATGTTCATAGCGCTTTGTTCCGGGTTAAGAAGGTTTTCGAAATGACTTTTAAATTCCCATGCAGCAATTTCGGTCCCTATTTGTGGGGCAATTCCTCTGATTTCTCTGGCTATCTTCCACCATTCTTTGCTATCTCTTATCAGAGCTATTCGCGCTTCAAGATCCTGGTCACATAGAGCCTTGTACTCCTGTTGAGCCGTTACATAAGCCCGTTTATCTTCTGCCAACCCTGATATTCTGAAGGCGTCCAACGCGGCAAACACAATCTGTCTCTTCTTATAGCATTTCCAATTGAACCACCTGTTGTTAAAATGTACTGAGGCGTTGCTCGTATTGCTGCGTGCTGCTTTTTTGATTGCCGTTGTGATTTTCTCAATTGTTAAGTATTGATTTTCAATTTTCAGGTCCCAAACGCGTCTCTGAACCATTTTCCTGTACTCGTACTCATTTTGATTGCTCCATGATAATTTCGGCAACAATTTTAGTTTCTTCTCCGGTGTTGTAGATCCCAAGAATGCGACTTTCAGAACAATAGGCATGTGGTCAAACAAAGTGGGTGGCCATTGAAAAATGAAAATTCGATTTTTGGCCCTTTTTTTATAGTTTAGTGTAAAGAAAAATATAGTAAAAATTTTTTCAAAATTATGATTGAGGGTCAGACCAGAACAGAGATAATGCTGCGTCGATTTCACTTAGTTTCATCAAAATTGGTTCAGTGTAACTGAATATATCATGGTTCCTTTAAGAAAAGTAGCCAAAATCGCTGCCAATTTACAAATTTCGTAGCCTGCTTTTAGGGGGCAGACAAAAACACAACTCTAATTCAAATCAAAAATTATGGAATTGAATTTCGAACATTTTGTGGTTCGAGCTCTCAGCTCCGTCCAATTTGCCTAGGAAAAAGTGAAATTGAGCAGCTAAAGTAACAGGTGAACAGAAATCGTTAGCAGTTGCAAGGCAGCAGCAAATTTGCAATTATCATGGCATGCTTTTAGGGGGCAGCAAAAAGTTCGCCCAAGTTTATGCTATACTATAAAATGAAACCATTTACCAGGTCGGCCTGAGTGTATGCTACACTTTTTATGGTAATTTAACATTTGCTGCTGCTGCCGATTTCTGTTCGCCTGGTAACTATGTTGCGTTTTGGCTCTTTTCTGGGTCCAAAACTCAGCCTGACATGACAGCATTTTCGAATTAAAACTAAATAAACCAATTTGATTGGTTTTTCTTTACATCTTTTAACAAAATAATTCCGGAAAAATTAGGAAATTGAAAAATGCAGATAAATGTGTTAGTATATAGTTGATATAATTAACTTTATTTAATATTTATAACTTAAACCATGCCCAATTCTTGCTCTCCGAGGCAAGACTGGCGCGTTAGGGATGAACCAAACTCCCCCTACAATGACCATAAGGGGAGCGAATGGCTTTAAAAACTTTAGACTGGGATGTATGTCCAGGACGATCATCTACAGCATTTGCACAAGTCCCAATCTGAAGAAAAACATTGATTACACAAAGACTCTTTTCATTATATATTCAAGAGTTTGGTGCTGATTCTAGAATCTAGATGATTTCCTTGTGCAGATCTCTGGCAACAGGCTTTGTATAGACTTGTACAGTTTTAGTTGAGCACGGTTGGAAGATTTCATTTGTACTGACTGGCTCAGTGTGAGCAAGCTGCTTTTATTTATAAATTTCTCATTCCTTAATAGCTGCGTGTGTATAAATGATCTGCGTTGGTCACAACGATGGTTTTTCACACAATACATGTCAATTGCTTTCCAACGGATGACGTCTTCAAGTGGTGTCTCGGCTGGGCTGATCCTTGTCACTGCTATTATATTTTTGCTATTACAAAAGGTGGCATGTTTATGACATAGGCGACGTAGGCTTAATAGTTAAATATGAGATTTACACTACGGCCCACACTTTGTGAATATCATGTTCAAGTTCGAACAGGCTGAATTTGAAGAAGATCAGCAGGGCTCTGGACGTGAGCTGTTCGACTTCCCCCAGTGACTGTAGCCTATTTAATCTAGAGTTGGATTTAGCGAAGACCTCAGCCTGGAATACAGTCGTAGAGTCTGCGAGATGGATGAGGTTCCAATATTCTGGTCTTCTGGACTACGTCGATTACTCTACGCTCTACCAACTTCTCTCTGCTTGGGAATACCGTAGACAACTTTCATTCAAAGGCCAGTTCAGGCATCTTGATTCTGCAATTAAAAATGTGTATCCTGTTTGGCGCTTAGTGCTGCTACGGAGTTGAGGCTGCTTTTTAACCCTTGGTGATATTAAAGGTCCTCAGGTTCCTTCCTGAGTCCTTTTTCGGCCAATTCTACCGTTTAAATAGAGAGTTTCTAGGACTTAAAGTGTGAAAAGCAACAACATCTGCTGATGAGTGAATTGTGGTAAATTCCGAAACAGCCTGTCCAGACTTACCAATTGCTATTCCGAAATGTTGTGAGTTATCTCTGTTTAAAAATGGTTTTGATTTGTATTAAATTATAATCTATGCTGACCCCAAACAAACCCCCATTATAAAAAAGGCATAATATTCAACGTAATTTTTCTAAAGGTTCATGAAACTTGTCCATCAGTCCAGGCATTACTGGACAGGGTACTCTCGCTGCTTCTATGGAACATGGCGGTGAACTTACTATCACCATCAATAGAGGGGGATGGCTGAAAATATAATATAAGAGTCGCAAGAAAGAATCCCACTGTTTCTCTTTTCCTCTTTGTACACTTCTTGGCCTTTCATTCCATTTCCCCATTCCAATAAAAATGCCTTCATACCGGAGTTTGGTTTTAATAATTAATTTTCCTTTATATATATAGATATATATTTCGTTTCATTTGAATGATGATACAATCGCCTAACTGCGCTGACAAATATACATATATATTTGTATATATATTATATATTTTCAATATAGTGTATAGACCCTTCGATAATCGAGTTTAGCAAATTGGGCTCATATAAATTGTTAATATCAAATTTGCTTTTACTTTTTTTTTTTGTTTACAATTAGGAAAAAAATGCGCTGGTATTACCATCAATTTTTACACTGCAATATATATGTATGTATATACTTTTGCATATATAGAATTTTTGTATTATATCGAATATACGTGTGTGTAAGCGTTGTGTGGAAATCAGAAGAGAGTGAAAGATAAACCAAAAGGACATCTAATCCTAGGCGTTTTTTTTTTATTTTGTTGGTGTATAATGTATACCAATTTTCATTTTGTGTTTGTATAAGTTACAAAACGCATACAAGCTATATTGTATACACTTTTTATATATATATGTAGGTGTATATATATCATCAATGGCAAATATTTTCGTTTAAGATTTGGTTTTATCGGTTTTTTTTCTCATCTAGAAGCTCTGACTGTGTACGTTTTGGTTGGGTATTTGCTGACGTAGGCGCGTACGTTGTGTACAATAGTGGATAAAAGTTAGTTAGACTCAAGTGAAAGCTTTAAAAAGTATACAAACTAGAGATCGCAGATAGATGTACGTTGAACAAAACCTTTTAGCAGTGTCACAAGTGGGAGAGATCTTTTCAAGAACCAACACTTCCGTGCGTGTTTTGTAATCTACTGCACTGCGATGGGCACTAGGGTGTCCCAAAAAAAATTATTGGATTAAGTATTTATGGGTTTTTTTTTTTAACAAGTCGAATTTTCCCCAAAAATCGGGTTTTCCGTACTGATTTTGAATTTTACTTATAACTTTGTCAATAATCACGATTTTCTTAGTTTTCAAATCAACATTTTTTAAGAAAAATGTCCAAATTTTACTTTTATGAGCATAAACTATAAGTTTTGGCTATGCTTTTGCTCATTTAGGTACCATATATAATATTATATTTTTTTCGTAAATTTTGCATAAATTTTGTAAATAACGCATTGTAACTCTAAAATTTTCTATGAAATTCAAAAAAACTAGTGATGCAGCTTAAAAGATGAGTAAATTTTAAAATTACATTTTAATTTGCCCTCACCGTTCCAGAGTTATACTCTTTTAAACAGGGAATCAAGCCGAATCGTGTTTCGGTACCGGTTCCGGTTCTGGTACGTACCGAAACTTATGTTTCGTATTCGGTAAAAGGTTCTGTTTTGGTGCTAACACTATTTCGGCATTCGGTGCTGTATTGGTACCTGGATTTGTATTTCGGTATACCGGTACGTACCGGTATAAACCGGTTAAATATAAAGAAAGATCGGTCATTGGATTTCCGATGGGATTTCTGAGCGCAGACATTATAATTACACCCTGGAAAATGAACGTTTTACGCTTACTGTCCCTTCTCAAAGCCATTCCTACAATTGTGGAAACTTTGTCTAGTTTTCTGTCCACCTTTTAAGAACATCTTCTTTATTTTGTAAACGTTTTAAGTTCTGGAAAATTGATAATGATTCATGCCAAAAAATTTGACAATCCCTGTAAGTCGAAGATTCTGTACACTTCTCTTACCCGTCCGATTCTTGATTACGGCTCATCTCCGAAATATTCGACCCAACAAGATAGAATTGAAACTGTGCAAAAACAATTCTAATTGTTCGCTTAAACTAGATTTCTGAGGTCCATTTACCATCGTACTCCGGTGGACTTCTTTTAATGAACTGTTGGTTTTGATATAGGCCGTTTCGTTTGCTATGTGATCTTCTACTGGGGTTATTTTAGGCCGTTCTCCTTTGCTGCAGTTAAAACATTATTGAACTCAGCTGTTCTCCTACGCGTTTCGGCTAGCTCTTGCTGCCTTCTTCAGGGAGTCTGTTTTTATTTGGAGACAATACATACATACATCAATACACATATTCACCACACATTCCTTTCCTTCCTAATTAACCTTAGAGTTATACTTGGGGTAATTTTTGTAGATAGACTAAGGGCCGATTTCTCTTCTTCCAGATAGCTGCTATGTATCAGATAATCCAACAAATAGTGAGAAATTTCGCTTTCATTGCCTACTAATTGCATCATAAGCTATCTGCCACTTCGACCTCCAGATAGCCACAATGTGTTAGATAGGCATTTGACTTTTTGCCATTCACTATAAATTGACATAATATTTGGGGTAAGCAAAACAATTTATAAAATGAATTTGAACCGAGCTATTTACCTTCACTCACTGGAAGATTCTGATGAAGACATTGTGCCAATTTATAGAGAGGGAATATACAACCCAAGGCCGAACTTCTTTGAGGACATGGAAGATTCCGTATTCATAAAAATATTCCGCCTTTCAAAGACTACGTGTCTGCTACTTTTAACAAAAATTGATAGCCAGCTCGAGCCGATCACTAATCGGCTTGTACCATCAACAACAACCATTAACAAACTTAACATAATCCATCTCTTTAGGAAATGTTCCTTGTCTCCAATGAAGAAGCTGCTTTTAGCATTGAGATTCTATGATTATGGAAATATCCTAATTACTGTTGGGAACTTTTGTGGAGTGAGCATAGCTACAGCAAGTCGGGTAGTTAAAGAAGTTTTCTATGCAGTTACATTAAGTTTGGGGACCCCAATGAAGTCATAAGAGAGTTTTATAAAATTGCTAAATGCCGGAAGGTTATGGGAGCTATTGATTGCACCCGGAACAGAAAGAGATATTTCTCGATAAATGTACAAGCAGTATCTAGCGCAAAGTTTTTTTTTGTGATGTGGTTACAAGATGGCCTTGTTCATCCCATGATAGCCTGAGCAGTGCTAATGATTGCTCCTTTTGTTTCGATGACATTCTTGTTCTCCTCAACTAGAGCTACTAGTTCCCATTCCTCCTCGTCTGTAAAGTTCTTAGCACGTGGCCATTTTGTTTGTGTTTTCCATAATTTCAGATGACAGCCAAACTTTTAGCCAACATAAAATGACACAGCAAATCAGTTATTTGAAAGTACTGCCAGATTTCACCTTATTCGAGAATATGTCATTCGTATGTAAACGTTTTAGATAAGCTTATACATTTTTTTTGTAATCCAATTTAGTTATGTGAGACTTTATCTATTACATAGAGTTACTTGTCAAATGGCTATTTCTCACTTATTTAGAAGATGAGAAATCGGCCCTAATTAATGGTGAAATCGACTCTTCTGAGTTGGTTGCCAAAATTAACCTCAACGTTCCTATTAGACTGACTCGTAATTATATCCCCTTATCATTGAATCGTTGTACTACTACAATAAACTACCATAATAAACTACCGACTCTGAAACTTTTCTTCCTGCTTTAAAAACAACTATTTCAATCACCCAAAACTTAATCCCGAAACGAATTTCGATTCCGGTACCAGTAGCGGTACGTACCGAAATGGATGTTTCGTTTAAAGGTTCTATTTCGGTTTTCAACTAATTTCGGTATTCGGTTTCGATACGGTACCCGGATTTTTATTTCGGTATACCGGTACGTACCGGTATAAGTAGTAATTATTTTTAATATTGGAAAAATTTAATTCTGAGCTAAAGCTAATCCATTTTATGCCTGTGTAACAGAACGAGTCAAAATGCAATTCAATTGTGGTTGAGTCCATGCAACATCTTAGCAGATTCATTATAAATTTTACGCCAGAGAATAGCCGTTCCACGCTAACTTGCGTAGCTGGAACAGAAAGCAAGACTTTTGATATCACATACAATTGTGTGAACTTTGTGGATGATTTTCACCACCAGTTAAGAATGTTTTTATGGTTCGAGCACATTTAAGTATGAAAAAAGTCTTAATGGAATCCAGTAGCTTATTTGTTGACACAAATTATGTATTTTTATCACCAAGTTTCTTTTCCTGCAATATCATAGAACTGCCCTCATCATTAAGCAGTGATTGATCAGCAACCGACGAAATTTGTGCATAAATATATATCAAAAGATTGATTCAAGTACAATTTTTTTGCTCAGTACTTAGCGTTACGTTATAACTAGGGTCCCAAAATATGCCACATAAAATAGCATTGTTTTCAAAAAGTGATTTTCATCGCTTTCTTTGAGTTTCTTTGAACAAACGTTTTCGCTAAGAGGACGAATTTTTCCATATTTCCAATTTGGAGGTGTATCCAAATGAAAAATAAAAATCACCCAAAATCACCTAGATTTACGGCTTAAAATTTAGTTGTGGCCACCTCCGCTGGCTCTAATATGCGTACAATTTCGCGAACTGTGTCCCACTCGTTCTGGTACAGAAGAAAGTCATTTTCTGCAGTCGCAGAACTGAAGTAAATGTTGAAGATGTCTTCCGGAAGCTAATATTTTGGCATCCTGACCGAAACTACGATGCGCTCTGCAAAGGTAAAAAAAACCAATACTGTACCGGTACCAACGTTTCGGTTTCGTTCCGTTGCTATCGGTTCCATTAATCATGGTAAACGGTTTTCGGTTCTCAAAAAAAAATTTGTATCGGTTCCAATACGTGATTTGAAACGGTTTATTTCGCTTAACGGTACCGGTTCCGGTATTAAGCCCTGATTTCAACTTATTTAGCACATAATTAAGATTACTTTACGTTACCGAAATAGAACCGGTACAATGTTTAGGTTCTTTTCGGTTTTTTCTGTTCCAAGAATATTGGTTCTCGGATACCGGTACACAAAAAATTAAAATTATCGGTTCCGGTTCTGAGTTTTAGTTGGTTCTTTTCGGTATACGGTTACGGTTCTGGTTACGATTTGATTCCCTGCTTTTAAAGCTTTGTACCCCTTGCATGAAACTAATAATATTATAAGCTGTTTGCCAAACTTTGAATTATGAGATTTTTCGCGTTTACTGTTTGTTTTTCCGCTCAAGAAATCAAATATCAAAAATAGAGGAAAGCTAACTTCGGCTCGATCAAAGTTTATATACCCTTGTAGATTGATGGCGCTACCACTTTGAGCCTGTTATAGGATATATCCAACCAATTTTGACCGAACTCCCCAAAATTGTGTGGAAACTGATAATATTCACAACTGGAAGGTATAAAGATGCTACTATTGAAAACAAAAAGGGTTATCTCATTACAACTACTTTTTCGACTGATAATTCCTATGGCAGCTATATGCTATAGTCAACCGATTTGGATTAAACTTGGTATAATTGTGTAGCAGCATATAATATTGATCAATAACAAGTTTGGTAGAGATAGCATTGAAAACAAAAAAGTTTTTCCTACTAAGACTTTTTTTCAAACATATCTCTTGTATGGCAGATATACTATATAGTTGACCGATTTTCATCAAACTTGGTGGAATTGTGTAAAAGCATAGAAAACATAGAAAATCGAGGTTTAGGCACGTTCGCGTTAAAGACAAAAAAGTTTTTTTCACTAAAACTACTTTTTCGACCGATGGTTCCTATGGCAGCTATATGCTATAGTCAACCGATTTGGATCAAACTTGGTATAATTGTGTAGTAGCATATAATATTGATCAATAACAAGTTTGGAAGAGATAGCATTGAAAACAAAAAAGTTTTTCTAGCTAAAACTACTTTTTCGACCGTTAGTTCCTATGGTAGCTATATGCTATAGTCATCCGACCCGGCTGGTTCCGACAAATGTGCAGCGTATTTGTACCAAAAGGGTTCGTGCAAAGTTTGGTTAAGATAGCAATAATGATGAAATTGTAATTAATGATGATATTATTAGTTTCATGCAAGGGGTACAAAGCTTTAAAAGAGTATAACTCTGGAACGGTGCGGGCAAATTAAAATGTTTTGTTTGAATTAATTTTAAAATTTACCCATCTTTTAAACTGCATTACTAGTTTTGTTGATTTTCATAGAAATTTTAAGAGTTATAATGCCTTTTTTACAAAATTTATGCAAAATTATCGAAAAAATGCCATATTTGGTACCTAAATGAGCAAAAGCATAGCCAAAACTTATAGTTTAGGCTTATAAAAGTAAAATTTGGAGATTTTTCTTTAAAAATGCTGATTTGAAAACTAAGAAAACGGAAAACCCGATTTTTGGGGAAAATTCGACGTGCGCGACCTCTAGACGTTTTTCGAAAAATTTGAAAAAAAACTCCAAAATCCAATAAGCTTTCAGAAAATGCCTGAGCAAAAACAAACATTTTTTTTTTGGGACACCCTAATATAGATCATGGCTCATGTCATGAGTCAATACTTAATAGATACTTCAAATCAGAATCAAAGACAAGTGGAACTTTGTTTCAATTCATGCAGGGTTCTAATAGTTACTAACAGTTTACCCACTATTGTACGGTTTTAGATGTGTTGTTATCTAAGTTTGTTCTAAAGTTCTTATATCATAGCATAACGCGTTTTCTAACGTACAGTTTAAGCAGATCCATTAAGATCCATTTGACATGAATAGTTTTATCATATCCTTTTTCTGATATTATAATATGCAATTTTCATATCCTTTGGACCATTTTCAGCTCCATTGGATGAGAAATATAAGATCAAATATATAATATCAAAACTATTCAGTTCAAATGGATAAATATGCTTTTTGTTTTCTGTGTTGGGCGGGTTGGGGAGCAAGGGGAAACTTTACATTATTCGAGTGTAATCCTAATACTATTTCGCTTGTTGTTTGTTTTTTTTTTCTTGTTCTACATTCAAAAGGCAGTTTTTTTGCGCATGGAGGGACATAATTGAGATTCCATTACCAAAAGCATCAAAGTGTGTGTGTGTGTTGAGAAAACGAATTTGTACAGAAAAACTAACTGTGAGATTCCATTTACCTTACATTTTGGGGTATATCTTAGAGCTAATTACACAAAAAAAAAAACAAAAAAAAAACATACACATTATTGTATACAAGATAGTTGTAGTTTTAGTAGTGGTAGTTAAGATCCTAACATACTAGTAGATTTAGTTGAGATGATGCTGATGCCGCCGCCGCCGCCGCCGCTTATGTACATGTAGCTCCCCTCCGCTTCTACTTGAGTCGCTGATGATCGGGTGTGCTCTTCAATATATCCGGCTGATGCTGATGTGCATGATGATGCCCATGATGATGTCCCGTTGAGCTAAGCGTGCCCGGTTGGCTGCCACCCGCATGATGATGATGATGATGATGGGAACTGCTGAGCGTATGGGAGTGCGTGGAGTTGAGGGTGTGCGTGGCATGCGAATTGAGCGTATTGTGTGCCGTTGTGGTGGCATTTGTGGAGAATCCTGTGCCAGTGCTGGCCGCTCCTATGGCCCCAACCGCCACACCGGCCGGTCGCTGGGAAGTTCTCAGCGAACGGTGCGAACCGTTGCGCGTCAACGAGTTCATTTGCGGCGTACCCGGCACCGTGTGACCCAAGGCATTCATATAGTCCGCTATGAGCAAAGTAATCTCCAAAATCTTTGGCTTACTCATGGCAAACAGCAGCTTCTGCTCACAGCCACCCGCCAGGGTGCCATCATCGTGGGACACCACCAGCATGAAATCATCCTGACAGCCGCCAAAGGTCATGACCGTGCTATAGGGATACCTGGCCACGGGTGCCATTGTGGACAGCTCCAGCACATTTAGTGCATCTTCGGCCACCGCCAGCCAGGCCACAGGTGAGCCGGTGGCCGCATGCGCCGGCGGTTCGCTTTGACGCGGTTTGGCCTGGAACAAGCAGGCCCCAAAGTAGGGCCACTTCCGGCAACAGGTCAAATAGATGCGCACACAGTCCAGTGTGGAGCGACCCTTAAGCAGCATCCACTTGGAGATGAGCAGCTCCTGTACATCCTTCAGTTGATCAGCGCCCAAGGCGTCCCGATAGCGATACGGATAGAACTTGTCCAATGCCTTGAGACCCACATCGCGTGACTTCTCGTGCGTATAGTCACCCATATCGATTTGTGACATCAGCGAGGCCAGCTCCAGGGCCAATTCCCGCGACAAAGGGAAACGACCCTGGACTATTTGGGCATTCGTCTGGTAGCACAATAGCAAACGCTCCTTGTCCGTTTCACATTTGATCGTGTGCTTCCAGTACAAACGATTCTTGTAGCTCAATTGAATGACACGCGAATTCTCGAATTTACCCGAACCCTTCTCACGCAAAGCCGTCTCCCATTTGCTAATGACATCGCAGAGTTTGGCCAATGGTTCGAGATAGTGTTCCAGGTCCTTTTCAATGGGATCATCGCTAAAGAGACAGAAACCATTGGTGGCATCACGAGTGCCCAGCTCCTGGGCGAGTGTAGTTTGAAATTCCTCAATGGTGGTGGAGCCGTCGAACGAGACCACCTGGGGAGGGAGAGTAGAAGAAAAAGAAGTTTGAGTAAGCGGAACGGATGTTTGAAAACACGATAAAAGTACCTACTGGGAATGTGGCTCATTGTTTTGGGTTGCCAGATGTTTTAAAGCCTGTTTAAAATACGTTCTGAACCGTTTTGGTATAAAATTGGGGATGTAATACTTAAATAAGGGTCCTTTAGGTAAAGATTTGGTGAATTAAAGGGCAATACGACATAATAAATGGATTTTAATCATTTTTTAGGGTTGCCAGATCTTTGAAAACCATGTAAATAGCATCAAATTGGGAATGTAATCTTTAAAAACAGGCTTCAAAAATTCCGGCCTGCTTTCTTTGTAAAGATGAGATGTTTTTTGCACTTTTTTTGGGCTGCCAGATGTTTAAAGGACCCATTGAAAGTATTTTCGGACACGATTTAAGACAAAAATGGAAAGTAATTTCTGATAACGGGCTTTAAGGAATCCGGCAAGGTTTCTGTTTCTCACCTAGGTACAAAAGATCGAATTTAAGTAATTTTTAGGGTTGCCAGATCTTTGAAAACTATGTAAATAGGATCAAATTGGAAATGTCATCTCTAAAAACGGGCTTCAAGCATTCCGGCAAGCTTTCGTTGTAGACATAAGGAAGATCCGAAATCAAAATAAGGTTTCTGCACTTTTTTTTGTGCTGCCGGATGTTTAAAACTCACATTAAAAGTATTTTCTGACACGATTTAAGACAAAAGTGGAAAAGTAATTTCTGAAAACGGGCTTCAAGGAATCCGGCAAGGTTTCTTTATCTCACCTAGGCACAAAAGATCGAGTTTTAGTAATTTTTAAGGGTTGCCAGATCTTTGAAACCCATGTAAATAGGACCAAATTGGAAATGTAATCTCTAAAAACGGGTTTCAAGGATTCCGGCAAGCTTTCTTTGTTAGAGATAAGAAAGATCCGAAATCAAAATAGGGTTTTTGCACTTTACTTGGGCTGCCGGATGTTTAAAAGTCCCATTAAAAGTATTTTCTGACACGATTTAAGACAAAAAAGGAAAGTAATTTCTGATAACGGGCTTTAAGCAGTCCGGCATGGTTTCTGTTTATATTTAGGTACAAAAGATCGAGTTTTAGTAGTTTTTAGGGTTGCCAGAACCATGTAAATAGGATCAAATTGGGAATGTCATCTCTAAAAACGGGCTTCAAGCATTCCGACAACGATTTGAGACAAAACTGAAAAAGTTATCACAAAAACGTGCTTCAAGGAATCCAGCAAGGTTTCTGCTTAACACATAGGTACAGAAGATTGAGTTTTAGCCATTTTTTTTGGGTTTCCAGATCTTTGAAAACCAGTTAAAACACTTGCAAGCCCGATATACAAAAAAAAGTGGGACGGTAATGTTTAATAGGGTTAAAAAGGTTTTCTTTATCATCTAGGTAAAGATACGGTAAATCAACGAGCAATCAGCCAGATCAGAAATTGGTTTTTTGTAATTTTTTTGGGTTGCCAGATCTTTGAAAGGCCGGTAAAAGTGCGCAAAATAGAGTTAAAGAGGTCAACTATGTTTTAAGTAAGGGTTTTCAAGAATTCTGCTAATGATTTTGCAAATTAAAGGGTTTTTTACACCTTTTTTGGGTTGCCAGATCTTTGAAAGTCCGTTAAAAGTGCGCAAAATAGAGTTAAAGAGTTGCCCTATATGTTTTAAGTAAGGGTTTCTAGGCATTCTGCTAGCGATTTTGCAAATTACGACATCATAAATAGGTTTTCATCATTTTCTTGAGTTGCCAGATGTGTGAAAAGCATGAAAATAGCATCAAATTGGGAATGTAATCTTTAAAAACAAGCCTCAAGGCTTCCGGCAAGCTTTCTTTGTAAATATGAGAAAAATGCGAAATCAAAATGGTGTTTTCTGCACTTTGTTTGTGCTGCCAGATGTTTGAAAGTCGTATTAAAAGTGTTTTCTGACACGATTTAAGACAAAAGTTCAAAAGTAAGTATACCGGCAAGGTTACTGTTTACCACCTAGGTACAGATTGGGAGAAACGACTGGCAATCCAAGTTAAGAAAGTAGGTAGGTAGGTAGTTCCGGCTGGCCCTTTGTAGGGGCCACACATAGACCTTACGGTCCTTAGTGAGGCCGGGTGGTTTTTCTGGGTGAGAAGATAAGAAAGTAGTTTAAGTCATTTTTTTTGGGTTGCCAGATCATTGTAAGCCATCAAAAAGCCTAGCCATATCTAGCCTGATATGGACAAAAAGTTGGAATGTTAGCTTTAAGAAAGGGTATAAGGAATCCGCCAAGGTTTTCTTTATCACACAGGCAATTCAAAGCGTGCTTTTTGAAACTTTTTTGGGTTGCCAGATCTTAGAAAGGTCGGTAAAAGTGACAAAAATAAAGTAAACTAGTGGAAACAAGTTTTAAGTAAGGGTTTCCTACAAATAATTTGGCCTATCAACTTGCAGACATTATCAAAAATGAGTTTTAAATAATTTTTAGGGTTGCCAGATCTTTAGAAGACAGGTAAAAGCACTTTCTAGCCCAAAATACATAAGAAAATGGAGATGTTATCTTAAAAAAAGGTTTTCAACGAATCCGCCAAGGTTTTGTTTAACATCTAGATCAGCAATGGGTCATTTGACACTTTTTTTGGGGTGGCCAGATCTTTGAAAGTCCGGTAAAAGTGCACAAAGTAGAGTAAGAGAATATACATTTTATGTAAGGGTTTGCAGGAACCCCGCAAAAGATTTTATAAATCAAAAAATGAGTTTTAAATCAGTTTTTGGGTTGCCAGATCTTTATAAGACAAGTGAAAGCGCTTTCTAGCCCGATATATACATAAAAAGTGGGAATGTTGTCTTTAAAAAAGGTTTTTAGGAAATCCGTCAAGGTTTTCTTTATCATCTAGATCAGCAATGGGTTATTTGGCATTTTTTTTGGGTTGCCAGATCTTTAGAAGACAGGTTAAAGCTCTTTCTGGCCCGATATACAAAAAAAAGTAGGGATGTTATCTTTAAAATCGCGTTTTAAGAAGACCGCAAAGGATTACTTTATCATCTAGATCAGCAATGGGTTATTTGGCATATTTTTTTTGGGTTGCCAGATCGTTTGAAGACAGGTTAAAGCACTTTCTGCCCCAAAAAATATATTAAAAGGAGGGAAATAAATTTAAAGTAAGAATTTTCAGGAATCCTGCCAAAGATTTTGCAATTTAAGGGGCAATACGACATCAAAAGTGAATTTTAAACCATTTTTTGGGTTGCCAGATCTTGAAAAGTCAGGTAAAAGCACTTTCTGGCCCGATATACCAAAAAAATGGGGATTTTATCTTTAAAAACGGATTTTAAGAAGACCGCAAAGGATTGCTTTATCATCTAGATCAGCAATGGGTTATTTGGCATTTTTTTTTAGGTTGCCAGATGTTTAGAAGACAGGTAAAAGCACTTTCTGACTCAAAAAATATATTAAAAAGGGGGGAAACAAACTGTAAGTAAGAATTTTCAGGAATCCTGCCAAAGATTTTGCAATTTAAGGGGCAATACGACATCAAAAGAGAGTTTTAAACCATTTGTTGGGTTGCCAGATCTTTAAAAGACAGGTAAAAGCACTTTCTGCCCCGATATAGTGGGGATGTTATCTTAAAAAAAGGTTTTTAAGGAATCCGCCAAGGTTTTGTTTACCATCTAGATCAGCAATAGGTTTTTTGCCTTTTTTTGGGTTGCCAGATCTTGGAAAGGTCGCTAAAAGTGCCCAAAGAAGTAAGGGAATATAAATTTTAAGTAAGTTTATGTTTAGCTATTCAACGGGCCATACGACATTATCAGCCATGCTCTCATTTTCACTTTCGCAAAACTTTTGCGATTTCAAACCGGTTTTTGAACCAAATCGGAAATTTCGCCACATCTTAGAAATTTCTCTCACCTGATAAGTAGTGTTCATCATATGCACTGGTATGGCATGCGGTAGGGAGTGATGATATGGATTCTTCAGCAATATGGATAGCACCTCCATGCGTGATGGCTTCGTTTCGCGTCCACCATTCTTCAGCGTACGCTCCAATGCGCGTTCACAGTAAGCCGCATATTTGCCCGTCTCCGTTTTGGTATCCGCATTGCGTGACAAATGTAGCTTCAAGTACCACAAGAGGCGACTAGATTTGGGTACAAATAGCGATACGGCCAAAGCAAGTAATTGCCAACCCTGGACAAAGCTATAAGCTGGTGGATTTGATTTGCAGTCAATGATGGGCGTTGACACAGGCGCCTGTATATAAATATATTTAAAGCGTTCGAAATCATGTTTAGTTTTGTTCAATTTGATTGTAACTAACTTAAAATCAAACACAACTGTACCAAAACTCAAAGACAGTATCAAATTTCCCCCCCCTCCCCACATACCTGTATCGAGGTGGGTGAACTGCCATTGGCTTGGGCATTGCCAGCCTGTTGGGTATCACAGGTGAACAGGCTTTGGGTGGCGCACAACAGTAGTTGCTGTAAATTTCGTAGTCGTCGTCATCGTCGTCAGTACAGTGTTGGAAAACGGTCAACAGTTTGGAATTGGTTGGTTTTGGTTTTTCGAATCGATTACACAAGAACGCAAAACGCAAAGAAACAAAAGAGTGGAAGTAGAAGAGAAGCCGGAAAAACATTTGCTGATCAATTTTAGGGTTTTTTTTTCATAGAGACAGTGAGAGATTTGCTTGTTTCTTGTTGTTGTTGCTGTTGTTGTTGTTTTTCTTAAGAAGCCACAATACACGCAAAGTAAAAACGGAATAATTGCAATCATATGAAATATTATGCGAGACATTCAAAAAGCAGCAAAAATATGCGCAAAATGAACAACAAAACAGAGCATAAACCATAAACAAGTTAGAGCAACTCTAGAGAGAGAGAGACAAAAATATAGAGAACTGTTGCGTTTCTTAGTGTTCAGAGTGGTTGAGATGGGTGAGTTGGTGGTGGTGGTGGTGGGTTGGTTGTGTCGTGTTATATAGCAGAGATCTGCAGGCGGTTTAGATTTTCTATGTTAAAGTTGGTTCATGGTCAATGTTAAGTGAGAGGCCGCCTAGTAACTTGCATTCAGCGCTACGCTCCCCATTTCAGTCCCTTAGAACTTTAAGATACTCCAGTGGAACTGCAAAGGCCTGAGCAGGAAGATATGTAGAAATTACCGACTATACACTAAGAAAAATAATTAATCGTTCTTGAATTTTCAAGAATTTCGCTTTTGGAATCGAGATAAATTCGTTCTAAACGTTCTCAATTTGGTTATTTATAGGCAAGGGGAGTGAGGGCAACTTAACTGTGAGAGACTAGCATTCGACTCGCTCTCGCCGAGAGAGAGAGAGAGCGCATGCGCAGTTTGTCGTTGAGAGAATAGCGTACGAAAGTCAACTGCGTTTATTCATATAAGTGTGTTTTCGTCACCTCGTTTAGCTTATGGATGATAGTCGAGTGGGCTAAGCTGCCCGTCGCCTGTTTGTGTTTTAGTCTTTCGAGGTACCGAGTTCAAGTCCCAGATAAGTAAGTAAAAAATATTAAAAATATTCTTTTTAAGTTTTTTAATGTGAGTATTTATTCGTACTTGGATCAAGTACTGAAACTCTTGAATCAAGAATTTTTCATACTTGGATCAAGTACTGAAACTCTTGAATCAGGAATGTTGGAATCAAAAATTCACTCTTGGATCAAAAATTTTCACTCTTACCGTACTTTTGAGAACGAATACTCTTGATTCAAAAGTGAAATTCTTTATTTTATCTCTGAGTGTATGGATCGGATGATAATACTGCTTGCTTCAGTTCAGGAGAAGAGTCATACTCCACGGAACACACTTGATACATCCGCCAACTACTCCCAACTGAGCCAGGACCGCGAACATAGCAAAGGAGGAGGCCTCGCGTTCATTATCACCACCATCGTCTTCACAGACGAGCACATTAAGGTCCTAGGCATCGCAGTAAGAAGTGGCGAGGATGATATAGATGATTCTAAACGTCCCTACTGTGTCTGCCTGTCAAGCGGGCTTTCGCCCAGATATCCCACATCTACTTGCAGGAGAACTGAGTATACTGATTGGGGACTTTAACGCTCACAGTGATGCATGGTTCTTTGCCATTGGATGTGACGCTTGCGGCGATCACATTGAAGTACACATCGACTCCTCGAACTTCTGCGTCGTCAACGAGGACCTTCCCAATCGCATCACTGCAAACTGCAACAGCTAGCCAGACCTCACTATCCTCAGTCCTGACCTTATAACCAACACCACTTGGTACGCTCTGCGAAATCGATAAGTTCAAGGTTCTTTGACGCCCTGTCTACCTTTGGTATACCAGCAAAGTACGTTCAACTTTGCTTGATGACGTTGAGAAGCACTCAAAGCTCCGTCAAAATAGAAAAGAACCTATCCGAACCATTTGATAACAAGCCATCGTGTGACTTCTTTAATCTGCTGATGGAGTATATACAAAGCCAGTGTCGAAATGCCAACAGCTCGTGCACCATCTTTTATAAAGATCTAATGCTACTCGCATACGCGGATGATATTGACATTATCGGCAAAAACGAACGGGCGGTAAGCAGTACGTTTTCAGAGATTGAGAAGCAGTCTAAACTGATGGGCTTAGCGGTAAACGAGGACAAGACGAAGTAGCTAGTATCCACAGACAAGAAGTCTACGCGTCTTGAACAATTTGTTACTATGTGGGAGTACCACTTTGAGGTTGTAGTTGAATTTGTCTACCTCGGGACAATGATTACCGGCGACAACAACATCAGCCTGGAGATCCGAAAATGAATTACACTTGGAAACCGATGCTTCTAGGGAGTTCAGTAGGGAGTTCAAGAGCAGAGCCTTTTCTCGAAGAACAAAAATAGCGCTATACAAGTCGCTCATCATCCCAGTCCTGCAATACGGCTTAGAAGCATGGACAATGACAGCAGCGGATGAAGAGGATGAAGAGGCGATTGGCGTTTTCGAGGATTAATGGACCTTTAAAAG
This sequence comes from Lordiphosa magnipectinata, assembly GCA_037044535.1. Taxonomy (NCBI): domain Eukaryota; kingdom Metazoa; phylum Arthropoda; class Insecta; order Diptera; family Drosophilidae; genus Lordiphosa; species Lordiphosa magnipectinata. Next base: position 32,683 of record JBAMBO010001211.1, read on the forward strand.
TTGGCGATGGATACCGCATTCGAATGAATCACGAACTGTATGAGCTCTATAGGGACATCAGTCTAGTCAAGCGCATAAAGCAACAGCGGCTGCGCTGGTTAGAACATGTAATCCGGATGAATGAAGAAGCTCCAGAAAAAAAAGACGTACAAAGCGAAGGCGGCTGACTTTGGAGCACAAGGCAGTAGGGGTCGCCCACCACTAAGATGGGATGATCAAGTGCGGAAAGATATTTCCAAACTTGGTGTGTACAACTGGTGCCAGCTCGCACAATGCAGAAGCAAGTGGAGGGCATTCATAGCAGAGGCCAAGACCGTCAAGCGGTTGTGATGTGGTGTGTGTGTGTGCAACATCGGGCCAATAAAGAAGAAGAAGAAGACTTGGTACGCTGTCATTGCACTTGGCTCGAGCCACACCCCTCAAGCTGACCACACAATGGTTTAGTGAGGCCTAGGTTAGGCCTCACCGTTAAACCCACTTAAAATTCTTACTGATAGCCAGCTCTCGCTCTCAGCTCTCGACACTCGGCTCTTGGCTCTGAGCTGTGAGCTACAACTTGTGAGCCGGGAGCCAATTTACAGAAAGGATCGACTTGGCCTTCGTGATGGGGGTGTATTAAATGCTGTAAAATCTGATTGGCCCTCTGTTTTAATCGACTGTAATGCAGGCAATGATGCCGAATTCATAGCTGTAAAGGTTTCTCTACACGCCTATCAAGTGTATAACTCCTGTTCCTATATTCCTTCATCATCTGACTTTTCCACTTATCTGCTTCATACTCCATGTCTTCTGGGTGACCGGCATCGTTTAATGGTGCTAGTAGACTTTAATCTCCCTAACATATCTTGGACCATTTCTGATGATCCAACCAATCTGTACCCTCTGGAAAGTAAAGAGTTCGTGGACTGCATGGCTGAATTATGGCTTGGGCAGATCAACTCTGTACTAAACTGTAAGAACAAAGTTCTGGATCTAGTTTTTAGCTCTGATCCATCTTGCTCAACAGTCAGCAAATTCGTTCCATTATGTGTACCCGAAGACTCATATCATACTACCTTTCTAATTGACCCTCACCTCGCTTTCTGCTTTCAGAAAGCCGACTTCTCTTATCTAAATCTCTCACTCTCTCAGTACGACTGGTCCTTTCTTTCTACAGCAATACCTAGGGTCCTTTCAGTACTGTAGCTCGAATGTCGCGCTAGAAGGAAGTGAGGTTAATCAAAATCAAATCTTTGATATTTGAAACCTTTAAGTGACAAAGTGACTATCCATCAACCAATCTGCCATAAAACCAGTTCACTTACAAGCTTTGGTTGCGCTGTTTGACGCTGTTTTGCAGTGTTGAGCGAATCTATCAACATTTAGTCACCATTGCAAGTCTCTGTTATGTACAATGTTCGCATGTATGTAGTGTTGTTTATGAAATTTACAGCAAATACTTTATACAATGATATAGATCAGCGGTGGGCATGAAATTTGAGTTTAGAAGCAGTCAAAACTATAACAACAGAAACGCAACTCGCAGGGATTTTGTTATAGTAACACACTTCGAAGCGAGGCAATTACGATTCAATTTCTCAGTGGCGTGCCCACCGCTGATATAGTTATAAACAGTTTTATATGAGATTCGTTTCGATTATGAGCAGTTTTTCTTTTTGCAGGGGGGGGTGGGAAATTGATTGTCTACAACAGAAAAATAAACAAACGATTGGAGGTTAGTTGATAGTAAAACATGCAAGTGTACATCGATATGTAAGGAATACATTTAGGAATATTTGTATGTAGTTATGTCATGGATTATTTTGAGTATAAAGCGTGGGTAAGCTTCTTTGTAAAAGCAAAGCCTTTTGATTATTCAAAAACATTAAAAAAAAAGTAAAAGCTTCCTCTCTTCCATGAGCATTGTTGATGATTTGGTAACTTGCGGATAGACATGTAATTCTGTTAGTATTTTCTTTTTTTTTTGGGAATTCTGGGAGCGGGGATTATGTGGGGTTACAAACATTAATCGACAACTCAAAAAACAGAACACAGTTCAATTTCATAAGAAGCTTTGCAACTGAAAAACTTACGCGCGTTTGCTTGCCCAGTTTCTTGTTTACCTGGACGCCGACACTTAGTTTCTGGCCCATATGTCGGGAGGTTTGCTTGATAAGGATACATATCATTTCGGTTTGCAATTCGGGCATATCTAGGCAATGTTGCAGCGCATTCTGGGCGAGCACCACATGGTAATCGATGCCGGGTTGATTGACGGCCACAGACATGAACAATTGAATGCTCTGTGTGAAGAAATTGAAGTTGTGTTAGAGTTTATTTTCAAAGGAGAAAACCCAGCTTACCTTGAAGAGTTTTATGGCCTCCGGCTGCATGGTCTCGGTGTGCATGGAGGAGAGGGGAGCTGTAATGGTGTCTTTGGTGTGTAGCAATATGGGATGACGCCAGAGTACGCAGTCTGAAATCAGCAAAGATTAGTTAACGTGTTCCCCATTGATGCTGTGTGATGACTTACTTGGATCCCCATCGGTTTCCATGAGCTTCTGCACCAGCTGCTCGTACTGGGTACCTGCACTGGGACCACCACCCGAGACCACCGTGAGATGGTATAGCCAATTGTCACGCTCTGGCTTGCCGGAGAGTATTAAATAAGTGGGACCCTGATGGGCGGGATAAATGGCCACGGTGAGACGTGCCTGATCCTGTGCCGCATCTTCACGTTCCTCGGAGTCCGAGTCTGAAACATGTTCCACCTCCTCTACGCGTGCATCACGCATATTAATCTGACCCAAGGGATTCTGTGAAAGTCCAGAAATAGCATCAAGTATTCAGCTTTTCAATGTCTCTACCCACCGTTTCGGCTGGAGCCTTGAAGTACAGAAACATCTTGCCCAGCAGCACGCACCAGCACTTTTTGGCATGACCATTCTTCACCTTGGTCACCCAACCCTGCACCGTGGGCTTCTGATCATCGCGACTGAGCAACAATTTGGTGGCATTGCGACGCTGTACATTCTGCAGCACCCGTATCCAGTCATCCATGGTGGCATGCGAGTCCGCCGTCAGGTAGTAAACCTTCTTGCCCGTATCGATCTCAAAGGTGGAGGCACCCTCCGCCCGATTGATGCGACAGGCCTCGTCCAGCTGGATCTGACCCTGCGGCTTGCGCTGTACATCGTGTTGGCTCTTCCAATAATTGAGGCTGCCATTCTTCAGCACGAACCAACGCTTGCGCCAGGTCTTCAACTTGCCGCCCAGCTTGGCCAGGTGACCCATCTGTGGTGGATAAATGTTCAATGTTTTCTTCTCCCACTCAAAGGGCGTCGTAACTTACCTTCTCCAGTGACTCGATTTTCTTGCTGGGTGAATCCACATAGGATTGACGCATTAGTAGCGATGGCATTGAGGCGTCCATGCAGGTCGACTCGGACACAGCGTCCGGCGGTAAAGCATAGTCATCGGAGAGGCCTGATTCAAAGGAAATATCTGAAATTACTGTGCCACGAGGCATGTGGGGGGGGCCTGCACGCAGTTGCGTTAACTGCGCGCTGGAGGGCGTATGGAGGCGTGGCAGCGTGCTCTGTATATGTTTGGCCATTGAAGGCTTCAGAAATGATGCAGCAGCTGCCTGTGGGTGGTGTGGTAGCGTGTGATGGAATTGCGGTTGTTGTGGCGATAGGTGTGTGTGGTGGTGGTGGACTGTGGTGTAATGTGGTGAGGTGGGGTGAAGTTGGATTTGGTTAATGTTTTGGGTTATTTGGTTATGACGAGATGGGGAAATGGTCAAAAGTTTTCACAAGTTGTTAGAAGTTTAGAAATTGTATTCATTGATTATCCTACATTCAAGGCATAGTTCTAGTGGATTAGGAAAGGATAGTGGGTTGGGCCAAGCAGAGGAGAGGGTGGTCTAATGAGGGTTGACCCTAAAAGCAAGGAAACACTGCACTGAAAATCGTCCGTCCTAAACCAAAACACGGTCAAGATCGGAGACTACCATTGAATCAAAAGACTACCGTGAAGACGGAGAAATCCGTTAAGTTAGAGGATTACCGTGAAGACGGAAGACTACCGTGAAGACGGGGAATACCATCAAGTTAGAAGACTACCGTAAAGACGGAGAATACCAACAAGTCGGAAGACTACCGTCAAGTCAGAAGACTACCGTGAAGATGGAGAATACCATCAAGTTAGAAGACTACCGTAAAGACGGAGAATACCAACAAGTCGGAAGACTACCGTCAAGTCAGAAGACTACCGTGGAGAATACCATCAAGTCGGAAGACTACCGTCAAGTCAGAAGACTACCGTGGAGAATACCATCAAGTCGGAAGACTACCGTCAAGTCAGAAGACTACCGTGAAGATGGAGAATACCATCAAGTCGGAAGACTACCGTCAAGTCAGAAGACTACCGTGAAGACGGAGAATACCATCAAGTCGGAAGACTACCGTCAAGTCGGAAGACTACCGTCAAGTCAGAAGACTACCGTGAAGATGGAGAATACCATCAAGTCGGAAGACTACCGTCAAGTCAGAAGACTACCGTGAAGACGGAGAATACCATCAAGTCGGAAGACTACCGAGGATATTGAAGACTACCGTCGATATTGAAGACTACCGTCAAGTCAGAAGACTACCGTGAAGACGGAGAATACCATCAAGTCGGAAGACTACCGAGGATATTGAAGACTACCGTCGATATTGAAGACTACCGTCAAGTCAGAAGACTACCGTGAAGTCGGAGAATACCATCAAGTCGGAAGACTACCAAGGATATTGAAGACTACCGTCGATATTGAAGACTACCGTCAAGTCAGAAGACTACCGTGGAGAATACCATCAAGTCGGAAGACTACCGTCAAGTCAGAAGACTACCGTGAAGATGGAGAATACCATCAAGTAAGAGAACTACCGTCAAGTCAGAAGACTACCGTGAAGACGGAGAATACCATCAAGTCTGAGGACTACCGTCGATATTGAAGACTACCGTCGATATTGAAGACTACCGAGGATATTGAAGACTACCGTCGATATTGAAGACTACCGTCAAGTCAGAAGACTACCGTGGAGAATACCATCAAGTCAGAGAACTACCGTCAAGTCCAAAGACTACCATGAAGACGGAGATACCATCAAGTCGGAAGACTACCGTCAAGTCCAAAGACTACCATGAAGACGGAGATACCATCAAGTCGGAAGACTACCGTCAAGTCCAAAGACTACCATGAAGACGGAGATACCATCAAGTCGGAAGACTACCGTCAGAAGAATACCATGAAGATGGAGAATACCATCAAGTAAGAGAACTACCGTCAAGTCAGAGAACTACCGTCAAGTCCGAAGACTACCATGAAGACGGAGATACCATCAAGTCGGAAGACTACCGTCAAGTCAGAAGACTACCATGAAGATGGAGAATACCATCAAGTAGGAGAACTACCGTCAAGTCAGAAGACTACCGTGAAGACGGAGAATACCATCAAGTCTGAGGACTACCGTCGATATTGAAGACTACCGTCGATATTGAAGACTACCGAGGATATTGAAGACTACCGTGGATATTGAAGACTACCGTCAAGTCAGAAGACTACCGTTGATATTGAAGACTACCAAGGATATTGAAGACTACCGTCGATATTGAAGACTACCGTCAAGTCAGAAGACTACCGTCGATATTGAATATTGAGACTACCGTCAAGTCGGAAGACTACCGTCGATATTGAAGACTACCGTCAAGTCAGAAGACTACCGTCGATATTGAAGACTACCGTCAAGTCAGAAGACTACCGTCGATATTGAAGACTACCGTCGATATTGAAGACTATCGTCGACATTGAAGACTACCGTCGATATTGAAGACTACCGTCGATATTGAAGACTACCGTCGACATTGAAGACTACCGTCGATATTAAAGACTATCGTCGATATTCAGGACTACCGTCAAGTCAGAAGACGACCGTCGATATTGGAAACAACCGTCGATTATGGAGACTACCGTCGATATTGGTCCCCAACCGCCGATATTGGTTCCCAACAGTCAATGCGACAAGGTCAAGATAGAAGACGGATACAGAAGACTGTCGTGAAGACAGATGACTACCGTCAATGAAACTGCGATAAAGATTGTAGACAGTCACGACAGAAGACTTATATCAAGACAGAGAACTTACGTAAACGAAACTGCGATCAAGTTCAGAAACTACCATCAAATCCAAAGACTACCGTCAACTATAGCCAATATCAAACACTATCGTTCAATCGGTAGAAAACCATCAACGTATACTGTCATGTCTGTAGCTTACTTTAATTGCACTCAACGAACTGTTAGTACCCTTATCCCACCTCATTCTTTTCGGCCTGGGAAAGTATCAAGGGAACTAATCATTGTTGTGTTAACGCTATGGTTGTGTTAGTTAGTAGTGAGGTGTGCTTGGTGGCTACATCACGACGACCGTACGCTACGCTTTACTTGGTTGAAGGTTGAGGGTGGCTACTTGTTGTACATACCACGCGCCTTGGCATTCTTAGGACTCTCGGAACCACTGCGCTTGGCTGGACTCAAGCTGGAGGAGGTTTTCAAACTCTTCGACGGACTCGAGGCACTGCCCGAGGTCGAAGTCTCTGTGTTGTCCGTACTGGAGGAGTTGTGCGAGTTGTGGGTTAACATGACGGCATGATCCTCGCCATCGCTGGAATCATCGCTGGAGTCACCGGTGAAGGGCATGGAGCGTATTTGGGAGGCTCGTCCCTTGACTGTGGCATAGACGGGCACAGATATATCACAGAAGCCGCCGCTGGCGGTTTGTTGTTGACGCGTGGGCGGCTGGGGTGTGCCCGGGGTGCCGCTCCGTCCGTTCGATAGGAGAGTGTGCACATCCGGCTGCTCATTGCTGGCGGTGCTCTCCGCCGTGCTGGTGCCGGCTAAGCCATCGTTGGCCACCTGATAGATTTTGGCCTCCCAGCTGGGGAAACGATGCAGCGGTGGTGTGGGCGGTCGTGGTACACCCAGATCGCTGGTCGTGGTGGTGGTGCTCGAATTGCCACCGCTGGCCATTAGGGCCGGATTGTTTTTCATCCAGGCGGGCAGCTTCTCGCATGAAGGTGTGTAGATTTCCGCATAGTCGTGCGCTGTATCCGTATCCGAGCTGTCGGGACGTGTAGATGAAGTAGCGGTTGCCGCTGTCGCCACCACTGCTGGCGTTTTGGTGCAAATACTCGAGAGCGGAGCCAGGGTGAGGCCATCGACAGCGGCCACCAGATTACGCTCCAGCTCCTGCGGCTCCATCGAAAGATTACGGCGATGCTGATGATGCGGATACGAACTGGTCAAGGGCCGGCTTATAATCTCCTGGGGATCGAGGCTTTCGCTGCGTCGTCGCGTCTCTGGTGTGCCGGCGAAGTCCTGCACATCCAGACTCAAGCTATTACGCACCGGTCCCACAATGCTGTGGCGCTGGGATTGATTGGCTATGTGATTCTTAAGCAGCTCCAGCTGCTGGTTACACTTGATGTTCTGTTCGCGCAGCAATTGATTCTGCTCCTCCAAGTCGCGCAGTTTGTTGTTAACCCACTCTTTGATCTTGGCTGCTTTCGCTTCGATTTGGCGCGCGTCGTGCAGACGCAATTGACGTTGCTCCTCCACCTGAAACTCCAGCGAGTTGATGGTCTTCTCGGCCTCGTGGCTGGGCTGGCTGGGTGAGACGCTGCTCTGGGAACAGGTCGAGCCGGCTAAAGAGGCTGCAGACTGCAGCTGATGCTGCGGATGGTTGGGCGAACTGGTGGCCGTACCCTGCTGCTGTGGATGCTGCGAATGCTGTGGCTGCTGTTGTGCTTGGGGCTTGGGCCACTCACTCAGCCGCTGCTCCATAGCACGCACCTTAAAAAGAGAGAGAGAGAGAGAGGGCATAGTTGATAAACTTTTACGGTCTTGACAAGATTTTCCCACCCCCCTAAAAATAAGTTTTCCAGCCAGCTCTGGTAGCTGAAGAACTTTGCAAATTAAATTAAATTTCCACTAAGCTGGCAACAAGGAAGAAGTTGCGGTTGTTAAATGAAACGCTCTTTTGCCCCGGTCTAATGGTTACATATGACTTAAACCACCAGGGATTAGACAAAAAGTTGCAAATGACTGGCTATGCTGTTAGTTTGAGCAGGGTAGCCCTTTAATGATGATGTTGTGTAAAGTTGGGATAGAAGATTGAGGTAAGGTGGGGGTAAGAGACCTTGATTGGTTGGCTAAGGTCGCTTTTGGTGTAACCAAGATAAGCTTAAAGAAATGTAAACATAGATAAATAGGCATTGGGTTTGGTAAGATTCAAGTCTGACTGGCCACAGCGAATCACCAGAAAACTTCAGTTTTCGCTCAAGCTTCTCGCTTGGTTTCGTTTCTTGATTAACGCAGAAGCTTCGACAAGAAATCCCACAGTCTCTCTTTAGTAACTGGGCTCTCGATTCTCCAACCTTGGTTATTGAGTAAGTGCAGAATCTCCTGGATCGCAGCTCATCAGAAGGCTGTTAGTGTCTCTTTTGGTGTTCTGGTAAGTACAAAATCACCTGGCTTTTTCTCGTAGCCCTGAGGAAGTTTTTCTGTAGGTTTAGCCAGAATCTTTTGGTTTCCACCGATAAACTTTTTATTTCCCTGGTCTGCTTATCATCGTGCAGGTGCAGAAGCCATAGTTTTTGGGGATTAGGAACTCAACTTAATGGGTTAGGTCAAGCAGAGAAGAGGGTGGACCAAAAGAATTGACTCTAAGAGCAAGCAGAATCATCTGCTCTGAGAATCATTCGTTCTAAACGAAACTACGCTCAAGATCGGAGACTACCGTTAAGGCAGAAGACTACCGTCAAGTTAGAAGAATACCGTTAAGGCAGAAGACTACCGTCAAGCTAGAAGAATACCGCCGATATTGCAGACTAGCGTCAAATCAGAAGATTACGGTCATAGTCGGATTCTACCGTCAAGTCAGAAGACTACCTTCAAGATAGGACAAGCTCTCTCAATGGTATATAAATCAGCAATGGCAATCTTTCAAAAGAAGAAAACTAACAGGGAGTAGAAATACCAGCAACAAGATCACTTGTTGCTGTGTTCTTTCTTTTTTTATGTAAGTCTTGTTTATTGTGCTTCTTCATAGATAAATGGAAACAACAACAGTCGCAAAGGAATAACAGGCAGAAATAATAATCTCAATCTTGAAATGGCAAACAATTGAAATAATTTAAAATGCTCTCTTCCACCCCTTTTTCCCCCCTCGGTCACCCACTGTAAAGTCATTGTTGAGTCACTGTCCAGTCACTGTCAAGTTACTGCCAAGTCACTGTCAAGTCACTGTCAAGCCACTGTCCAGTCACTGTCAAGTCACTGTTAACCCACTGTGAAGTCACTGTCAATTCACTGTTAAGTTACTGTCAAGTCACTGTCAAGCCACTGTCAAGTCACTGTCAAGTCACTGTAAACCCACTGTCAAGTCACTGTCAAGTCACTGTCAACTCACTGTCAAGTCACTGTTAAGTTACTGTCAAGTCACTGTCAAGTCACTGTCAAGTCACTGTCAAGTCACTGTCAAGTCACTGTCAAGATACTGTCAAGTCACTGTCAATTCACTGTCAAGTCACTGTCCAGTCACTGTCAAGTTACTGCCAAGTCACTGTCAAGTCACTGTCAAGCCACTGTCAAGTCACTGTAAACCCACTGTCAAGTCACTGTCAAGTCACTGTCAACTCACTGTCAAGTCACTGTTAAGTTACTGTCAAGTCACTGTCAAGTCACTGTCAACTCACTGTCAAGTCACTGTTAAGTTACTGTCAAGTCACTGTCAAGTCACTGTCAAGTCACTGTCAAGTCACTGTCAAGTCACTGTCAAGACACTGTCAAGTCACTGTCAAGTCACTGTCAAGTCAGTATCAAGTCACTGTCAAGTCACTGATAACCCACTGTCAAGACACTGTCAAGTCACTGTCAAGTCACTGTCAAGTCACTGTCAAGTCACTGTCAAGTCACTGTCAAGTCACTGTCAAGTCACTGTCAAGTCAATGCCAAGTCACTGTCAAGTCACTGTCAAGACACTGTCAAGTCACTGTCAAGTCACTGTCAAGTAACTGTCAAGTCACTGTCAAGTCACTTTCAATTCACTGTCAAGTCACGTAAATGACTGTTTAGTCACTTCGGGAAACTCCAAAACAACAACAGTTGCTCGGGAAGGCTTCGTCATAGCACACGTCAGTAGGGTGAAAGCTGTGCCATTGCACATGTAGACGGAGTGAGAACTCCACAACTGCCTTTGTCAAGGTACGTGTTGAACTGTCTGCCCTTTTCAAGGCACAGGTTTCTTCCCGTTTTAGCGAGATAAATGCGTCAAGCGGTCAACTTTTGCTGTATTTAATCATATAAACACAGTTTCAGTAATAAAAACAACACAAAATATGCATGACGTCAGCGTCACGTGACGCTGAAATCAAATTTTACTCCCGTACAAAAATTAAAGATGTTTCCAAGGAAGATTTAACATAGAACAGAGTTCCCCAGCGATAGCCCCTGGGGCACGAATATACTCGCCAATTCACTCCGAATGCTTGCCGAAGTCATGCATCACTGTGTGTTAGAGAGAGACACAATCACATTTTGGCGTTCTCTGCTTGGGGAACCCTGACATAGAAGCACAATTTGAAACGACTCTCTTGTTTGAGTGTTGTTAACTCCATTGTGACAAGGAGATACTTCATTGTGACTACAAGGTACTTTACTCAAAATTATTGTCGACATAGGAAAACACGGTGGTTAAAGGGAGACGAACATAGAACAGCAAAAACAACTCAGAGAGTCGAAAACAGCTTCCAAATATCTTAGTGAAAAGTTGGCGAAGCAGCAAATGTTAAATTTTCTTTTTGATGTTTCACATCAAAACTAGACAAATTCAAAACAAAATTTTACCAGACGAGAGAAGAACAAATTCTAAATTGTTTATTTATTAACTTCTGTATTTATTGAGCGTACCTAGCAGAAGACTATCGTCAAGGCAAAAGACTATCGCCGATATTGCAATATACCATCAAGACATAACCGTCAAGTTAGAAGAATACCATCAAGACATAATTTTAACCAAACAGCGCCACACTTGGACACTTTTTTCAATTTGTGACAACACATCTGTTAACTAGGATCTACCATAAGGCAGCACATTCTCAACAACAACAATATAATGGAACAGGACCAGCCAGGGGAGGATCAGGCACAGGAAAATCTACAGCTGGTTCAGGCTGTTGCAGCCGCTGTTGCTTTTGCTGCGTCCGGCAACTTGGATATTGAGAATGCTAACGAAGAAGTTAAAATAGATGACGACGATTCAGTTTCAGATTCAGAATTAGGCAAATTGTATTTGGATGGGTTGAGCAGCAGCTCTAATGATGAGAATGAGGTCAACGCCAATAGAGGACAACAGTCACAACAGCCCAAGGAACTACGTCCGTATAGCTTCCAGCCTCTAAAACTAGTGAAATTGCATTATAAGGATAAGAACTGCATTGATGGTTTTCCCTTGCCACGCAGTGGACATCGCTTAATTGCTTCCAACTCCCATCTGTATTTGCTGGGAGGCTTCAATCCGTGCAATGCATTGACTACCACAGGGCGTTTCCGCTGCCTGCTCTTTCATGAGTTGTGGAGCTATAATTTTGCCACCAAACGTTGGAAATTGGTGCTGAACACGGACAATGATCGCAATATGACAGTTCAGCTGTCCTCAAGCGCATTGACCATTCACAAGAACGTGTTGGTTTCCCACGGCGGCACAGGGTATCCCAATGGTGAGTTTTGCTCAAACGATTGCTTTGTCTATTGTCCGGGCGATGTGGCGGGCGTAGACCTTCTAAAGGTGACTGGTGATTTGCCCCCAGCCCCATATGCACCCGGCATTGTTATACACAAACATTATTTGTACACAATACATTATTTGTACCGAATTGGCGGGACGGCGGGATTTGATACGACTTGCGATGTCTATCGCTTGGATTTGCTTACCAAGGTGTGGGAGAATGTCTATATGAGTCGGACAGAGATGCGTGACGAGCCGGATATTTGCCTTCGTCACGAGGTTGTGTACGATGGAAAGTATATTTATGTTTTGGGCGGTGGCACAATGTGGTCGGTGTACGATCTGCAGCGTATACCAGCATATAACCTGGAGGCCAATTGCTGGGATTACTTTGACACATATCCCGATGCGGCCAATAACGGAGGGTATCCCAAGGCACGCAAATGCTTCACTAGTGTGCAACATAAAATATCTAATGGGGACATAGAGGCTTTCATCACAGGGGGATTGCAGGACGATTTCTCCACATATTTATCGGATATTTGGAAGCTGAATTTGCGCACCAAACAGTGGACACGCATTGTGACGGCCAGCCTGCCCAACCCCTTGTATTTACACTCGGCCGCCCATTCGGACAATGGCTGCATGTATGTCTTCGGTGGAATTGAGTTCAAGGAGAGGGAGATGCGTCGCCGCAATGATATCTTCAAGATGTGGATGACCATACCAAAGCTAAGCGAAATGTGCTGGGATGCCATTACCTATTATAATGATAGTCTCGATCAGTACGACAGTCAGACATTGTTAAAGGCTGGCATACCCGAGTCCTTTCGTGAACGTTTGCCCATGGAGCGCCGCCAGAAGCAACAGTCGAAGCCAGCAGTAGGCACGAGCCTTCAAAATAAAACTTAGTATGCAGAGAAGGTGGCAATCCCTTGCTATATATAAACACACACACATATACATACATATATTGTACGATTCGAGTTATTAAATTGTTTTAAAAGTATTTTTTTGGATCCGGTTAAAAGGACCAATGTTTATGTATGGGCTGCTTCTTTAAGTTGGCGGTGATTAATATTCACAAATGACGGTGAAACAAAAAGCAAGTCTTATCTTAGGGTCATCGACTTCAATACCTACAATATTACGCGAAATTTTTAGCACCATTTATTTGAGACTTTTATCGTTTCGTTTTCTACATGTCTAACTGTCATTCCTAGAAACAATTTGTGTAATTTTTTCAGAGTTTTTGGAGGTGTCGCTATTTATATGTATATTAATCAAGTAACACTCAGTGAAGGTTCACTTCATCTTCAAGATGGTTTCAGATTCAGATGACAAGTGATTAGCTTGTGATTGCATGTCTAACAACAATGAACTACTGAAGAAGAAAGATCCAACATCAACCACAGTTCCGTTGAAGAAAAAAGCGACAGATGACGATAAACAGCGCTCACTTAAGTATCTTAAGACACTTGAAGACCGCAACTCGAAGTCACTGACAGCTAGGGAGAAGGCACTGCGCAGGGTGCTACGGCCGAACTGAATGCACCGCCTACCATGACGGCGATGGAATCTAAGTCGACAACTTCCTCCCAAAAGAAGAGTGAGGATGGCGGAGCGATTTGAAGACCCGTCGAAGACTTCGGAGAACAAGAGGATTGGACCGGAAGATATACTTGCTCGATTAAGCTAAAAGTCGGATCTACAGGTCACTATCGACCGAACCGAAGTCTTAATGCGGACCATTCAAGATGCCATGAAACTTACAAAACATCTTTTCCTAGCTCTGTCTTAAGTGGTACAGAGGAACTAATGTCGTGGTTTGTACCATCGAGGAATCTCTGAACTCTGAATTTTCATTTTACGGCTACGTATATTTGATTTTCGATATATTGCTGGCGTTACGTTGGTACTTATGTCCCTCATTATTAATGAATAAATATAATATATACTTTTTGAAAATCCATAAAATTCGTGATACTTTTTGATACCTCAAACATATGGGCAATACCAAAAAAAAAGGTATGTTTCCTTATACGGACATGGCTATATCGACTTTATATAAAAACGTTTCCATAAAAACTTACTTTTGCCAACTATTACCATTTCTTCGGCAGATCGATAAATAATCCTGATTACTAAATATGTCTAGAAGGTACGAAACAAATCGGTTTACAAAACTGCGCTTGACTCTTCAAATAATGGATTCAGTGTTGTCAGAGAGGGCGTAGGGTTTGTTGAGTTTACCAGTATAGTTAAAACTGTAATTTCAGGAAATGCTCATATGTAACAGACAGAAGGAAGAATCTGGGATAAATATTCTATATCAACTAAGCCGATATAGCCACATCTGTCTATCTGTCCAAATCACGTACAGATCTCGGAAATGGTAAAAGCCGCAGGCATCCAATTTTGAATATAGACTTCTTTTCAATCTATTAATATCTGATTATTTCTGCATATTTTGTTTTAATTGCAGCGGCATTCATTTTATATTTTAGTTTAATATAAAACAAAAAAAATTTTACTTGCGCTGTTGCTTTCCATGTGAACTACGATTTCGTGAAAGCACAGCACACTATTAAGCAAATGAAATGGAAAACTGGTAGTTTTTTCAAACCCTGAACTAAAAGCATGACTAAAAAGTATATAATGGCAGCCATGATTTCAGTACCAACCCTTCCAAATCACGGTTGATTCAGCTCAGATTCAGTACTGAGGGGTATTCAACTAACTAAGATTAGAACATATTTGGGAAGGGGGAAATGAAATATTGACTCTTTCTCTCAACAAAGTCAGAAGACTACCGTTAAGGCAGCAGACTTAAGTTATAGGTTAGGTTTAGGTTGCGATGGCTGAGAGCGACAAGTCGCTCTCTTACTTAGGTCACATTGGGCCCATTGCTATGCCATATATTCCCTGTTAACCCTTTATTCCATAGGGGTGTTAATACTGAACCATTGTGTGGACAGAATAAAATTAAGTAGATCTGGGATCTCTAACTCGGATGTCTCCGAGAGATTGGTTAAAAGGGGTTGACCCAGAATTCGAAGTCTCCTCCTGCTCAGAGCAGGACAGTGGCACAGGAGGTGCTGTACCGTTTCCTCCTCTTCCTCATATCTGCAACTTCTACAGAAATCGTGGTGTGTCAGCCAATAAGACAGTGACCCGTCAGGGCACCCACCAGAAGGGCTATGTGTTCCCTTCTGCAACGCAAAGGTGTGTTGATGCGTTTTAGGTTAAATTCTGGCCACGTGAGTCTTGCTACCGAGCACGAGGAAAGGTTTTTTCACCTATCCGTAGCAAGACGCAGTGTTTCGGCATTTATGTGAAGCTTGTAGGTAGCCATAGGCATCTCTGGAAGGAGCCTAGTCTGGCCAGTTTGCCCGCAGACTCATTTTCGTCTATGTTCCGGTGTCCAGGCACCCATATTAGGTGTATACTAAAATGTCGTGCGATCTCGTTAAGAGATAAGCGACATTCCGTAAGTATTTTAGCATTGTTGGTATTATGTGAGTCAAGTGCTTTAAGGGCGGCTTGACTATCTGAGTATATAAATACTTTTCCTTCTTTGACCGTGAGTGTGCTAAGGCAGGTGGCAGCTTCCTGAATGGCTACCACTTCCGCTTGGTACACACTATAGTGATCAGGAAGGCGGAACGATAAGTTCAAATCTAGGTTGGGTGAGAAAATGCCCCCTAATACTTTTTCGACGAGCTAAGAACCATCCGTGTAGATATTTATGGCGTTAGCTCTGCTATGGGGAAGGTTTTCCCATTCGCTTCTGCTTGGGATGTAGACGTCGTACGATTTGTCAAACGTCGTTAGAGGTATACAGTAGTCCATATTTGACGGTATACAAGTTTGGTGGCCGAGTATAGTAGAGTGTCCGAAATTACCAACGTTCCAGGTGTCGGATTCTCTTAGTCTGAGGGCTATTGTGTGATAGCCATCTGTTTTGCTACGTGGTCTAGTGGTATGAGATGAAATATGGTGTTGAGCGCTTCCGTTGGTGTGGTTCGGAGCGCGTCGCTCATACATATCTCAGCGCTTCTCTGTACCTTATTTAGGCTGTTCAGGACAAATTGTTTCCCGAGTGCTGGCCACCATACTAGTGATCCATATAGTAGTATAGGGCGTACTACGGCTGTGTAATTTTCGGCCTATAGCCTTTCTGCACGAGAAAAGAGCAATTGTTGCCTTTTTTATGCGGTCATTTATGTTGTCATTCCAGAGTAGCTTCTTATCCAAAATGACTTCCAAGTATTTGGCATTGTCTCCAAATGTTAGGCTTACTCCATTGATTTTAGGAGGGATAAGGTTAGGAATTTTGTATCTCCTGGTGAAGAGTACTAGTTTTGTTTTGTCTGGGTTTACACCCAGACCACAAGATGTCGTCCACTGAGCCAGTTGTCAGTCCGGTCTCCATGAGGTCACACAGCGTCTGTGGGAAGATTCCACATTTAAAAACTGCAATGTCACCCGCGTAGGCCACCACCACCACGTGTCCCTCCGCTTCCATGAACCGAAGTAGTTGATTAACTGTTACGATCCATAGTAGAGGAAAGAGAACACCTCCTTGGGGAGTGCCTCTGCTAACAAATCTGTGAGCGGTAACGCATCCAAGCTGCGAGTACACCGACCTAAGTTATAAGAATACCAACAAGTCAGAAGACTACTGTCAAGGCAGAGGACTACCGTTAAGTCGGTAGACTGCTGTCTATATTGGAGGCTACCGTGAAGACAGAAGGACTTGCTTTTTCAAGGCTTTTCTTGATCTCTACGTTAAAAAAGAGTCTTCGGGTTCTTACTTAGATGTACTTTGCTAGTAAGAATTTTCTAGGTTTTCACTGAGAAGGCATGGTAGAAGCCTTGGAGTTCCTTCGAAACTACTTTTAAGGTAACAAAAGCTTCATCTAGTTCTAGTTTTAAGAGTGTCATAGTTAGGAGCTCCGGTTACTAGTGCAGTTGTGTTCTCAATGGACCACAGGAGAGCTAAAAAGCTTGGAATAACTCAAAGTCGTGAGAAAAGCATGATAACATTGTTATTTAAAAGTCAGATATGAGAAAGAAAAAGCTTAGATTATAAAGAGGGTTACGAGGAAGCAAAATATTTGATTATCAAAAGGTTGCCCTAAGACAATTTCATAACCAACAGAATAAAGGGAACTTCAACACCCTTGGCAATTGCTTCACCTCATAAACAATGTGAGGCGTACAAAATAAAATAAAACAAACTTCCGTTATTAAACGCAAAAACCCATTTGAAACAGACCAAAGCAACCATTTAACACTTGGACAGGTCATGGAATGGCATAAGCTCACGACATGGCCTGGCCAGTATATGCTCGTAAGTATTTTTATGGCTACACAACAATTTGCAAGTAATGCAACTTGAAACGGCAATAGAAAGACAAAAGGAAGAAATAACTTCATTTGGCACGACAGGAAACCCAACTGACAACTAAACCAACCCGGAAGGAACCTGAGCGTCACTTCAGCAGCCATGCAGTAGCAGGAGTCTGTCTACACCTATTGCATTATTAGTTGGCACTTGGCTATGGGGGGATGGGGAGACGACAACGTGCCAAAATGGGTCAATTGCTTAATGTGTCGGAGGTCGGAGAACCGGTTATAGAACATGCTGGCCCAAGTTAAAAATAAATAAGGCTGCCAGAAATAAAACACAAATAAAATGCCAAAGTTGAAAGTCAATAGCCCCTTTTTTTCGGTTGGATGAGGGTGGCGTCTCCAAACTTTAACCATAAAATTGGACTGCGCTTTTCGTACAACTTGTGCAACTTTGAATGGGCTTTTTAATGTTCCACCAAAAACTTAAAGTTGTATTTGGACACTTGGCTAATCGTATATTTTGCCATATGGCAAAGTTTTTGCATGCCATTTAAAAGTGGCGGCTTGGGCAAAAGTTGAAAAGGGCGAGGAAAAAGGAAAGAACAAATGGCGAAAGTTGATTCCCATCTCTAGGCAAAATCTGTATATAAATCTAAGGCTTGTGAGACAACTAAATCCGGCAATTTGTGTGCTATTGGATTTGCGTCAGATGTGAGGATAAAATGTGAAGCAATATTTTATATAAATTGTATGGAAAAAGATAGCTGTTCTGTTGACAGAATCAATAGATAAAGAGCATAAGATGAACTTAGTATTAAGATTAAGGCTGCTAACCTCTAAAATGCTGCAGAAGGTCCGGTAAGGAGGTTCGAACCCACTGTGAAGTATAAGCTTTCCATCCCTTACCTATCGAACCTTGATTCAAATCATCTGAATTTTTCAAAAACATATTCAATCATATGTCCCCTATGAATAGATATGAATAGTTTGAGTTGTCATGTTACAACTTTACTTTTGCTGCTGCTAATGGAATGTTATTACCTTTAAACTTTAAACAAAATGTTTTTTTTTAACATAGTACAACTATTATAGAATTTTAGAAAACATTCATGAAGGCACAACCGAGTTACTTCAGAACGGAACCTCAAGGAGGACTTAAAAATTACATTTTTCATGATTTTTTTTTTTTTTTTTTTAAATCCTTTTCAGTCTTATTTCTATGTTACTAACTTTGTAAAAAAATTAAAGTTATTGATTTAGCAATTTATACAAAATCTTTTAAGGCCCACCTTGAGGTTGGAATCCCAACAGGGATTTTGTCACTTTTTACTTTACAAAAGTGCAAAGAATAAGTAAACCATAAATTGGTGGCATATTAATATTTTATTTCAAGATTTTTCATCTATCAAAGCTGCAATTTTTGTGTTATAAGTGGCTTATGGCCAAATTTCATATTTTAGCTTGGTACAACTATTTCAGAATTTTAGAAAACATTCATCAAGGCACAACCGAGTTACTTCAGGATGGAACCTTGGATTCCACCTTGAGTTTTAAAACCCTACAGGAACTTGACAGCTTTTAAATTTACTTTACAAAAGTGAATTCAATGAATTGCTTAATTATAACCTTTTACTTTAAAATTTTTCCTGTATTAAAGCTGCAATTTTGGTGTTATTACCTTCAAACTAAAACCGAATTTCTTATTTTAGCTTAGTACAACTATTAAGAAATTTTAGAAAACATTCATTGAGGCATTACCGAGTTACTTCAGTATGGAACCACCAGCTGGATCTCAAAACTGTTTTAATCATAAGTTTTTTCTTTTTATGCCCTTTGCAGAGGGTATATTAGAACTGTCCACATGTTTGTAACGCATAGAAAGAAGCATGTCCGACCACATAAAGTACATATATATATTCTTGATCAGCATGATGAGCTGAGTTGATATAGCCATGTACGTCTGTCCGTAGATGCTATCTCCTCCGTCAGTTTTAAAACTATCTTAGCCAAACTTTGCACGAAGTTTTTAGGTACTAATACACTTCACATTTGTCGGAGCTAGCCGGATCGGTTGACTATAGCATATAGCTGCCATAGGGACTATCGGTCCAAAAAGTAGTTTTAGTGGGAAAAACTTTTTTGTTTGCAATGCAAACGTCCCCAAAACTTGTATTTATAAGTTTTCAATGCTTTTTTATAGTTTCACCAAGTTTTATTAAAATCGGACAACTATATAGTATAGCTGCCATACAAAAGATAGGTCTGAAAAAAAGTCTTAGTGGAAAAAACTTTTTTGTTTTCTATGCTATTGTTTCCAAACTTGTTACCGATCATTATTATATGCTACCACACAATTCTGCCAATTTTGATCCAAATTGGATGACTATAGCATATAGGTGCCATAGGAACGATCGGTCGAAAAACTAGTTTTAGTTAAAAAAACTTTTTTGTTTTGAACGCAAACGTCCCCAAAACTTGTTTTTAAAAGTTTTCTCTATTTTTTCATGATTTCACCGAGTTTTATTAAAATCGGACAACTATTTAGTATAGCTGCCATACAAAGTTTTTCTTACTAAGACCCATTTTCCGACCTATTGTTCCTATGACAGCTATAAGATATAGACATCCGATCTTGATCAAAATTTGCAAATCTGTTTGAAAGCATATAATATTAACAATGGCCGAGTTTAAGGTCGCTAACATTGAAAACAAAAAAGTTTTTCTCACAAAGACCCATTTTTTGACCGATGGTTCCTATGGCAGCTATAAGATATAGTCATCCGATCCGGTCGGTTCCGACATATTAGCAGCGTGCAGTAAAAAGAAGACTCTGTGCAAAATTTCAGCTCGATAGCTTTAAAACTGAGAGACTAGTTTGCGTAGAAACAGACGGACAGACAGACGGACAAACAGACGGACAGACAGACGGACAGACAGACGGACGGACAAAGCTCAATCGACTCAGCTCGTCGCCCTGATCAAGAATATATATAGTTTATGGGGTCGGAAATGAATATTTCTATGCGTTGCAAACTTCTGGGCAAAATTATAATACCCTTTGCAAGGGTATAATAATATATATATTAGCACATAGATTAGCACTCTTTTTCATTAGTTTTCCATATTTTTATACTCTGTACCGAAGGTACATAGAGTATATTAAGTTTGTGCAAAAGTATGTAACAGGGAGAAGGAATCGTTTCCGACCCTATAAAGTATACATATTCTTGATCAGCATCAACAGCCGAGTCGATATAGCCATGTCCGTCTGTCCGTCTGTCCGTCCGTCCGTCTGTCTGTCCGTATGAACGAAGAGATCTCAGAGATGGTAAGAGATAGAGGTTTGACATGTATGGGACATATATTTCTTATACTTGCAGGCAGATCAAGTTTATTTTCAATTTTTGCCACGCCCCCTCCCGCCCCCGTAATTTGGAAAAAAAAACGTCATATCTCCTACAGTTTTGGAGATAGATCGCTCGTTCCTTCTAGAGATACCTTGTAAACAAAATATTTATCGATTTGCAGAAGGAATGATCAAGATCGGATGAACGATACTCAAGTTATGGGCAAAAAACGGCCAGTTAACACCACCCACCCCCCCACCAACAACCACAGCAACATACCCTAACCGTTCAACACAGGCAATCTTAGTGCGAGAGAGAAAGAGAGAGAGAGAGAGAGAAACTTAGAGAGCGCACCGCGTTGTGCGCGGGGTGTTAACTGGCCGTTTGACTCCTGAGCAAATCCGAGTGTAAGGGTACAGAGTATGTTATAGTCGGGCTTGACAGACTTTCTTTCTTGTTCAATTTCAAGTGCCTCAAGACTTTCTCTACCAAGGATCACGAAGTCGCGCACACTTGTGGTAGTGCATTATGTGACTTTGAAAGCTGTGAGGTGATTTTGAAATTGTTTAAGCTTTAATATGCTAAAACATTTTGAATTCAAGTGACCCACAGTTTGACTGCCGTTTTGGGTATTTTTTTTGGGTTTTTTAAGATTTTGTGGTCCCACTATAGCTTACAATCCACTTAACATAAATAACTTGCAATTTCGTGACATAAATTTTTATTTGTTCTGGAAATAGGCCTTTAGCTTCTTGCCACTATAATTTAGCTTAACAGAATGAAAAGAGTTGAGTGAATGTATGTATAATAAAAGATAGCTCGCTCACACTGAACGGGTCAGTACAAATGAAATCTTACAATCGTGCTCAACTAAAAGTGTATAAGTCTAAACACTTAACTTAAATAGTTGACACTAGAGTCTGATTTCAGATTTCGACTTTATTTCTCCTTCATATCCTTGTCCCAATTTCAACATAATACCGCTCTTTTAGAATTTTGGAATTGGCAGCACCTACATATTATTGCGAAAAATTTACAACTTCATTCCCCAAACTGAGTTTCATTTCCGCTGCCCATAACTTACATCCACAATTTAAGCTTACTCTTTATCCCATGTCTAGTTCTATTCATTTTCCACATTCTTTTGCGTCCTGTAGCTGTCAGATGCATTGAGCGCAGCTGTAGCGCAAAAAATACTAAAAAAAAAAAGGGGGGAAACAATTCGATTTTATTGCAGAACGACATTTTTATTGCTGACTGCACAAAATTGTGTGTGGGGTCCAACAACGTCTGCCACTTAACATAAATCTCACATATTGCCGCTTGCATTAACTGTATACCCCAAAAATCCAGCACTATAATTTGCCCCAACGCACATTCGGATTATGAAATAAAGATGCAGACGCAGACGAAGCGACGATAAAGGAATGAATGAAAAGCATTTGAATAAAATTTGAATTGAATTTTTGAGTGCGACAAAGTTTTTCGAACTATTTCCATTTCCTTCATTTTATTTCTGGCCAAGCATGAATCCTGCTTTTATTACTAAATGAGCAGACGCAATTAAGTAGCGAACGGAAGCGAGGGGTGGGGCGGGGGGAGGGCCAGATGACTAACGACCCACGAGCCATAATGGCTCCCTCTCCACCCCACTCGTAACAAAGTGAGTTGTTATTGAAAATGTATGTAAGCTATGGCTATCAGAGGAGCAGCAGGAGAGAGCTTGTGGTGACTCAGTTGTGGCTATTGGTTAACGTCAAAGGGGTTTTTTTGTTTCTTCCGCTTTAAAATTGCTGCCATAGATAATATGTATCCTTTAATGACAGGACATTGACTTAACAAGGCGCCATCCTGCCTATTGGAAGGCTTTGAAATAGATTCTGTTTGTACTTAATTGGTAATTAGATGATTAGGCGTAATACATTTCACATATTCGGCAGCAAACGGACGTCGACATGCTTGCCTGGACGCGCGTAAGGTAAAAGACCTTTAGAACTATTATTTCAATAAGCAACTTCACTCAAACTTTTAAAACTAAGCTAGATAGCTTCTTTTCTTCTTTTAAGCCAGAGTTATCCACTCAATTCTTAAGGCAGGGCAGCTACCAAACTTTATGAAAAACACTTATTTGTCAAATAACAACAACCACATTGCTAGTTTGCTGAATGTGTACCTATGGCAACGTGCTTTATAAAAACATTTGAGCTCATAGTGCCACCTCCGCTTTAAATTACTCTATGAAACAGTAATCTATGATGTCAAAGTTTAATCTGCATGCTTATTTAGAAATTATTTCTAGTAAACTCGGTAAGCATAACTGCTTTCTGCTACTTCAAACGAATCTATTGAGATTTTTTTCACTGAAGCTAGCCTTAAATGTCTTAAATCATAAAACTTCTTGAGTACATTCACTGAATGTGCCAAATGTTAACATTCTTCGTGAGTATTTTTTTCATAAGTGAGGAATGTTCATTCGGCTAAACAATATTGCAACATTTGCCATTCGCCCAGGCACATTTAGCTTTTTTGCCGCTAAAATGCTAGATTTGCTTACGAATTTCCAAGCTGATGGCGTCAGGGAACATATTTATCTTCCGCTTTTTCTAATTGTTAGCTGTTTAGTTATATTCAATAAAGATAGCTGCACATATTAAGCCAAGTAGCTATGTTTGGGTGGTTTTTTGTGCTCCTGTCTGTCGCCCCGGTACTGGACATCCAACTGTCCACAACCTGCTGCAGCCAATGTCTTCCACTACAGGTTGTCCACGTGTGAAAACGTTCCTGCGCCCATCCTGCCCTACACCTGCTGCTCACGCCTGTTATTTACGTGCACCCAGCACCATTCAGCATCATTCAACATTCCAGCCGATTTACACTCCACTTAGCCGACTCAGCACCTACATGAAACCGATCTCACTTTTGGTCAAGCATCCGACCAATTTATCAGACTTTACATTGTATGCAAAAATTGCCAAGCATGATGGGAATAACTGAAGCCTCCCCGAGCAAAATAGAAAGGATTGACGAGCACTTATAGCAGCGGCCAAGACCGTTAAGAGGTTCAGATGTTAACATCATATAGAAGAAGAAATGTGTCTTTATTGCTTCCCCACCCATTAGTGTTTTGAACACAAAACTAAGAAGTGAAGTTTACTTTACAATTGTCATATATCTTGCCATCTTCATGATAATCTAAACTCATTATAAAATTTAACCTTTTGATCTTCACTATCTATCTATTTACCCGTCTTTATGACAAGCTAAACTCGTATTATACAATTTTGCAAATCCCACCGCTGCTCTTAACTCATGAAATTTTCAAAATTTTCGCAATTTTCTTTTGTACGATTTTCTTTTCATTTCCTATTTATCCGTCAACAATTGACATTAGTCCAATCTTCTAAATATTAAAAATTTATATGAAAAATTGGCAATTTTCGCGGTCTTTGGACCGTTTAAATAAGAGTTATTACCAGGACTTTGCAGGTTCGAACCAAAATTTACCAACGGTTAAGGTTCGGAAATTTGAGGTACGATGTTTTTGGACTTTGTTTTGGTTCGAACCTTGGTTCGTTGCACGTTTTACCCAATTTATACAAAATTACAATACAATAGGTATACACCTGACGCCTAAATACATTGTAAGACTGTAAGACGTAGATTATAATTGATGTGAGATTGGCGCTCGTTTGCTGGATATGGACTTCCTTCATTGCTAGTGTATAAATTTTCAGTCCGATTGATTATACTTTTTCGTAATCATCGTTAGTCAGTCTTTCACTCACAAAATTGAGCATCGATTGGTGTTTATTCGCCACACTTGGAACTGTTTTCACACTGATTTGAGCAAAAATGCCTTTGTCTTCTTTTGAAGGTGCCGCATTAGATTTGATGCATGCCCGTCGGTCATATTTCGTGACATTCTGATTTATCAGTGCTTACATTGTGTGTATATTAAATTTGTCGTCATTGCTTCACACCTTCTCAGTCAAAACTTCTCAAACGAAATGATGTGAGCGTTTCTATTGTTCTGTCTTGTGTGTTTTCTGTGTCTTTCTGTTTTGACTCTTGTTTGCGCCCAATTTTTTGGCGCGTGGCTAGTGTTGCCAATATTTAGCTATTTTTCCCACCAAATATCGACTGTTAAAAATGCTAAAACTTAACAGAGATTAATGTAAAATAGCTAAGTAATGTCAAAAAATTAGCTAGAATTGCAGGCTCCGGTAAAACTGAAACAAAATAGTTATATCTGGTGGGGAAAAATAGCTAAATTGGCAACGCTGCGTGTGGCACACACTTTTGTTTGTATTCGGCTGACATGTTTCTGCAGTAGCATGCACCGGGTTGGTTAGATTGGCGCATATGTATATATATAAGATGAAAAATTAATCGTTCAATACATTTGTAGTATCTCTGACTGGAAGTATTGTGGGCTATAAGTATATTAAGCTACAAACAAAAGAAACAAATTGTGGAATAACCATAAATCGTTGGCAAACGATTCACACATGTGAGGTATCTAGGCCAGGGTTCCCCAAGCAGAGAACGTGAAAATGTGACTGTGTCTCTCTCTAACACACAGTGATGCATGACTTCGGCAAGTATTCGGTGTGAATTGGCGAGTATGTTCGTGCCCCAGGGGCTATCGCTGGGGAACTCTGATCTAGGCTTACATGGCCTACTCTCAATATTAACAGATCTAGGGCATTACTCTGTCAACTAAGAGAGAACATTTCCCTTACTGGACACTGCCTAATTGGAAGACACGCCGCGAGGCTTGACATTAGACACAATGACTTCTGCAGAAACTGCAATTCAGTGGGTGAAGAGAAGAGTGTTCAGCACCTCTTCTGTCACTGTCCAGGTCTCAGCAGTTTGGAAGTCCTTTCCTAAACGATTTTGCCTCTTTGCAAAAATTTGAGCTACTTTCTAAATGATTTAACGGGACAGACCCTCCCTCTACGACCTCAGCGTAGAAAGGGTTATATGTTACCACAACGAGCCTTCGATGGCCTAAGTGAAAAAATGGGATCTTCCCATTTCAACCATTGCAACCTAACCTAACCTATGTGTATGTGATATAAATTACGCATACGTATGAATGTTCGAATGATGGACATTGTTGGACTGCTGAAAATAACTGGGTGAATTCTCAGCAACCTTCGTCCCCGGCAATGGCACCGCCTCTGCAGCTAGAGGAACCTTTTTTAAGTGGCTAATACTTCTCCTTATGTATTTCCCTTTTCCACTTCTACTTCGACTACACGATACTCAGTAGTGTCAAAGTTTGTGGTCATTTTGTTCGGAAACACAACATTTTTAAGTAATACCATGTCCCCCACTCTAATGCTAGATTCCTTAGTTCCCCTCCTTTTGTCTGCTGCCTCTTCCCTTTATGTTTTTTCAAACAGTCTGAATCCTTCTCCTCTGATTCTTAAAACTCTCCTGTTATATCAGTCAAACTTGGAATTTTGTCCCTTATTGTCCTGTTGAACCTCAACTCAGTGGGGGCCGAGCCCGTTGTGCCATGAGGCGTGACGTTGTACATAAGTAGGAACTTTTGAATTTCTGGTCTAAGGCATTTCTTATAGGAGTACGACATTTTCAATCTCTTTACTAACGTTCGGTTCATGTTTTCCACCTCGCCGTTGGCTTGAGTTGTAATCTGCTCAATATTATGAAATTGACAAAACTGGATAAATTCTTTGCTGACAAATTGTCTACCATTGTCAGTCCGAAGTGACTCAGGTATGCGCAGCTTGCTAAAAATTTCCGACATGACCTCGATAATGGTTTCAGATGAAATCGACCTCATGTGTGATTCCTCTTGTCGCTTCTCTTGCTATCGATTACGCGTTGTAGGGGGTATCGTTATCGACCAGGGATTCATTGCTTCGCTACCGGTCTCTACAAGTAGGCAAGGAAGTACTACATACAACGCTCTGATTCTTCACATATTTAAATTGTTTTACATATGTACAATGTACAAAACCGGTTTGCAGCCCTGGTTATTACAAGTTATTCTGTCAATCAGAATACTCGAATACTGAGAGTGAACCACTGAAATGAACCGTTCAATGTTCAAAACTCCATGAACTACTGAAACACCGATTTGCAACTCTGATTTAAAGAACAACTAAACTTCTAACAACTCCTTTTTTTTATGCTTTATTAAAAATCCAAGCTGCTAGAGCAAGTTTCCCCAGCCTTTCCAACCATTTAGTTAGAATCTTTTCAAGTTTCAAGTATCCCCATTCGTCCTGGCTGGGCGAACACCACTTTTGTTAAGAGCGCCACTCGAATAGAAAAAAAAAAGGGAAAATGCCAAAAGACTAACAATGTCCATTGTCAGTAGAGTCTGGAGTCGGAGTCGGAGTCGGGTGTGGGGCATGTCTGAGGCAAAAAGCAAAGCAGCGGACAATTTACAAAATGGAAAATGCGTGGCGATATTTATAAGCTTTTTTTTCAATAACTACACCCCTGATCAATTTCAGTTTTAATGATGGTTTTCCTAACTCCCAGTTTAGCTGCTTTAATTATGGAAACCCCACAGCTGCCGCTTCTCATTGCTTTTTTTTTTTTTAATTTCGGAAAAAGCCTTTTGTTCGGCGGGCAATGACAAAAAAGTGCATTCAAGTGTAAGTGCCAGGAGTGGGTGGGGAGTCCATGTCTGGGGCCGTGAGACCTTAAAGCCATTTGCCCCCCCAAGTTTTCGATCAGAGCTCATAAACGTGACCTTTTTCCCTATCGACGAACCAATTAAGCGTGAAGCAAATCAAACACAAAGACAACTTTTACTTGGAACCCAACGATGCGTTGAGACCAAGTCGAGACATAACAAAAATAAAATATAAAAGAAGAAACAAAACTTGTAAGCAATTAAAAAAACATTTTGTTTGGTTGAATGAATGAATGACGTTGCCATCGTTTAAAGTAGGCAAACTATTTTAAACATTATGGCTAAGCTCTGGGATATAACTAAGCCTTAAACGGACCCATCCTTTAACTGGAAAACAGATTGCCGGGCATAAAACTTTTATCAGCAGCGGAAAAAAAACTTTTATTTTAGTTTATTGTCTGGCAGAAAAGGCGTAAAAAAAAACTTTATTTTTCCACATTTTTTCTTTGCAAAACTGAAAAAGGGGGTGCGGTTCTTAAAGTTTTTTTTTTTAAAGACGCACAAAAGTATGCAACATGTTCTTGAAAAGTAAACGAGTGTGCCAACGTTGCTTTTTAATTGTTTTGCATAAAGAGCGTGTGCACAAGAGCAACTGAAGAGCAGCTAAAGGAACGTTTGTAGGTGTGGGCGAGCGAGCACGTCTGGGGATAATGTGAAACTTGCACATTTTCAATTTCCCAGCTGCCAAAACATGCAGCAAATATTGACAGTGAATGTAATGGAAAAAAAATCATCATCCTCCTGGTGGGGAAAAAGTTTAAAGAAATAACACGCCAGACGAACAAATTTCTGGTTGGAAACCAAAGAAAGTGTCCGATTTTTCAAGTGTAATTAATTAACTAAAGCAATTTGTTAATATTACACAAGACAAGCATGCATACACAATCCCACATTATATTTGCCTTTGACTTTTCTCCCCCTTTCCCCTGTGCTACAAAACATTCTCGACGTTTAATTTCGAGTCATGATTCCATTGTTATTTATAGTCAACAAAGCGACTGCCGCTGCTGGAGAAGCATCCAAAGCAGCAGCAGCAGCCACTCTAGACAACACTCCATAAAATATTGTTGGCCCCCCAAAACCCAAAGCACATCTTGCCAGCATCCCTCCAGCTGCTGCAGCCGGCACGCGACATTGTCTTGTCGATTTTTTGGGGGGGAAAAAGCCTGGCACTTATCTGCCTGCTGTTCCAGCTTTATTTGCCGCAGCTTCTCAATTTCTTTTAAATGGGATTCGACTTTGAAATTTTAATTTAATGCAGTTGAGACCATTTGATGGGGGGGGGGGGGGGGGAAATACATATGCCAATAAGAGTACATAAGGATTTAGAAAAAGATTTAGAATATTCCACCAATGTGGATTATCAAGAAAGAAATGTAGCGGTTGAGTACAAGACTTTGGGTACGCTTGCTTATGCGTTCTATAGACAGATAGGTAGTTCCGGCTGTAGGGGCCTTCCTGAAACCGGTTGCTTTTTTGGGTACCTTTAGAAATCCAAGAGAATCTTTGTTGTTTTGGCAAATGCTAATAGTTGTTTCGGGGTCCTTTTAGCCGCCTCTTCCAAAAAGGTAAAAGGTGGAGTATAGATGTTTTAATCTTGTCGCTGGGCAGCTGTAGATGAGTTGTTTCAGAGTTTCTACGATTATAGGTTCCTTACATTTACTGCAGGTGTCCGCTGTCCTAATGACTAGCTATTTCGCATGAGCAGCTGCTTGGCAGTGACTAGTTATTATGCCTATAACACAGTACAACACTAAAAAAAACAAGAAAGAAAGTCGGTCAAGCCCGACTATAACATACTCTGTACCCTTACACTCGCATTTGCTCAGGAGTCAAACGGCCAGTTAACACCCCGCGCACAACGCGGTGCGCTCTCTAAGTTTCTCTCTCTCTCTCTCTCTTTCTCTCTCGCACTAAGATTGCCTGTGTTGAACGGTTAGGGTATGTTGCTGTGGTTATTGGTGGGTGTTGTTAAATGGCCGTTTTTTGCCCATAACTTGAGTATCGTTCATCCGATCTTTATCATTCCTTCAGCAAATCGATAAATAATTAATGTTTACAAGGTATCTCTAGAAGGAACGAACGATCTATCTCGAAAACTGTAGGAGATATGACGTTTTTTCCAAATTGCGGGGGCGCGAGGGGGCGTGGCAAAAATTGAAAATAAACTTGATCTGCCTGCAAGTATAAGAAATATATGTCCCATACATGTCAAACCTCTATCTCTTACCATCTCTGAGATCTCTTCGTTCATACGGACGGACGGACGGACGGACGGACGGACGGACGGACGGACGGACGGACGGACGGACGGACGGACGGACAGACGGACATGGCTATATCGACTCGGCTGTTGATGCTGATCAAGAATATATATACTTTATAGGGTCGGAAACGATTCCTTCTCCCTGTTACATACTTTTGCACAAACTTAATATACTCTATGTACCTTCGGTACAGAGTATAAAAACCCCGGTATAAAACCTTAAAATTATAATAAAAAGGACCTCTGTATGCATCACCTCATAACCAGTTTTAAGAATAAAGCCTTTTGTACTTGCAACACACAACGACAACAATTTTAGCTTAGTTTTTAATGGCTTAAGATCAAAATCTGCAAAATTCAGCAAATATGGTTAGAGTCATGGGAAACGCAATATAAAACATTCACTTCAATCGTACAATTGGTTAAGTTACCTCCAGAAGGAGTTGAATATCTTTAAAAGCGCAGAGTAGATTTTTATTAAAATCGATTTTTATAAAGATAATAGGTTGTCAAAAAAGTCTTGCAGTATTTCCGCAAGCTTGTCTTTGCAAGCGCGTAGTTCTAGTTGTATTCGTCGCATCGGTTCACGCTAGAGCTTTTTGGAAAGCTCTTTTCACGCGCTAGCACGTGTTTGATTTATTGTTGTTTGTTTTTAGTCGTTCGTGAGTTATAGCGTCGCAAACATGGAGCAAAATAAAGAGAAAATACAGCATATTTTACAGTACTACTACGATAAAGGCAAAAATGCATCTCATGCTGCCAATAAAATTTGTGCAGTTTATGGACCCGATACAGTTTCCATTTCCACCGCACAACGATGGTTTCAACGTTTTCGTTCTGGTGCGGAGGTGATCGAAGATGCGCCACGGTCCGGAAGGCCTGTCGTCGAAAATTGCGATAAAATCGCTGAATTGATCGAAAGAGACCGGCATAGTAGCAGCCGTAGCATCGGCCAAGAGCTGGCCATGAGTCATCAAACCGTTATAAACCATTTGAAGAAGCTTGGATTCAAAAAGAAGCTCGATGTATGGGTGCCACACGACTTGACGCAAAGAAACATTTTTGCCCGTATGGATGCATGCGAATCGCTTCTGAATCGCAACAAAATCGACCCGTTTTTGAAGCGGATGGTGACTGGCGATGAAAAGTGGGTCACTTACGACAACGTGAAGCGCAAACGGTCGTGGTCGAAAAGCAGTGAAGCTGCCCAGACGGTGGCCAAGCCTGGATTGACGGCCAGGAAGGTTCTTCTGTGTGTTTGGTGGGATTGGCAGGGAATCATCCACTATGAGCTGCTCCCCTATGGCCAAACGCTCAATTCGGACCTGTACTGCCAACAACTGGACCGCTTGAATGCAGCACTCATGCAGAAGAGGCCATCTTTGATCAACAGAGGCCGAATTGTCTTCCATCAGGACAACGCCAGGCCACACACATCTTTGGTGACGCGCCAGAAGCTCCGGGAGCTCGGATGGGAGGTTCTTTTGCATCCACCGTATAGTCCGGATCTCGCACCAAGTGATTACCACCTATTTCTGTCCATGGCGAACGAGCTTGGTAGTCGGAAGTTGGCCACAAGAGAGTCCTGTGAAAATTGGCTCTCCGAGTTTTTTGCCAATAGGGAAGCGAGCTTCTATAAGAGGGGCATTATGAAGTTGGCATCTCGTTGGGAACTCGTCATCGAACAAAACGGCGCATATTTGACTTAAATCGCATTATTATAACCAATTTTATGAACAATTGAAAATTCAATAAAAATACCGCAAAACTTTTTTGACAACCTTATATAATGGACTATTGCATGTACTCGACAGCCAAAAAAGCGCGAATCGGGGTACCAATTCACCCTCGAACCACTCCATATGGACTATGAGCCAGACGTAAAAATAGACCGAACTGTGTATTCCAGGCATGCCCAAAAGCAGCATCCCAGCCAACCAGCGGAGTCCGCAAGGTGCTCCATTAGGACTCCCTGTACGGTGCGCTGAGCCTCCTAGGGAGGCTCCGAAAAGTGTCCCAAAGGAGCATATCCGCCGGAGAAAAGGGCCTTTTCAATATATATGAAAAAAGTGTGCCTTAGGGACTCTTTTTTAAATGAGTGATTTCGGCGTCCCAGAATATGCTCACTCAGATAACCCGCAAAGGATTTTTTTTTTTTTTTTACTCACTTTTACTGGGGGACTTGAACTCGCAACCTCTCACAAATGCTGAACACACGGACGGACGTCTTAGCCCACTCGGCTATTCGCCTTAAGCAAGACGTAGCGTCAAAACCATACTTAAGAAAGTACGCAGTTGGTCGAGGCCTGGGATCAAGTCACCGCAGCAGCATTTTTTCTTTTTGTTTTTTATATTCTTTTAAAGCGCTCCAAAAAACGCTCCTTCGAGGTGGTGCTTTGGGAGTCCCTTTTCACTCCTGCTTCGGAGCGCTCCGCATATGGCTGGCTGGGCAATAATGAAATTGTTGTTGCTCAGTTTGTTTGCGCTCGCAAACACCAATCAAAGAAGAGAACAAAACCGGTTTTTGTTCTACGCTACGCATACACACGAAATCGTTTGCATGTGTGTCGTTTTGTATAAGTCGCGCCCTGCATGTATACGATCAGTGATTATCTATCTTCGGTGCAATTACAAAAACAAAACGTACTCAAATTATTATGATTATCATAAAAATGGCCAGATAGCTGGCAATTGTAAAGTAAACTTCACTTCTTAGTTTTGTGTTCAAAACACTAATGGGGAGCGTAGCAATGCATTCGGGGTACCTATTACACTGTGACACATTTTTGAACTCAAAAAAAATGATAGCGTTGAGACCAAAAAATTCTGAAAGCGTGTGATGGTAATATAAAAACCCTATCTGGGTTACGTCTGATTAGCTGCCGTTTTCTTTTGATTGCACTTTGAACTTTTCAGCTTTAGAGTAGAACTAACGATTCCATATCTCGTAAACTATTTTGAATTTCGCTTTTAAATCTTTAACAAAGTTGTTGCTCTTGGTTTGACATACAAAACATTTCTTTGTAGCAAATCAAAAATATGATATCTTCATACTCAAAATTATAAAAGTTGGCCAAAAAAGCCAAATTTTGAGCACTTTTCTACAGTTTTTCAACTTTATCTTGAAACCCATTACAAATTTGGACACGTAATATAAAACAAAGTTGTAACTTAGACCAAAATAAACAAACCGTTAGAACGAACCAACTTCATTTAGTTACTCTTTCATATAGTTATAGCCTATTTCCACTGGCTTCATTTCTTATCATTTTCATTTCTAAAAATGATGCTGTTTCCATTGACAAATCTTCATCATTTTGATATTCGCAATGCCACGTTGACAAAAACAGCTGAATGGTTTGATTTAAACAACAGGCGCCACTTTCAAACTCACGGGGAGTTTTTGCAATATTTACCCAAAAAAAGACATACCCGGCAGGAAAGCAATTACCCTGGGCGGACGCATTGTTAACGGCCTGAATAATCAGCAGAAAGCTAAATACACAACTTATTTTGACTAAATTATATTATAAACAAAATTGCGCCTTATTTTTAAATTCAAATCAATAGTTTATTGTTGATGACACTTTCTATTTCCAGAGAGTAACGAGTAGTGCCAGAGAGTAGCGAGTACTTTTTAAAAAAATACCAAATTCCTTCGTGGCGAATGCCATCATTTTTGAGAAATGAAGGAAATGAAGGGCAAGATGCAACAACAATTTGTATGGAAGAAATGATATCATTTTCTTCATTTCTTGTCATTTCAAGAAATGAAGCTTCATTTCTTTGGTGGAAATAGGCTATTAGAGGCCCACAAGCAGGTACAACTGTTATAAAAACTCGAAAAATCGAACATTTTCGGTAAAAAAAACTAAATTTTTTTAAATTACAGTTTTCAAGTTATGTTTTTTTACTATTTTCTTGATTTAATACAAAACAATCGAAATTTTTGACTGTGTCAACCAATTGGTACCAATAATTGCCATTTTTCGAGTTTTGGTTCCAATTCTACATGCTTAAGGGCCTGTAACTATACGAAGGACCAATCGAATGAAGTTGGTATGGTCCAATCGTTGGTTTATTTCAGTCCAAACTACGTTTTTGTGCTGCATTGCTTAGTCAAATTTGTAACAGTTTTCAAGACAAAGTTAAAAAATAGTACAAAATGAGAGGAAAACATGATAATTTTAAGACATTTTGGTAATTTTGAGTATAAAGATGTGACTTTTTTGACTTGTTACTTAAGAATATTTTGTAAGCTTAGCCAAGAGCAACAACTTCCTCTAAGCAGAGCTCGCAAATAACCCTCAACACTTTTTTCAGTGCGATCAGCCCACTGACAAAACAGAAAAAAATAAAGACGACTCGGTCTCTCACTGAGCAAAACACTTTTTTCCTCTCCTCATGTGTTTTCTGTTGAGCATTTTCGGTTGATCAAAACAAACGAGACGGTCTGTCCAATAACAACTGAGAGAAACACTTGTGAGCGAGCGCTCATGCAAAAACTGTCTTCAAATGAGCAAAACACAAAAAGTGTCAGCAAAAAGTGTTATTTGTTTTGTTTGTGTGGTAGGCGGTGGGCTTATGTACAATGTACATAATTAAATAAAAATGGTTTTTAGGCGTTAAGCAATTACCAAAAACGAATATTTTCAGCATTTCATTTGATAGGTTAATAATAATGATAAATTTCTCTATACTACACATATGTACAAAGATCATTGACTGAGACAAACACACACACACAGGCATCCCAGTCACAAACTCGCTTACATTCGTCGAAAACACTTTGGAAGTCGGCTCTCGGCAAAACGGTCAGTGAAAGACATGAGCAAAACAGAAACGAAAAAAGCGTTCTTTGGTTGAGCGAAAACAGAATTAAAAGTGTCATTTTGCAACCTCTTTTCGTTGTGTCTGTAACAGAACAGTTTTACACAGACACGCTGATAGTGTTAACAGTTTTTGGCGAGCTCTGCCTCTAAGGCGTCAAAGCGAAATTCCAAATAGTTTACGAAATATGAAGTTGCGAATCCCAATCTGAAGCTGAAAACTCCAAAATGCAATAAAAACAAAACGGCAGCTAACCAGGCCTAACCCAGCAAAGGTTTTTGTACTACCATCATACCCTTTCAGAATTTTTTGGTCTCAACTCTATCAACTTTTTAGTGTTGCACAGTGTTAGTATACCCTTGCGAAGGGTATAATAATATTGCTCAGAAGTTTGCAACGCTTAGAAATATTTATTTCCGACCCCATAAACTATATATATTCTTGGTCAGGGCGACGAGCTGAGTCGTTTGAGCTTGGTGCGTCCGTCTGTCTGTCCGTCTGTCTTTTTCTACGCAAACTAGTCTCTCAGATTTCAAGCTATCAAGCTGAAATTTTGCACAGTGCCTTCTTTTTACTGCACGCTGCTAATATGTCGGAACCGACCGGATCGGATGACTATATCTTATAGCTGCCATAAGAACCATCGGTCGAAAAATGGGTTATAGTGAGAAAAACTTTTTTGTTTTCTATGTTAGCGTCCTCAAACTCGTCCATTAGTGATATTATATGCTTTCAAACAGATTTGCAAATTTTGGTCAAAATCGGATGACTATATCATATAGCTGCCATAGGAACCATCGGTCAAAAAATGGGTCTTAGTGAGAAAAACTTTTTTGTTTTCAATGTTAGCGTCCTCAAACTCGTCCATTAGTGACATTATATGCTTTCAAACAGAATTGCCAAATTTGGTTAAAATCGGATGACTATATCTTATAGCTGCCATAGGAACCATCGGTCAAAAAATTGGTCTTAGTGAGAAAAACTTTTTTGTTTTCAATGTTAGCGTCCTCAAACTCGTTCATTATTAATATTATATGCTTTCAAACAGATTTGCAAATTTTGGTCAAAATCGGATGGCTATATCTTATAGCTGTCATAGGACCGAACGGTCGGAAAATGGGTCTTAGTGAAAAAAACTTTTTTGTTTTCAAGTAAATGGTTTTCCAGGTCGGTGATTCTGAATATTAAACGCTTTCAAACTAATTTGAAAAAGTTGATCGACATCGGGTGACTATATCTTATCGACCGATCGTTCGAAAATGGTTCTTAGTATGAAATTTTTGTTTGTTTTTAATGTAAGCGTCCTTAAACACGCTGATTACTAATTTTATATGCTTTTAAATAGATTCGGAAAATTTGGTCGAAATCGGATGACTATATCTTAAGGCTGCCATAGGACCGATCGTTCGGAAAATGAGTCTTAGTGAAAAAAACTTTTTTGTTTTCAATTTTATGGCTCTTAAATTCGGCGATTGTTAATTTGATATGTTTTCACAATGTGAATGTTTAAGTGACTTTTGGATTATTAATCCAAACCTGACCTAGAGCCTGCTAAAAAGTTCTAAGATTAATGATTTCAAAAAGATTCGCGAAATTTGGTCGAAATCAGAGATTTATGTAAGCGTTCTTAAACTCTGACATTTTAAAAACAGCATTTGCAAGGGTATAAAAACTTTGGCACAGACGAAGTTAGCTTGGCCTTTTCGTTTTCTTTGAAAGTTCACCTTCTTTTTAGGAGCTGCAAGACCCCACACAGTATACATAAAACAAAATGTGTTTCTAAAGTTTTCAATCAAAGAAGGCAAAATAATGCATCACTTCATAAGTTAAGTGATAAGACCTCTTGCGGTTGGGTAAGTCATATGAAGAAGAGACTGTAAACCGCTTGAGTACGCACTGCTGCAGCGTTTTTGAACTGAAAACGATGAGCTACCAAAAGGAAGAGTAGATCTATTAAAATTTTTTCTACTAAATCCGAAACTGCAGCGTAGATTGGCAAAACGAAAGAGAGTATGGAAACAGATCGAGCACTTTTTTCACTTTCCTTTTCAAAACATGTAACAAATTTGACAAGTTAAAACCTTCCGAATAATTCCCAACTGGATTTACATTTACAAAGGCTAGCGAAATTCACAGATATACGTACATTTCAGGCTGCCTCATAGCTGGTCCAATTGGTGCCATTCTCACACTCGCACACACACTTATAAATCTTATAAGATCAAAAGTTCAATGCCATAATGTAGATTTTTTGTTTTTGTTTTTTTTTTGAGGGTTTTGTCGGAGGGTTCACAGTACAGGGTTGTTCGCGTAATCGAAACCGGTTCCGTACGCAGGGTGGGAGGATACTAGCGGGTATAGCGGGCGCTGATCGTGCATAAACCAAGGGTGGATTTCAAGGGGGTTCTCACTTCACAACAACAACAACAACAAAAAAAACACAGAAGAGACTACCACAACGCGCGTGTTGTGTACGTCTCGAGCTACGCTGAAGTACTGAACCGGCGTCCGTCCAAGAAGGCAGCAAACAAATTGACTAGGGAAATTTCATGTTGCTCTGCGCAGCTGGGAAAATGGTTGGGAAATTCAGGCGGACAGCTGAGCCAATGGGGAAGTTTCATGGGGGTGGCTTTTGCGGTGCGGCAGGGGTAATACATCTTTGGAATATATGTCATATATCACGCACACTCTCCCTGGATGTGTGTGAGTGTGTGTGTTTGTGTGTGTAAGAACCAACTGAAGTTTGTTTGCTGGCGAGTTTACTTAGTCATTAGGCAAGAAAGATTGCTGCTCTGAATGGGTTAGTTTTTCTTTTTTTTTTGGCTGAGTCAATGACTCCTCTCTGCAGCAGCAGCAGCAGCAGCTCCTCCATCACTCACGAAAAGTGCGTGTCATATGCAGAAGTAAGTGGTGTGGTGTGGTGTGGTGTGGTATGGTGGGGCAGGTGCTTGTTACTTGTCAGATTATGTGTCGGAAGAAGCAACTTTTTCCATGGTTCCAAGTTGCTCTTTTAGCTGATTGTGTGGCTACTGCTGCTGATGTTGCTCTGGTGTCAACAATTTGGCTGATTAAAAAAAACAACAACCGGATGATGACTCAGTTCCATTGTCCTACTCGTCATCCATCAGAGCGCCAGCCAGCATGAAGAATATTGGCTAGACACTCGTCGAGTTTGAAAAAAAAAAAAACCAAGAAACCCCAGGCATGCTTAGATATGGAGCAGACTGGATGGCAGCCAACTGGGGAACAAAACAACAAAACACTTTCCCCCCTACTTTCGGGGCAACTCAAAGTAGTTTTAGTTGCAGAAGATCGAAAGGGAGAATTCATATTAACATCAAAGAACTGTCAAGTCAGGCAAAACTATCAACTAAATCATCTCTAAAACAGTGTACGTAAGGCTATAAATGCACATAATTGTAAAATGAACTTGCTTGCATACTAAGCACAGGAGTTAGCATATTGAAAAGTCATATAATCAGCTCTTGTTAATAGATTCTTTAGCAAAAAGCCTACTGATGACTAAACTGGGAGATTCATGAAACAGTACAGTGTAGGCAGTGGCGTAGCGAGGGGAACCACGCGAACCACTTAAGAAATTGTAATTAGAACAGATGCTGAAACTTTCGTGGTAGTGTTGATGGTAGTGATTCATTAAGCGCTCCGAAAATAAGAGCTTTGCAGACGACATTATTGGAAAAGCGAAAGTTAGCTATGCAAAAGACATGTCTGAAGCCTTTGGCATCTATGGAACCTCCAAGGGGAAGAATAACAATCATATCTTTATCGGTGGCAATAAAAACGTTAATTTGTCCAACGAAAACGAACTAATGTGAAAAGTTTTCAAGTCGATGAAACAAATTATTCGAGAATTTTAAGATAGGTTACAGCAGTTGATGGTCTATTCAACACAAAACAATTTCAACACGTCAATTCAACACAAAAAAAAATAAAACCAAGCAAATTCAACACAACTCAATTTCAAAACAAGGTATTTCAAGACAACTACAATTTCAACATAATCTATTTCAACACGAAATTTCAACACAGTACAATTTTAACACTAGAAATTTAAACAATATCAAATTTCAGTCGAACCCAACAGTAGTATACTCCCTACCTGCGAAAGTGTATGCACATTTGTAAGTACACTTGCATTTTATTTACTATCACAACTTTTTTACTAATAAAATTCATCGTTACTTATCGTTACTCGTCGTTTGTGTTTATTTTGTAATGTGTTGAAATTGCGCCGCAGGCAAAAGCATGTTACCTGTTATTGTGTCACCCATCTATCCCTGATGAGGTTGGTACTACATACTTGCATTTTATTTACAATCTCCTTTTATTTTATTTTTTAATGTGGTTGTGTTGAATTGACGTATTGTTGAATTTTTGTGTTGGGTGGAAATTGCTTTGTGATATATGGGTAGATGTGTGTTGAATTTCTTTGTGTTTAATTTGTTTTATCTTGGGTGAAATGACTTTGTGTTATAAAGACGAGTGTTGAAATTGTTTTGTGATGACTTTGTTTTTTCTGAATTTGTTTGTGTTGAGTTGACGAATTGTTGAATTGATGATTTGAGTGAAATGACTGTGTGTTTTATACACTTTTATACCTGTTGCAGGTGCATATCAAATGGTACAAAAAAAAGCTCGAATTTTTATAAATTGTATATGGGCATTTCCAAACTGACGTGACGTTACGTTTGTGCGATAAAATGTTTTTAAGAAATATGAAAATCTTGGATTTTTAAAAAGATTGTTTTACATTTGGGTAGCAATTAAGTAGCACTACAATCACCCAATACAATGACATACATCGATCATAAGGAGTTAATGATATAAGCAAAAGTATACGCCTGACGTTACGTAACCTAAATTTCCTCATTTTATTTATGTTGTTTTTGTTACAAAATAAAGCAAAAACTTACAGTTAATTGCAATCATATAGTTTCTTATGGTGTCTTATGTAATGTTTATTAACTCTTTGTAGCTTTAGAGATCAAAAATCAATGCAATCTAAAGACATTTTTTTGACAACAAAACGTATCCAAATGAGAAAAATGGCGATTGCGCGATTTTGGATTCTATGAATATATTTCATTTTGATTGTTTCCTCATCAAAATATAATTAAAAAAATTGGTGATTTTAAGCACTTTTAATTTTTTGGTCTCGGTGGACTTTTCTGTGGAAATGCCCATATAGAGTTTAGATTATCATGAGACGGGTAAATAGACGGATGGTAAAGATCAAATATTCTAAAAAAAATTAATGAAAATTACAAATTTTTTTACGAGTTTAGATTAACATAATCAACGATAAATATATAGATGGTGAAGATCGAAACATCCACCAATTCAAAATTTTATAATGAGTTAAGATTAACATGACGATTTTATAGATGACAATTGTAATGAAAGCTTCACTTCTTTGATTTGTGTTTAAAATACTAAAGGGGCGTAGCAAACCACAACGGATGCCTATATAAGTCGAATTTACCGCCCCTAACTTATCATAAATACATAAGTGGGGCGTGTAGGCAACCAGCTCTTCTTGGTGCAGCTTCTTACTAGGCAGTTGGCAATCATGCATTATTTGGCAAAAAGCCTACTGATGACTGAACTGGGAGTTATATGAAACAGTACTGTATAGGCAACTAGCTCTTTTTGGTATACAATGCATAAGTTATTTACAGTTGTGAACAAATGCTACTTTTTCGGACCTCGAGCCAGCTATACTTAAAATATTTACTAGATAGATGAGGCTCTGAACCACTTCTGAACAGGTTCAGTGTGGTTGGGAACCACTCTTAAACCAGTAAAATTTCTCTCTTCATATTATCAGTCTTAAGACCAAAGCTCAAGGCTTGAATAGTTTCACTTTTGATCCAGTTCAAAGTGATCCAAATCCATCCAGATCTATGTTATCAATCTAAATATCAAATTTTGAATTCATGGCATAAATAATTTCAGAGAAAAACTTTTAAAACAGTTCATTTTGGTTCAAAACCAACCTTAAACCAGTATAGGCTCACCGTGAATCGGAACTAGTCTTGACCAAGTACAATTTATACGAATTTACCAAACCAAACACCAAATGCTAAGTTCGCAGTTTAAGAATTTACATAAATTGGGCTCGGAATCAGTTTTGAACTAGCAGAATATGAAACTTCAAATTACCAAAACTACAGAGCAAACTACAAGTTCTTGGCATAAAAATTTTTAAAAATTTGCAACTGAACCACTTGAATACCGGTTCAAAATGGTTCGAAACCGGGTTGGAAACAGAAAAACATCGCACCCAAAACATCAAATTTAAGAACTTAAATAATTTGAAAGATATGGATTTGAAAAACTTTTGAACTGGTTCACTCTGGGTCGGAACCAGTCTTGAATTATTACAATTTAGACCAAACAAACACCAAATGTCAAGCTCATAGCTTAAATATTTACTGAGAACTGGCTCTGAATCACTTTTAAGCCGGTTTCGAACTAGTTCGGAACTGAATTTGAATTGGGAATATATATTGATCTCAATGAAATTAAGCCACACAACAAATTTCAAGTTCATACACTCAAGAAAACACTACAGCCCCATACGGACATCCGAAGTAGCGAGAAGTTTCATACAAAAATTGAGGGAAGATGAAGCAGAAGTTACAACTTCGCCACTTGAACTTTTTGCAAGTACGGAGATAAGAATTTGAACGTCACCCTTAACAGTCAATGTAACGCTTAACAGCACATTTGTGGAGACTATGTAAAGTGTCTGTGGACCTTATTGTGCTTTGAGCAGCTGACGCAGCATTGAGAATGCACCTTGTTAAGTCACTCTGCGCATCGATCATCTGGAGTGCATTAAGCTAAAGTGAACTAAGAAATAATAATAAAAAAGAAAACGGCAGAAAAGCAAAAACGAAAGAGTCGCTTGGAAATGTTTTCACATGATGAAAAAATTTCTTAAATTTTGGCGGTGAAAGAGCGGGATGTCATTTGGGATCTTTCCCACCCCGACATTCGGACTTAAACTTTGTAATCAAGGCTTGGGAAGAAGTGGCCGCGATATTACAAACAGAAGGTATGTATGTACAATGTACATATGTGAAAAATTAACACTTTGATCAATTCGACTAAAACTTGTGCCAATATGTTACAGTGGCTGATTGCCGAAAAGGCGTTAAGTCTTTGCGGGAGAGCTATCGCTATCATGGCAGAAGCGCAAAGCAGATGAAGACTGGTAGTGCCGGTGGTGAGCCAATAGATAGCCCTTCTTTTATGGACGATGTGAACATTGATTGGAAATTCTGCGCATTAATGTCGTTTCTGCCGAATGTCTCATCAAAGCGCAGGTAAGCCGATCAATAATATTTTTGTAAATTAATTTAATGAAAGATTCATTATTTTACAGGACATTTCAAACGGACCCCTTGCTTCCTGCTGAGTGCCTGGACAATTTTGCAGTGGATATAGAAGAGTGCATTTCTGAGTCCATGCTGTCGTCAACTCAGGTGGGAGACAGCATCGAAGTTGGGGCCACAACCAGCAGTTACTCCTACGTAAGTAATTGAATCTTTAAGTGATATTTCAAATCAAAGCATCTACTTTATTCATCTTATAGAAAAGGCGTCGCAATATGTCGGAGAAGTCTGAGGGCAACGACAAATTGATGGGTGCAATTTCGCAGATTATGGAATACCAAAAGGGGCTAATGGAAGAGCCTAGTTCCAAATTGCAACACCCGGAAATGTACGCCTACTGGGATAGCATTATTAAAGAATTTTATCCATTATTTATCCATTTTTTAATTGTAAACAATGGCCGTGTTCAGCAGAACAACTTGCTCTCTGATCAAGTATAAATTTGCAATTATCTTAATACTGAACTCGAGAGATGCGGCATTATAATAGCCAATTTGATGTATCATGATAGAGGAGCATGTATCAAAGAAATAGTACGCTACTTTAAAGTGATACTTCTCCCTCCAACAGCAGAAACTATTCGATACAACATTTTTTTCTGATACCTGCTCAGGGATCAATTATTCTGCTGAACACGCCCAATTTCACTTGGCATCAAAACAAAAAACAGATGATCGAGAAGTGTAACCCACCGCAAGTAAAACTAAAAAAACCACAAACTTCAATTTTCGGCGTAATTTTTTTTAAAGTCTGGTCACGCTACTCTTACGTTCCACGGTGACGAAACATATGATAAAATTAAGCTAAATTACGAACGTCGGATGTCCGTATGGGGCTTATAAGTAGAGTTATAGGTCGATTGGAATAGAATTTTAGCCGTTTCAAGTCAATTTTGTTCTTGGATGTTTAAGTACATTAAGTACGAAACATTCTATAAACGAAAAGTGACTAAAAAGAGAACAAATGTTTTTACATCGAGAACTTTTTGTACCTACACTAAGCCGAAAAATTGATGAAAAACGCGTTCTTTGTTCAGGTACAAAATATCTTAGATTTGACTTACAAAAAGTGTGCATATATAGAATCTGTTCTTAGAATTCCCTCCTTCTTCTAACACTTTAGTTATGAACTGAGGGTAGATTTCTTAGGTTTGGAATTAGAATTGTCTTCCGTTGGATATATTTGAATTCCCCGAAAATAACAGTGAAAACTTGTCATTAATCTAGAAGGTTATGAATCAAGTTTCTCACCAGGGCCTGGGTTTTTTTTTTGATTCCCCGAGAATAACAGTGAAAACTTGTCAACAATCTAGAAAGTTATGAATCAAGTTTCATACCAGAACCTTTGGATTTTTTAACCCATTTGACTCAGTTTCAGGGACTTTCTGCTTTTAATTTCACTTTCCAAAATCTGTTCCATTTGGGTTTATATTTTGAAGCTTCAGTCAAGTATCTAGTCAATGCTTTCACTAACTTCAATTCATTTTGCTTGATATCCATCGCACATCATTCACATCTAGCAACTGTTTCAGCGAGGTTAGACGCCAACTCGCCAACTTCAGGGCGCTATTTATAAAAATTAATGTGGCCCCGCGACTCTTGGTCCGCCAAATGATGTCGTCGACTTGCTGATGAGTTTTAAATAAAGAAAGCAGCAACAGCAGCAAACATCAGTGGCAGCAGCAGCAGGAACAAAAAACCACTTAAATTGGAGAAAAACGCAACATTTTTCAAATGCACCGCGAGGGCTAAGGCCTCAGGTCTG
The DNA here is from genome assembly GCA_037044535.1 of Lordiphosa magnipectinata. NCBI lineage: Eukaryota > Metazoa > Arthropoda > Insecta > Diptera > Drosophilidae > Lordiphosa > Lordiphosa magnipectinata. The sequence goes on from JBAMBO010001211.1 coordinate 76,155, forward strand.
GTGTGGGCGGCGTTGCACAGTGGGCTCGGCTCGTTGGAAATGTTTTCGTTTTTAAAATCCAAAATGGATGAAAGCTAACTTTGGTTCGACCTAAGTTTATATACCACTAGCAGCTCGTAAACTGTATAGAAAATTTTTGTTAGAAATAAAGGTTTTGAATGAATAATTAATGTTAGTTGAGTGATTTTCCAAGCGCCACTTTCATTCGAATTGGCGCTGGTCACCCCATTCATCGAGCACCTTCACCTGCTGCTCACGCCTTTTTGTGTGCACGCAACCGAATCTTCAACTAAACGTAACCGATCTCACGTTGGTCAAGCATCCGAACAATTTTTCAGATGTTACATTGTACGCAGCCTGCCAGACGATAAATCATACTTATGGAAGTACGTCGCTTGGCTGAATTTGGATCTTCATCGCATCTTTCGTCGTCGCCGATGCTCAGGCACAACGATCCCCATACCAGCAACATGCTACGACTCGAGACGCTCTTTGTTTGGCAATTGATGCCAGCCTGAGTCTACCTACAAGTTCTCGATCTCATCACGAAAGTCCTTAACGATAGGCACCACGAAAGTCCTTAACGAGAGGCACCACGAAAGTCCACAACGTGTGGCAATCGAAAGTCTCTACTCGGGGTACAATACCCAGTACTATTGACTGCAACTTCAACCCTGATCGACCGAACTTGCTTGTCGACCTACAATCGAAGCAACGACCTCAACGCGAGGCAACCTCAACCCTGCTTAGGCGAACTTGCTTATCGACCACCACTCGAAGCAACGGCCTTAACGCGAGGTTACCATCGACGCAACTTCTCCAATCTGTACTCGGTGCACATGCTCAGTACTACGGATTGACTAAGTTCTATGCTCAACGAAACAATACCATCTCGACTCAACTGCGACACAATCATCACAGCGAGAAGTATACGCAAGCATTCCTCCACTTTGGGACTTCTGCAAATCCTGTAGATGCTCACCCCGGACATACATTCATCCTAGCTATACTCAAAACTTGATCATTCGTTACCACATGGTCTCTGGAGGGGGAGTACTGTAGCAGCCCTGGCCACCTCTGGTCACACCATTCATCGAACACCATCCCTAACGCGATAGCAGAACGACAAGACGCAGTTTCTGGCTTGGCTTCGATTAGCGCGGGTGGCTCCCGCTTCGCTCTGTTCGACTCAACGATAACTGTTAGCTTAAGTATTATTCTATAAAGTTAGTTACACATTAAACCCTCGTAACTAAAGAATTTGATTAAAATCTTCAAAATTGTATTCATAACTGGGAAGTATAAAGACGCTACCATTGAAAACAAAAAAGTTTTTCTCAGAAGAACTAATTTTCGACCGATCGTTCCTATGGCAGCTATATGCTATAGTCAACCGATTTGGATTAAACTTGGCAGAATCGTGTGGTAGCATATAATATTGATCAGTAACAAGTTTGGGAGAGATAGCATTGAAAACAAAAAAGTTTTTCCTACTAAGACTTTTTTTCAGACCTATCTTTTCTATGGCAGCTATACTATATAGTTGTCCGATTTTCATGAAACTTGGTGGAATCGTGAAAAACCATAGAAAACTTAAAAATACGAGTTTGGAGCACGTTTGCATTGAAAACAAAAAACTTTTTCTCACTAGAGCTACTTTTTCGACCGATCATTCGTATGGCAGCTATATGATATAGACATCCGATTTGAATTAAACTTATCAGAACCCTGTTAAAGCTTATAATATTGATCAGTAACAAGTTTGGGAGCGATAGCATTGAAAACAAAAAGGTTTCTTTCACTAAAACTAGTTTTTAGACGGATCATTCCTTTGGCAGCTATATGCTATAGTAATCCGATCCGGCCGGTTGCGACAAATGTGCAGCGTATTAGTGCCAAAGAAAGTTGAAACAACATATTTTTTGTGTGCAACGAATGTGTCAACTTTTGTGCCAACAAAACACAATTTGCGGGAAAGTTTACTTTTCTGTATGAGAAATAATAGTAGTATAGTAGTACTGAAGAGTCGTTAGGGACATCGATGAAACAGTTCTGTATAGGCAACCAGCTCTTTTTGATGGTACAATGCATAAGTTGTTTACAGTTGTGAACAAACTCAACTATATCGGACCTAGAGCCAGCTAAACTCATTAATTAAACATTAGAAAGGTCGCCAAATAAATTACAAAGAAATAATAATCTCAATTTTGAAATAGCAAAAAATATAACAAATTTCCCCTCCTCTCACTGATTATCATAGTTTAGTCATTGTTTAGTGAATGTCAAGTTACTGTTGTAGTCACTGCCAAGTCACTGTTTCGTCATTGTTAAGTCACTGTTTACTCACTATTTAGTCACTGTTTAGCCACTGTCAAGTCACTGTCAAGTCACTGTCAAGTCACTGTTTACTCACTATTTAGTCACTATTTAGCCACTGTCAAGTCACTGTTTACTCACTATTTAGTCACTATTTAGCCACTGTCAAGACACTGTCAAGTCACTGTTAACCCACTGTTAAGCCAAAAAAATTCTTAAAAAGAAGAATGAAATACTTAGATCCACCCTGTTTGGTTTACAAAACCGCATTTACAGGATTATAGAACCTAAAACACCATAGATTCGATATAAAATTTTTGAATGTTTTGAACAATTAGTTGCAGCTATTAATTGATGTCAACATAAAAACCACAAAGCGTACCACTGTGCGGCGTCGGCGGCGGTGGTGGTGGTGGACATCTAGAGATGTGGAGGCTTTATGTCTTTAGTCGGGCGAAAGTGGCAACGACGACGACGACTATATGTCGGCTAGGTTGCACTCTGATGACGGATGCATGCATCATTAATTCAAAAAGAAAAGAAAAAAAAGAACAACAAATAAACAAACTTAGCAACAAAAACAGCAACAACAATGAGAGCCGCCAACGCGAATGTTTTTAGTTCATTTCTGTTTTTGTTTCTCTATGAACTTTTATGCCTAATCATAATGCTGGAATTGGCCACTGAGAGAGAGAGAGAGATAGAGACACCATCTCTCCACATCTAATCAACTTGGTGAACTATGTTGAATGTTTATTCAGAAAAAAAAAGATAAATGGCCACTGTTTGAGGGTCGCCAGGAAGTGCTGAGATCATTGCGAGTTGGCCACGTATCAATCAACTGTCTAGCTTCACAGATGCAGCCACATTAATTGATTTCACTGTGCGGGAAGGGAGGTAGGGAGTAGAAACAAACAACAACAAAGAGATGACGAGACACCGATAAGTGGCTATAAACAAAATCCAATCAACAGGCTGACCCAGTTGAAAGTTTGCAAGCGGTTGGCAAAAAGGTTAAAAGTTCACATGGTTGGGGGGAGGGAGAGAGAGGCAGGGTTACACTTTGATTTCTAAATGAGGCAATCATATCAGGTGGGCGTCGTGCATCAATTTAAAATAATGGCCAAAGTCTGTGTGGCATTCGTCATTCTTCGTCATTCGGATGGCTATAAAGATGTATACCCCTTTTTTTGACAACCGATTCAACTTCAAGGCGCATTTTCAATATGAACTGCACATAAGAAAGACAGCAAAAGAATAAGACTGATCTTACCGATATATAGATATGCGATTTTAAGTTAAATTAAAATTACATTTGTTTAATTCTACATTTGAGCACGTTACCATACAAAAAACCAAGAAACCAAGAAGATCTTTACCCAAGTATTGACCGATTGGTCCTTTGGTACCTATAGTAAATAGATATTCGATCCGAAAGTGGGGAAAACATTTCAGAAGCTTGTTCTCAACAAAGTGGTTGCAGAAAACGTGCTCAGTTTTGGGTCCTTGAAACCGAAACCGAACTGAAAGTGTTTTTGTCTTTCAAATAGTGTAGACAAATTGGTATACTTTTATTAATTATTTTATTAGGGTGTTAAAATCAATTTGCAAAATATTGAGATCAAATGTGGGCAGTAAAACTTGAACATAAGACTCTCAGATCACAGACCTCATTTAGACTTAAAGCTCGTAATGTCGTATACAATTGAATTATCAGAATACCCATAAACATGTCTTGTGCATTGCGTGCCACGGTTGAGGGCTTTGTGGTGCCTCGGTTTAGAACAGCGATGGTCACCGGTTGCCCCCAAAGACCGACAACATTTCTTTATTTACACATACACGAACCGAACGCATGCCGAAGCTGAGGCCAACAGAGCAAAAAGCAGTCAGTCGTTAGCCAGAGTCACGGTTGCCACTTGAAAATATTAGATTACAACAAAAAAAAATTAAAAAAGAGCCAACAAAATTTTCTTTCCTTATTCATGTTATATTTTCATTTAAAAACTCGTTAAATTTTACATCCATAGGCCATATGTGACATTCGGTGCTTTGTAAAAGATGTGAAATCGGCCATTGAAGGTAATAATTGCTTCCTGAAAAGTACGGAAAACACACTTCTGCTTCTATTACACAGATTTCTTTACATTATAAAAACTAAACAGTCAATATTTTTATTGTTTACATACATCTAAATTTCTCTAAATTTTATAGACCACACATAATGTGGCTCTGTACTCGTACTCATCTCCTTGAGAAGGACTATTTTTGAAACTGAATCAAATTCTAATTTGCATCAATTTGCCGTTTTCTTTACTTATAAAATGATGGATTTCCTTATACACTTGATATCCATATATTGTGACTAAGTTCCAATTATATCTATAAGAGTGTATAACTAAGTTGTTGAGATTACACACTATGCAACAATTTTTAGTATATTGAAGGGTTGTTGGTGATTCTAGATGATTTTCGTGTGTTGAACACGAATCTGTTTTCGAAAATAGTCCATTCCCGTCCAGATTTTCGGTCCAGATTTCGTTAATAAAGTGGCTTAGAATGCCTATTTTGAAACTTTTTAGGGGCGTTTTGTGAAGGAGCTTACTTTTGTTTTGACTCTCTTGATTAAAATGGTTTGGTACAATTCTGAGATTTTCTTAAGCTTAGATTCACCATTTACTGGTTTTGCTTCGCAGAATTTTTGGAATTTTTGAATTTCTACGTCCTTTTCGGGCTGCATGCAAAAGAGCACCAACAGGAAAAAAAATACCATTTTTGGTGCAAAAACAGCAAGTGTGGCAACCTTGGTCAGAGTTCAAAGCGGTCAGGTCGAAGATAATACTCGCCACTTTATTTTCGCACACCAATACATTCTCACTTTTTGACCTCGCTCTCGTTGACCAACGCTAGTTTAGAGCTTTGCATGCTTCGGTTGAGGGCTTTGTGGTGCCTCGGTTAAGGGGGGAGCCTGATTTAGAGGCTTCAAAAAATCGAATTTTTTTTTTGCATAAATGTCTTCCCAAACTATCCAAGAATGTGTCCCTCAAATTGCAGAAGCAAATTCAAAATATTTTTGAAGTTACAGGAGAAATAGTGAGCAAACGTCCAGATTTTTTATATACGATTTTTTATATACGAAAACTTTGACGTGCGATTTCTCGGTTTTTCATTTTTACGATTTTTCCTAATTGGCGGGAAAGATAGGGAAATAATTAAACGTCCTATCGAAACGAGACAAAATTTATTGTATTCGGGATTAAATTCTCTTCTAGTTGAACCTAAAAAACCTTAAGAAAGTTATGATTAACCCACTTTTTAAACAATCTGAAGTGAATTTTTTTTTTTAATTTGCGAAAATTTTTTGAATTTCTCACTTTTTGTTCAATTTTCTTGGTTTAATTAGAAGCTATACTATTGAAAATAGAAAATTTTTTTGGGTTTTTTTGGTCTCAGATGGAAATTGTGACCTGCATCTTTCCTTCCGCACGACACATGCACACTCGAGGCACCTCGGCGAAATGCTTATACCAGGCATAATAAGACATATATTTTAATGAAAAAATTTGAGAAGACTGCTGAAATATTATATATAACAATAAAACCTGAAAGTTTCGTTTCAGTCGAATATTTCTTTCCTTCCCAAAAAAGTTCTCGGAAAAATCGATTTTTTGAAGCATCTAAAGCAAGCTCCCCCCTTAAGGGCTTTGTGGTGCCTCGTCTTAGAGTTTTGCATGCTTCGCTTCAGAGCTTTGTGTACATCGGTTGAAGACTTTGCGGTGCTTCAGTTGAGGGCTTTGCGGGCCTCGTTTGAGGGTTTTGTGTGCCTCGGTTTATGGTGACTCGGTTGAGGACTTTGTGTTGCCTCTAGTTGAGAACTTTAAGGTGCCTCTAGTGGAGGAATTTGTGCTGCTTTTAGTGTTGCCTCTACTTGAGAGCTTTGAGGTGCCTCTACTTTAAATTTTTGAGGTGGAGGTGCCTCTAGTTGGGACTTAAAGGTGCCTCTAGTTAAGAACTTTGAGGTTCCTCTAGTAGGTACTTTAAGGTGCCTCTAGTTGAGGACTTTGAGGTACCTCTAGTTGAGAACTTTGTGTTGCTTCTAGTTAAAAACTTTGTGTTGCCTCTATTTGAGAACTTTAAGGTACCTCTAATTAAGAACTTTGTGTTGCCTCTATTTGAGGACTTTAAGGTGCCTCTAATTGAGAACTTTAAGGTGTCTCTAGTTGAGAACTATGTGTTGCCTCCAGTTGTGGACTTTGAGGTGCCTCTAGGTGAGAGCTTTGAGGTGCCTCTAGTTAAAGACTTTGTGTTGCTTCTAGTTGAGAGCTTTGTGTTGCCTCTATTTGAGAACTTTAAGGTGCCTCTAGTTGAGAACTATGTGTTGCCTCTAGTTGAGAACTTTTTGTTGCCTCTATTTGAGGACTTTAAAGTGCCTCTAGTTGAGAACTTTGTGTTGTCTTAGTTGAGGACTTTGTGTTGCCTCTAGTTGAGAACTGATGATTTAAACTCCTTGCAGTCCAGGTGCTTGATTAATCAATTACACCTTAATTGCTCCAAGTGCATGTTTATGACTTTCCATCGTTGCAAACCTTCGTTGGCTATTTATACGATTGGCAATGAACCCTTGGAACGAATATCTACAGTCGTTGATCTTGGAATTCTTTTTGACCCAAAATTGAGTTTTAATCCTCATATCTCCTCTATTGTTAATAGGGCGAAAGGTGTACTTGGATTCATTAAACGTTGGTCGAAGGAATTTAATGATCCATATACCACAAAGCTTCTGCATACTGCTCTAGTTCGCCCTGTACTTGAATACTGCTCGTCCGCCTGGTGTCCGCAATATAAAAAGTATATAGATCGAATTGAATCAGTTCAAAAGCAATTCTTGCTTTTTGCCCTACGTGGCTTAAATTGGGACCCTAACCTTCGTTTACCAACGTACTCCAGCAGACTTTTGCTTATTGACCTTCCTTCGTTAGCTAACCGTAGGACAGTCTTAGGTGTTTCTTTTCTTCATAAGCTAATTATCGGTGATGTAGACTCTTCTGATCTTTTAGGTCGCCTTAACTTTTCCGTTCCTTCTAGGCTAACTAGAAACTATTTTCCTTTTATCTGGTCTAGATGCACAACTGATTATGCCCAGCATAATCGATTTCGGGTTTTATGTAAGAATTACAATGATCTCAATCACCTGCTCTCAACAGAACTCTCTCTCTCTTCTCTCTAAAATATAATAAGCTTCCTTAGCTCAGTCTTTATTTGTCGACTCTAAATAAATAAATACAAAAAAAAAAAAAAAACCTTTAGGTGCCTCTATTTAAGAACTTTGTGTTGCCTCTACTTGAGGACTTTAAGGTGCCACTAATTGAGAACTTTGTGTTGCTTCTAGTTAAGGACTTTGTGTTGCCTCTAGTTGAGAACTTTGAGGTACTTCTAGTTGAGAACTGTGTGGTTCCTCTAGTTGAGGACTTTGTGTTGCCTCTATTTGAGGACTTAGAGGTGCCTCTAGTTGAGAACTTTGTGGTGCCTCTAGTTGAGAGCTTTGAGGTGCCTCTAGTTAAGGACTTTGTATTGCCTCCGGTGGAGGACTTTGAGGTGCCTCTAGTTAAGAACTTTGAGGTTCCTCTGGTTAAGGTCTTTCTGTTGCCTCTAGTTGAGAACTTTGAGGTACTTCTAGTTGAGAACTGTGTGGTTCCTCTAGTTGAGAACTTTGTGTTGCCTCTAGTGGAGGACTTTGAGGTGCCCCTAGTCGAGGAATTTGTGTTGCTTCTAGTTAAGGACTTTGTGTTGCTCTATTTGAGGACTTTAAGGTGCCACTAATTGAGAACTTTGTGTTGCCTCTAGTTGAGGACTTTGAGGTGCCTCTAGTTGAGGAATTTGTGTTGCTTCTAGTTAAAAACTTTGTGTTGCCTCTACTTGAGAACTTTAAGGTGCCTCTAATTGAGAACTTTGTGTTGTCTCTAGTTGAGGACTTTGTGTTGCCTCTATTTGAAAACTTTAAGGTGCCTCTAATTAAGAACTTTGTGTTGTCTCTAAATGAGAACTTTGTGTCGCCTCTAATTGAGGACTTTGAGGTGCCTCTAGTTGAGGAATTTGTGTTGCTTCTAGTTAAGGACTTAGTGTCGATTCTATTTGAGGACTTTAAGGTGCCTCTAATTAAGAACTTTTGGTTGCCTCTAGTTGAGAACTTTGAGGTTCCTCTACTTAAGGACTGTGTTGCCTCTAGTGGAGGACTTTGAGGTGCCTCTAGTTGAGGACTTTGAGGGGATTTTAGTTGAGGACTTTGCGTGCCTCCGTTGAGGGCTTTGTGTGCATCGGTCGAGGGCTTTTTGGTGACTCGGTTGAGGACTTTGTGTACCTCGATTTAGAGCTTTGCATGTTTTGGTTGAGGGCCTAATGGTGACTCAGTTAAGGTCTTTGTGTGCATCGGTTTGGGGCTTTGCATGCCTGGGTTGAGAACAAAAGAACTAAAGGATACAGATACAGTAGTTTATCTATCTATCCATTCATCTATCGAACCATCTGTCTACAAAACTGTGGAAGATGTAACTTTTTAACAAATTGATCTGCCTGCAAGTATAAGAAGTATATGCCCAATACATGTCAAACCTCTATCTTTTACCATCTCTGTGATCTGTGCGTTCATACAGACGGACAGACATGGGGCTATATCGACTCGGCTGTTGATGCTGATCAAGAATATATATTCTTTATAGGGTCGGAAATGATTTCTTCTCACTGTTACATACTTTTGCACAAACTTAATATACTCTGTGTAGCTTTGGTACAGAGTAGATATAAAAACCAAAAAGTACGAATTAATAAAAACAAAAGTAAAGTCAATGCTGAGGTTTTAAGCAACTCTGACTCTAGACCTTTAACTCGAAATCAATGGAACATTTCTACATAATCTTCTGTTTGTGTGTTTTCGTTCCTGAACCTTATAACAAACAGCTGGGGGGCACCCATTTTGTCACTCTTAGTCCTTACCTTTTTCCTATAGTTATCCATTCATAAAAACTTTTTGATTTCGTTGGCTGGTTAGGGTTCCAAAGTAGTCGGTCGGCTGCGGGTTGGGGGGGGTGTGGGTGTTGGGTGTTGGGGGGTTGTTCGTTGTTCTAGTTTCCTGCTGCTGCTGCTGCTGCTGCTGTGGTTTCTGTTTAGCATCGCTGATGGCATTTTCTTTGTTTGTGGCGACAGCAGACGCAACAGCGGCAATGTTTGGCGGCCACCCGACGACGACACAGCAACATTTTGGACAAAAATCGACGAAAAATGAATCTCCGCAAGGAACACCTTTTTCACTTGTTACAAACGGTTTTTGTTGTAAATGGACGTTTCTGTAGTGGTTGTTGTTGTTGTTTCTGAGTGGCGGTTGTTGTTGTTGTTGTTGATATGACACGTATTTTTTTTATTTATTTATTTATTCGTTGTTTAAATGATTTGCGTTGCCTTTTTTTTGTTGTCTGCCAGGTTTCCTCTTCACTTTCTTCTTCTTATTGCGGTTCTTTGCTATCAACTTTCGCCAGTCAGCTGTCATTGACATGTGCTTGCTGCTCTCCGACGTCTGCGCTCTCTCGCATGGTGGCCCGAGGGGTGGCGCACTCTCTGGCAATGGGTTGCTCTTTTGGCTGTTGAAATGTGAATGGCCGCCACATTTAATGCAAAAAAAAAATTGGCCTATAATTTACTACAAACACACACGCACCCACCCACGCACACACACACGCACACACACAGTTAAATTCAGAGTAATTGCTTTGTTGTGTGGATGTTGAAATTTATTTTGCCAATTTTTGTGATTTTTCTGGCTTACAACATTTTCACCCCGCGCGTGCCTTTTTCTCACTTTGTTGCAACTTTGTGTCCCCTTTGGGTTATACAATTCGCTGGCAATAAAAAAAAACTGTTTAAACAAATCGGAAACGGAAAATAAAATGCAGCCTCGCAGCTACAAGTCTTCTTTTGCACAATTTTTACGCTCTGCTTTTGTGTGCTCGCTCTCCTTCGTCTTTACGTTTCGCTTTTGTTTTTTTTTTTTTTTTTTTTTTCTTGGGGTTGTTTTTGGAGTTTTGACAGCTGGCTAGCACCAAAAAGCAACTTCTATTCCTATTCAGTCATAAAAAACACACACCACACACTTACACACACACACACGTTTACTCTCTCGCAATTCCTCTCCCACTCTCTCTCTCTATTTGAAGCTCAAGCAGGCACAACAACGGGCAAAAGCCAACCCTCACTATTACATGCTTACAGTTTTAGAATCACAGTTTGACATGTGCTGCTTTGATGCACAATTCATTGTTGTTTTTTTTTTTTGCGCGCGCGCGTTTCTTAGTGTTGGTTGCTGACACTTTCCAACACTGAGGAATGTGTGCCATGTGCGCGCCTCAAAGTAGGCAATAAATTTTAATCTATTTTGGATAAAAGTAAGCAAAAATACTTGAAAGTAACAGAAACGTAGCAGGAAAGCCTTAGCAGTTGGACTTTAAGTTGTGCTTGAGATTCGATTGAACAAAAAGTTGAGCGTAGAGATGGGTGCGTGTCACGCACATACAAAAATTGTTTAAGCACGAAACAAATGGAACTATCTTTAAACATATATTGAAAAGATACCAGTTTTGTGATCAACTTGACCTTTTCACAATTGATCGGACATTGTACTAAGGAAGCCTTTTCCCAACATCATTCCAAAATGGAAAAAAATTTAAATAGTGAAAATAACTAGAAATGTGTTTTCTTGATATCGGAAAATAATAAATAAAACTTTATTTGATAAAATTTAAATTTCACATAAAAACTAGAAAGTAAAGAGACGCTACCATTGAAATCAAAAAAGTTTTTCTCACTAAAACTAGTTTTTCGACCGATCGTTCCTATGACAGCTATATGCTATAGTCATCCGATTTGGTTCATACTTGGCAAAGTTGTGTGGTAGCATATAATATTCATCAGAAACAAGTTTGGATGCGATAGCATTGAAAACAAAAAAGTTTTTCCTACTATGACTCTTTTTCAGACCTATATTTTGTATGGCAACTATACTATAAAGTTGTCCGATTTTCATGAAAAAGCATAGAAAACTTATAAATGCACGGCTTGGAGACGTTTGCATTGAAAACAAAATAGTTTCTCACAATAAAACTAGTTTTTCGACCGATCGTTCCTATGACAGCTATATGCTACAGTCATCCGATTTGGTTTAAACTTAGCAAAGTTGTGTGGTAGCATATAATATTAATCAGCAACAAGTTTGGAAGCGATAGCATTGAAAACAAAAAAGTTTTTCCTACTTAGACACTTTTTCAGACCTATCTTTTGTATGGCAGCTATACTATATAGTTGTCCGATTTTCATAAAACTTGCTAAAATCATGAAAAAGCATAGAAAACTTATAAACAAGAGGTTTGGAGGCGTTTTGCATTGAAAACAAAATAGTTTCTTACACTAAGACTAGTTTTTTGACCGATGGTTCCTATGGTAGCTATATGCTATGGTCATTCGATCCGGCCGGTTTCGACAAATGTACCATAAGGGTTCGTGCAAAGTTTGATCACGATAGCTTTAACACTGAGGGAGAAAATAGCATAGAAACAGACGGACGGACATGGCTGTATCAACTCAGCTCGTCATGCTGATCGAGAATATGCATAGCTTTTATGGTCGGAGATGCTTCCTTTTATGCATTAAGCGCCCCATACACTACACAAATTTTTGCGCAAAACGCTGTGTGTTAGTGAAATATGGGTGTGTATGCGTCACACGTACGCATTTGTGCAAATCGAGACCAAAATCAAAAGTGTTTTGATTTTTTGGGTGTTTTGCTCAAATTTTTAAAAGTGTTTGTGTGGTGAGTGTGCGGAGCACAATTTTATTTTGGAATTCATAGAAGTGTATCGTTCTTTACCTTCTCTGTGGAACATAAAAGCGAAGTAGTAGGCCAACAGAGACATAAAGAACTCCCAATATAAAATTCTGATAGAAATAGCTTCTCGCAAAATGGTATCTTGTTTTTGAATTAAAGGAGACACCAATTCCAGCAAACCATCAAAAAATTGTTGATTCATCCGAAGAAAGTTCCTGAAGTCCTTGGCGATGTACTCCCCAATTCGTTCAGTAGATCCTCATGTGCCACGGCTTCGCCCACAAGCGCCTTTTATTTAATTTTTTTAAATTTCCTTTTCCCTGCCACTGCCAAAGCAACAGCAATAGCGCTTGCTTTCAACTGAAATGCTGATCAAATTCACAACTGGAAGGTATGAGGACGCTACCATTGAAAACAAAAAAGTTTTTCTCATTAGAACATCTTATTCGACCGATCGTTCCTATGGCAGCTATATGCTATAGTCATCCGATTTGGATCAAATTGTGGTAGAATTGTGAAGTAGCATATTATATTGATCAGTAACAAGTTTGAGAGCGATAGCATTGAAAACAAGAAAGTTTTTCATACTAAGACTTTTTTTCAGAACTAACATTTGTATGGCAGCTATACTATTTAGTTGTTCGATTTTCAACAAACTGGGTGTAATTATGTGAAAGCAAAGAAAACTGAAAAATGCGAGGTTTGGGGGCGTTTGCATTGAAAACAAAAAAGTTTTTCTCACTAAAACTACTTTTTCGACCGATCGTTCCTATGGCAGCTATACGCTATAGTCATCCGATCCAGCCGGTTCCGACAAATGTGCAGCGTATTTGTACCAAAAGGCTTTGTGCAAAGTTTGGTTAAGATAGCTTTTAAACTGACGGAGGAGATAGCATAGAAACAGACGGACGGACAGACGAACATGGCTAAATGGACTCAGCTCGTCAAGCTGATGAAGAATATATATACTTTATATATTTATGTATATATAATTTTAAAAATTTGAGTATTGCCGGCTCTAGGTCAAGTGAAACACACAAAAATGTATGATGTACGAAATCTTTGCACACAACAACAAACATAAAGAGTGGTTCGTCAACAAAACGAAGGCCGAGTTCCCACCCAACATTGAAGCGTTGCTTGCAAAAGGCCCGAAGTTTGCGTTGCCAGTAGACAACAAGAGATTCCCTCTCTTTAATTACATAGCTGACGGAGAGGAGCTCGTACAAACGATACGAGACAAGGAACAACAAGAAACAGCGCGAACCAGATTCTCTTTGCTGGTGAAAGATGCCAAATCTAAGAATACACAGAACACAAGGGATCGGGCCACACTGGACACGGTGGAACAGACACGCAAATTTCTGAAGAAAAATGACAATATTTTAATCTTAACTTCTGACAAAGAAAACAAAACGGTTGCACTTGAGAAAGATGAGTATAGGACGAAAATGATAGACATTTCAGGGGACATGTGCACATATAGAAAAAAGGAAAACATCATACATTTTTGTGTGTTTCACTTGACCTAGAGCCGGCAATACTCAAATTTCTACAATTTAGAAAGGTCGCTAACTATCAACTTTATATAATTTTAAGTTTATCTGACACATAGCAGCTAACTGAAAGAAGAGAAATCGGGCCTTACTCTGTTATTTATTAGTGTTTGTGAAAGAGAGCTCTGCTCTCCCACCCGACAAATAAACGTATGTAATCGGACCTACGACTTTTACGATAGTTTTTCTTAAAGGCCTGTATCCAGCACTGCGGAAAATTCCTGCCAGGAATTTGCTAATTATTTCTTGTGTGTGTGGAGCAGGGTGACCATGCACCTAAAACGAGCAAGGTCACTCTGAATAATCAGCTATTAAGCACTGTTAATTATTTGAATTTAAATAAATGTAAAGAAAATAAAAATTATATTTTCCGGTGAAGCATGCATCGCGGAGTAGGTGTAGGTGAGTAGGTGTAATAAACTAGTTTGAGCAACAAAAACGCAATAAATGAAGGGCTACTTTTGAAATATACCAATATTATGCAGAATTGTGGTTCTTAACCGAACTGGTATACTTTCTAAATGTCATGAACCCAAGAAAGATTTCTGAAATAATTTTAGGAAATTATTGTCAGACAAAATATTTTGATATATAGGATGGCGACATCACCACGTTCAGCCTGGAACTGGGGAGTTCAAACATCAGGTTGGCCTCCTTCTATCTGGCTCCACCAAAAACTTTCCGAGACCTGACTGGCAACAGTACACACACCCACACAAGCCTCATCTTGGGAGGCGATGCCAACGCACACCACACACTATAGGGCAGTACAGATATCAACGAGCGAGGTAAGGTCACTGTATAATTACATTTTGCAGACGAACTTGCACATTGCCAACAAAGGAAACGACCCCACATTTATCATTAAAAATAGAAAAGAGGTTTTAGACATCACTCTAATCTCAGAAGACCTCTGTGACCAGTTGATGTCATGGAAGGTGCTGACAGAGCACTTCTTCTCTGACCATCGCTACATATAGGTCTTATTTACACCCAAAAAGATTCAAAACCCAAAAAAACACCACAACAAACTTTTCCTTAATAAACTTGGACCATTCTCACCACAAACACCAAGAACGGAAAATCAAATAGATGAGCTTGTTGAAACGATCACCACCGCCTGCCCTTCTAGTAAAATAAAGTCCACCCTTAAACCACCTTGGTGGTCTGCAGAGCTGGATAAGCACCGAAAGGAATGTCGTCATACTTTTAACTTAGCCAAATATAACGACCAAACAACCGCTTGGGAATTATATAAACAAAAGCTAAGCACTTATAAGAAGACTATCAGGTGGGCTAAACGCTCCTCCTGGGCCCTTTACTGCAGTAGTATTGAGTCTACTACTGATGCATCACGGCTCAGGAAGATCCTGGCAAGCTCATCAACCTCGCCAGGACTCTTATCTCTAAATCTTTTGCTAAGCACTCACTTTCCTGAATGCTCCCTTAACATAACACCTCAGGTTAGGTCAACCGAGCTGCCCATGCAATATAACAAAACCATTGTCACCGAGACCAAGATTAAATGGGCTATCGATTCGTTTGAACCGTTTAAGTCACCAGGTTCCGATAATATATTTCCTGCTCAACTTCATACAATCCTTGTAAGCTGTCTCAGGGTCAATTACATCCCCACTAAGTGGAGAGAAACAAAAATGGTTTTCATACCAAAAGCTGACAAAGCTTCACTAGGCCAATCAGCCTATCTTCCTTTCTTCTGAAAACTCTTGAGAGACTTATAGACGCACATCTGAGACAAACTATAAGTCCCTCTCATCTAGCACACACGCTATAATTTGCTTTGCTTTTAGCACACACGCTATATTTTTACTTTGCTATATTTTGACATATTTCATTTGACATATGGGCAATTCCAAACTGACTTGACGTTACGTTTGTACAATAAAATGTTTTTCAAAAATATGAAAATCTTGGATTTTTAAAAAGATTGTTTTACATTTGGGTAGCAATTACCCACCCGAAAAATAAACGTATGTAATCGGTTCTACGACATTTACGATAGTTTCTCTTAACAACGAAATCCGAATTTCTTAAGAAAATCGGGTTTCATACGGATTTTAAATTTTTTCTCTGTTTGTGACAGCTAGTCATTGGTTGCCACCTCATTTGTTGATAAATTTAGAGCGAAAAAGTTCGTTCGGTGTCCAAGCTATACTTCCAAGTAATATTTTTCGAGGCGAAATGAGTAAAATAGGGTTGAAAAGGGGAATTCTAGCTAGGACTTTTTTAGTTTTCCAGATGCCAGATGGACCGAGAGCACAGCCTTCTTTAAGCTCTTCCAATTGCTGGCCTACAGACGTGGGAAACGCGAGCTGGCAAGTTGCGCCAGTTCTTAACCTCCATTATATTTGTTTATATATTCGATGAAGGAAGAGTAGGCAGCTGAGAAAAAGGATTCGGCCAGGTGATGGTCTCTTTTTATACTCTGTACCGAAGGTACATAGAGTATATTAAGTTTGTGCAAAAGTATGTAACAGAGAGAAGGAATCGTTTCCGACCCCATAAAGTATATATATTCTTGATCAGCATCAACAGCCGAGTCGATATAGCCATGTCCGTCTGTCCGTCTGTCCGTCCGTCCGTCCGTATGAACGAAGAGATCTCAGAGATGGTAAGAGATAGAGGTTTAACATGTATGGGACATATATTTCTTATACTTGCAGGCAGATCAAGTTTATTTTCAATTTTTGCCACGCCCCCTCCCGCCCCCGCAATTTGGAAAAAACTTCATATCTCCTACAGTTTTGGAGTTAGATCGTTCGTTCCTTCTAGAGATACCTTGTTAACAAAATTATTTATCGATTTGCTGAAGGAATGATATAGATCAGATGAACCACACTCAAGTTATGGGCAAAAAACGGCCAGTTAACACCCTACACCCCCCCCACCAACAACCACAGCACCATACCCTAACCGTTCAACACAGGCAATCTTAGTGCGAGAGAGAAAGAGAGAGAGAGAGAGAGAAACTTAGAGAGCGCACCGCGTTGTGCGCGGGGTGTTAACTGGCCGTTTGACTCCTGAGCAAATGCGAGTGTAAGGGTACAGAGTATGTTATAGTCGGGCTTGACCGACTTTCTTTCTTGTTATCATTACAGTGGTCACCTCCTGCATACGTGGATTGACACAGTCGAATACCAAAATGGCCGCCCTGCAACTGTTGCAAAAGTTGTCCAAGTATATTACCTTCGAGACTATATTGGATCGCATTTGATTGCTATATTGTGAGTACTTTAAGGACTTTTCAAATATTCATCTTAATGTCTCTTTCTCTTTTTGTCTTTAGCTGAATCTGCCATAGTTAATAATATACCACGCAGCAAAGCCAATGTCTTTCCCGATTTGGCCAGTGAACAAAGTGCGGTCATTGTGCGTGTAGCCATTGCCCAAAATATTTGCCGCTTTGGCGAAGACAGCTATTTACTTTCTGGAGGAGACAAAGCGCAATGTTCCGTAATGTTCGATACAATTTAATAAAACTGAATTAATTCATATAAATAAAGAAACAAAATTAACAAAAAGTTCAAAAATTTAAATGGGAAACAAAATGGAATGAAACAAAGCATTCTTATCAATTATCGCAAAAGTAAACGTTTACAACACGTTGTCGAATCCGTTCTCGACACTTTCTCGATAGTGAAAACTAATTGGAAACGATTCAGTTTTCGATCCGTTTTCGTTGCTGAGAAAGTTTCGAGAACAGACTCGAAAACGTGTATCGAGAACTTACGTTTTGTTGCCACAAACTGAGCGACAGGTAATACTTTTTCGGACCGAAAACGGAACACATTCTCGATAGTTTTGTTAGAGAAAACTTCGAGAAAACATCGAAAACGGATGCGTTTTCGTTAACGATTCTCGGGTGGGATGTAGTAGATGTAAAATCGGCCCAAACTGTAGTATAGTTCAAATGGTAACAATTTGGCGTAGTCTTTTTGCACTTATGCTGACTTGGAATTTCCAAGCCTGTCTGTTGATTGGCAGTCGATGGCCAAAGACTACTGAAGATAGAACCGTGAGGTTCTTGAAACAACTGTATAGTCGTCCAGCCACCTTTGTTTTAAGTTGTGTGGAAAAATAACTTGACCTCGAGCCGGGTAAAACTTGCTAGTTTGATTATTATAAAGATCGGACAAACAGTCACTATACTTATGTGATTTCAATCAGAAACTTGAATGGATTAAAGTGAATTTCCATAAAGAAACAAGTTTCTTTGTGCTGCTTTTGCTTTGCTCGAAACAATAGTAATAAGTTTCTGAATGATTTCCAAACGAGAACATATATATAACATCATGAATTGCCGTCACTCGACATATATATACACTTTAGACAGGCATGTGCCGGTCTCTGATCCAGAGTCAGAGGTGCTTTAAAGCGCAAGCACTGACTGCACCAGGTTGTTTGCATCTTGGCACCAAGCAATGCAAAATACACAAACAATTTGGTCCTTTCCACTTGTCAGTATCCCTCCCTTCCGCCATTTAAGTGTAATAGTTCTAATGAGCTAACTCATTTTTAAAGACACTTGGGCTAACTAATTGTAGCATAAGTAATGAGCCTGTTAACGGGTTGGGCCCATCCACGACGAGGGTTGCATCAACCCCTTTTTTGGGCCGGGTTTAGCTTAGTTAACATCACGTGTGTTGGGTACATGAATTTAATCTCGGCGCAAACAAAGTAACAAGAATTCAATTTGTCACAGTGGTTGGTTGGATGAATTGGGTCGGTGGGTTGGCAACAACATCAACAAACATCGGTAGCCAAGAGATAAATCCACTCGAATCGTTCCGGGGCTTTGGAAAATATTTGCATTTCGCCTGCGTGAAGGTACGAGGAGTAAGTCCAAAAGCCCCTCTGGGGACTTGTTAATGCAAACAATGCGCATTTGATATTGAAAACGCGAGAGACTGGAGACCGGAGTCAGAGTCCCTTGGTCCTTTGTGGCTGTTGCGCTTTCCGGGGGTAGTTTTACGCCATCCAAAGGACAAAGCTTAGCATCACTTGCAAGCACACGAACATCAGCAGGATTAGGGGGAGGGGGAGAGAAAGGAGGAGTAGGAATGGGGCTACGCCGCATGGCATCGTAATGTGTATTTCCGTCTAGGAACGGAAGTCGATTTATGTATTGTATATCGTGTCTGGGGCCCAGTTGGTGACAACTTTTTGTTGGTTTGTTGGTCCGGCAAATGTTTGCCCGCATGTGCCAAAAAGTTGTCTAGCAAAGCAACTCCTGCCTCTGGTCCAATCGGACGCATTGTCATGTAAATGCGGCACGCTCTTAAATGCTTTAAACTGTTGATGTTGATGTCCCCCTGTTTTAATTTTCTACCCCCCACTCCCATCCCAGCCACCATCCACAACTGTGGTCTGTGTCAGTCATTTAATGACTTACCTTATCTTCAGCTTCCTCGGCGCGTTCTTCCGCTTCGATGACGCGTTGTTCGAGCTCCGTTAGCTGCAAAAAAAAACCAAAAACAAAAGAGAGAGAATAGAAGTTGGGTAAATGTTCTTGCGAGTTACTTAAAACGACGGAAATCATGTGCAAGTAATCGAGTGTTTAAGTTTATCAAATTATGAATGCTTAGGGCAAACGAACACAGCAATTCCAGAGGACAGTTTGATAAATCCGTGAGACGCCTGTCAGATATCATTTGCAATCTCGTGAATTTGTGGAAAATTAAGAAAAACTTTTATTTAGGCAAAAAAGCCATCAAACAGACGCAGAAAAGACTTGATAAGTACTATGGGACTCCATAGATTTCCCATCCTTTTACCATTTTCTTCTAAAAAAAACATGGGTAAAGTGTAGAATTTATCAGTGAAACAAAAGACTGTGCTTTCATATCGAACAAATTCTTTTGTATCAAACTTCTCAAACTGCCCTTGTAGAACTTATCCGCTAAGATTGTGACACTTCAGGTATAAAACCAAAAATAATACCCATAAAGAAACAAGACCCATTGCGCCCACAACGCCCAGCTCGTTATTTCTCTTAAAACGAAGCAAAAATACAAGAATTGCGACTCTGCGACTCCATTCATATTTCTTAACTCGAGATGAAATATGAAGCCAAATAAAAAAAAGATGTCTTTTGGTGTAAGTCTTGTTTATTATGCTGCTAGATAGATAAATGAAAGCAACAGTCGCAAAGGAATAACAGGTAGAAATAATAATCTATATCCTGAAATAGCAAAAAATATAAATAGTTTGAAACCCCCTCTTCTCCACTCTTCCTCAGCTCGGTCCCCCACTGCACTATGGGCAAAAAGTCCGAAAATTGTGCATAAAGTTTTTTTTTTTATATTTTAAATACTCAAAATTGAATGTGTTTTCCAATTATGCATACTCAAGAGAAAATAAAACTGTTCCGAAAAAATTTTTAAAGCTTACGGTTTGAAATTGCCGCGCAAACAAAGTCAGCTTACTAACTGCTTGCCTGACCTATCGAAATGCAACCGTGAATGTCGATGAACTTTGCGCGTTTGTTGTGGCTTTTTCTTTAAAGTGAAGACAATTTGGAAATATGGCAAATAATCGTACAGGTATGTAGATTCAACGTTGTATGTTAGTTTTTATATGTTCTGTATGTTTTGTCGTGTATCGTCAATTGTTGTTGGAGTATTTTTACAGCTCAAATTTAACAAATGTAATTGTGTTCTGTGGTGTGTAAATTATTCGCCGCGCGCGATTGCGAGCAACTAAAACTGGTATGTTTTTCGTAAAAGTATATAGAATACGGTGTTAATAATATTCTTTGCCCGTTTTTGCCCGTTTTCGACAAAAATGACATATTGCAGCCGAATATGAGTTTCGCCGCTTAACACTGCTGGAGGTTTGGGACAACAATGGACGCGACGACTCTGCCGTAACGAAGTGGATGTTGGAGAAAATGAAAATAAGTCATCTCAGCAACTTACACGTTAATCAAATTGAGCAAATTGTTTGCAGTTTTATGACGCATATTAAGAAAGTATTTGCCTAAATGCAACCGTATGTTGTCAAGGTTTAAAGTTACTCACTCAAGGTGGCTTTCGCAAGCGATTATTATAATCTTGGATGAAGAGCTTACGGATCCATCTCCCTCTAAAATGGGTAGACCAACGCTAAGCTATCACAGGCTGGAATGCGTTTGAAACATAAATTAGCAAATGATCTTGCATCGGACACTGACTTTTCAACGCAGCACTTATTACATGCTGCTTCTGTTTCTGCGAAGAAGGCTAAAGAGGATGATTTGTTTAGCGCATTAAAAGTCGTCAGGGAAGAACAGGCAGGGAACACGACAGGAGGCCGGAAATCTCAGGTGATTATTCCCCTTACCCCTGAAGAAGCATTGTCATTTTTGTTGGAAAATGGACTTACCAAACAGCAGTATAACAATATGCATCATCTTAATAAAGCTCGTGGCTGCAACGTATTCCCCCCATATTCTGCACTTCAAGAAGCTAAAACGATTTGCAGACCAACTCAAACAGAAATTTCTGAAAATTGTGCGCAGGTTTCAATGCAAAACCTTTTGGACCATACAGCCGAAAGAATATTGGTCCTGCAAAAAGAGGTTATATCTCAAATGGAAAATGTTTCACGTTGCACATTAATAGTTAAGCCAAGGCCAGAGACTCTAAAATATGGTGTCAGTCCCTTGCATGCCTGGATTCGATTTTTTGAATTTGTATTGAACGTGTCCTATAGGCTTAAAATTCAAAAGTGGCACATCACCCAGTCTAACAAAATCGAAATGATGGATCGGAAAAAGAAAATTCAGGAAATGATGTGGACAAAAATGGGTCTACATGTAAGCATTCCCAAACAAAACGGAAGTGGGAATAGTAATGGTGGAAACACGGCTAGAAGAGCATTCGCGAATTACCAATTATTTTCCTCAATTACAAGCTTTGATCAAAACATTTTATACAATTTGTATGTAGTTTTGATCACAATTTAAAGCGAGCATTCTGTTGATGTTGATAAATTCAAAGCATTTTGTGAGGAAACATTTTTATTATATGATAATACTTATCCTTGGTATCCAATGTCACCGACGGTACATAAAATATTAATACACGGCTGGCAAATAATAAACTCCTCTTTGGTTCCGGTTGGATGTTTAGGAGAAAATGCTTCAGAAGCAAGGAACAAGTACTATAAAAACGATAGAAAGTCACATGCCCGAAAAAATTGCCGCTTAAACAATATGACTGATGTTTTTTATAGAGCTATGGATTCTTCTGATCCATTAATATCCAGTATTTGCTTAAATGAAAGGCAAAAGAAATTTAAAAAAAAACCCCTCCCGGCAGAAGTAATAAATCTTTTAAAATGCTTCAAAATTAGAAAATGAAGATTTGGACTCCGCTGATGATTCTGATGATTATCTAGAAATTGACTTGGATGATGAAGAAGATTAAACCTATCTGTAAATAAAATTATAAATTAATAGCAAAAAAAAATTTTTTTTTTACTTGGGTGTCGGCGGATTGGTTGAAGGAGTAGTTTTATTGCAAAACAGAAATAAACCGAAATTTTGTGACAAATTTGAACGCTCTAGCTTTAAAATTAGACTTTATGCAAAAATTTCGGACTTTTTGCCCACAGTGCACTGTTAAGCCAAAGCACGATCTAATTTTCCTGACATATGACTTTAAACCACATCAAAGTGAAGAAATTATTTGGTACAGGGACTTAAAGAATATTGACTATAGGCAGCTTAGTGATCAATTTAGTCATAGTTTGGTCACTGTTTAGTCACGGTCAAGTCACTGTTGAGTCACTGTTTAGTGAATGTTTAGTGTCTGTTTAGTCACTGTTTAGTCACAGTTTAGTCACTGTCAGACACTGTTTAGTCCCTGTCAAGTCACTGCCAAGTCACTGTTTAGTCGCTGCTTAGTCATTGTTCAGTCACTGTTCAGTCACAGCCAAGTTACTATCAAGTCACTGTCAAAACACTGTTTAGTCACTGTTGAGGCACAGTTAAGTCACTGTTGAGTCACTGTTTAGTCATAGTTTAGTCACTGTTTAGTCACTGTTTAGTCGCTGCTTAGTCATTGTTAAGTCACTGTTCAGTCACAGCCAAATCACTGTTTAGTCACTGTTGAGCCACAGTTCAGTCACCGTTGAGTCACTGTTTAGTCATAGTTTGGTCACTGTTTAGTCACGGTCAAGTCACTGTTGACGTACGACAGGCAGTGGTTTCGGAGTCTGATATATCATCCACTTTGTACCATAAGCGAGGTGTCCCCCAGGGGTCAGTCCTTGGTCCCCTTCTTTTCTCATTATATGTAAATGACCTGCCAGATATGTTGTCTAATTGTAATGTCCACATGTATGCAGATGATGTGCAGATGTATGTTAGCCGTCCGTTAAATAGAATAAATGAGTGCGTCGATATATGTAACAATGATTTGTTAAATGTTAATGAATGGGCTTAACGTAACGGACTATCACTAAATCCAGCAAAATGTAAATGCATAGTAATTTATAAAAAGTCACTAAGTACCACAAATCTACCTCGACTAAATATTGCTGGCACCCCTTTAGAATATGTTGCTCAAGCCGTTAATCTAGGTATAACTTTTAATGACACTCTTAGCTGGATGGAACAAGTGACTAAAGCCGGTGGAAAAACCTACGGAATACTAAGACAGCTTTCGTTGACTAAATGTTATTTGCCAACTAATCGCAGACTCCTTATTGCAAAGACGTACTTGACACCCACTCTTTGTTATGGAATTGAAATGTTCGGAAACTGTGACGCTGCTTCTCAGAGACGACTTAATGTAGGGTTTAATAAGATTGCTAGGTATGTGTATAATAAGAAAAGAACTGACCACATTACATGCTTTGCCAGACAGATATATGACCTTGATTTTAAGACTTGGACTGATTATAGATCTCTGCTACTATTACATAAGATAATATACACTAGACAACCATCGTATTTATATGACAAAATAGTTTAGTCACTGTTAAGTCACTGTCAATACTCTGTTTAGTCACTGTTGAGACACAGTTAAGTCACTGTAGAGTCACTGATTAGTCACTGTTTAGTCATTGCTTAGTCACTGTATAGTCATAGTTTAGTCACTGTTTAGTCACTGTCAAGTCACTGTTTAGTCACTATCAAGTCAAGGATTAGTCACTGCTTAGTCATTTTTAAGACACTGTTTAGACATTGTCAAGTCACTATTTAGTCACTGTTTAGTCGCTGCTTAGTCACTGTTTAGTCACTGTTTAGACATTGTCAAGTCACTGTTTAGTCACTGTCAAGTCACTGTCAAGTCACTGTTAAGTCACGGTTTAGTCACTGTTTAGTGACTGTCAAGTCAAGGACTAGTCACTGCTTAGTCATTGTTAAGACACTGTTTAGTCATTGTTAAGACACTGTTTAGACATTGTCAAGTCACTGTTTAGTCGCTGCTTAGTCATTGTTAAGTCACTATTTAGTCACTGTTAAGTCACTGTCAAGACACTGTTTAGTCACTGGTAAGTCACTATTTAGTCACTGTTTAGTCACTGTTGAGTCACTGTTTAGTCACTGTTTAGTCGCTGCTTAGTCACTGTTTAGTCACTGCCAAGTCACTGTTTAGTCATTGTCAAGTCAATAATTAGTCACTGTATAGTCACTTTTCAGTCACTGTTAAATCACTATTTAGTCACGGCCAAGTCACGGTCCAGTCACGGACAAGTCACTGTTTAGCAACTGCCAAGTCACTGTTTAGTCACAGTTGAGTCATTGTTAAGTCACTGTTTAGTCATAGTTTAGTCACTGTGTAGTCAATGTGTGGTCACGGTCAAGTCACGTTCAAGTCACTGTTTAGTCACTGTTTAGTTACTATTGAGTCACTGTCAAATCACTGTTTAGTCATAGTTTAGTCATTGTTAAGTCACTGTTAGGTCACTATTTAGTCACTGTAAAGTCACTGTTTAGTTACTGTCAAGTCACTGTTAACCCACTGTTAAACCACTGTTAAACCAATGTTACCAATGTTAAACCAGCTTAATCTTGAAACAAATCGAATATTTTCATTTTCCATACAGGTAATTTGACTTGAAGCATAAGCTACCTTAATCCACACTTGCCTGGTGAAGCACAAACTGCTTGAAGTTTTTCTTAAAAGCTCTTGTTTTTAGGAAAAAGGTGTACTAGTGTCGCTTGCCC
Source organism: Lordiphosa magnipectinata (assembly GCA_037044535.1). NCBI lineage: Eukaryota > Metazoa > Arthropoda > Insecta > Diptera > Drosophilidae > Lordiphosa > Lordiphosa magnipectinata. Next base: position 101,074 of record JBAMBO010001211.1, read on the forward strand.
CTCTACACCTCTTACCAACAAACGAAAGCTTTATTTTAAAAACTTCATAAAGTTTGCTTCACCGAGTAAAGTCGGATTTAAAGGATTGAAAGCTCCGAAAAGCTTACGCTTAAAAGCTCACCTGACTTAAGTTTCTTTATAAACTTAAAAGCTTGCTGCAACAACAAAATTTCCCAATATTTGTCAGTGGTAAAGCTAAGCAAAAGCTTTACAGTGTTGAGTTTAGCTCATGGCGTTCCATAGATGGCGCCACAGGTATTGTTTTGGCGACCGTGCCACTAACTCAAGCAATTTGCACTTCGATAGGAGATAATATTGTTGGGCCTCTGCCCAAAAAGTTGGACGCACGTGCTTAAAGGCGACAAAGTGTCTGGCAAAGTCAAAACCAACAACAACAACCCGCTCCAACCCCTCTCTAGTTTTTTGGTGGCTATCCCACAGTTAGCTGGGTTGGGCCTTGACACACCTTGGGTGGGCCGGATCGATCCGTGCTTTGACTAGCGGAAATGCTAATCTCGCACTTTTAACTGCTCAATGGTTTGCCATTAACAGGCCCATAACGGATATGCATGTAAATGGTCCTCAGGCTCTTTGGGTGTGTGTGTGTGTGTGTGTGTTTGTTAGACTTTGGCTAGGAAGGAATTCCAACAATTAATCACCAAAGTGGCCCGCGAGCGACGTGGTTAAGCGTTAACGACTTGATTCCGCTCGCTGGCTTAAGCCTTAGGATCTTTGGTCTATTTGAAGGTCTTAAGTGCATTAATTTCCGCTTTTTATCGCATTTAAGTGGAGAGGTACTGAGGTACTTGATTGATGGTTGCCAAATTGTTGTGCCGAGTAGAAAATATGAAGGCTCTTATCGATGATGAATACACAACATCACGAAACGGAAGTGAAGTGGGGAACGGGTGGGGGGGGGGCGGCGGCAACGGAAGTCATAGGAAAGTGGCATCAGCTTAAGAACTTGAACAGCAAAAAGGGAGTTGCGTATGGATTAGGCAGGACAGAGTAGGATTGTGAATAAAGAGCAGAGTGCAGAGTGATTTAAAAATGCTTCAATTTTTGTAGTTTTTGATTAGAATGATGGTCAGTTAGTGGGACACTTTATGGTACGTTTGAATTGTATAAAATAGAGGTGCTTAGAGCCAGCTTACGGCCGCGTAGATCCAAATTCTAATGAAACAAGTATTTCGTAAGCAGAAAAAGAAACTTGAAATCGTTTGTCCCCCTAACAACAAAATCTACATTGTTGCTTTCGAGAGTAAGAGTAAAGAGAACACTTATGAAGTTGTTGTTGCACTACGCTTAGCCTACATGTGGGCTATAGGCGCAGCTATCCCTTGGCCAACGACCGTCTGAATTTAGACTATACGTTTGCTCTGTCGAACCAAGTTCTGTTTGCAACTGCAACCGTCTTCGTCTCAAACTGAATGCTGTTTCACTCCCACCCATCAGTCATGATATGGTGCAACTGCGACAGAGCAAGACAGGGCGAGGAACGAACCTGAGCGCCGTAGTAGCGCAACAAACAGATAAAGGGACTGCGCAAAGTTACTATCTACCCTTTTCTCATCTGTGCCTTGCCGTAAAACAACAACGAAATCACTCGCAGCCAACAACAAAACCTTTGCTCAGAAAGAAAGAGAAGAGAGAACACTTATGAAGTTGTTGTCGCACTACGCTTAGCCTTATGCTATGCGTAAGGACTGTATAGCCGGCTATCCTCTTGCGTAAAACAACAACGAAAACATTCTCAGCCAACAACAAAACCTTCGCTCTATGAGAAAGAGAAGAGAGAACACTTATGAAGTTGTTGTTACACCACGCTTAGCCATAAGCTATGCGTGAGAGCTATACGCGCGGCCATCCCTAAGCGTACTCCATTAGTTGACGTTTGCAGTCGTCTGTGTGTCAGATAGTTAAAGCGTTTCCTGCTGGTCAGAGTCAGTGCTTAACCTGGTCTCTGCCTGGTTAAGCATAATTAAAACATTTATTAATTAAACCGACTGTTAAGAAATGGCATCAGTGTGTCCTTTTGCCTTCCTTTTTGCAGTGTAATTAAACTGACTGGACAGACAGACAGACAGACAGACAGACAAACGTGCTACGCGCCATTTGCAGTTGCAATTTCTCCCTCACCAACTGCCATGGCGCACGGGGCGGGTCATTATGCAAATGATGACGTTTTTTGTTTTTTTTAGTCCATTCAATTTGATGAGCGCGCATAAATGTAATTATAATATGCACTTTATCTATATATATGCATAATTCAGGCTCATAATTTTAATTTGAATTTTAATATTAATTAATTTTGTCATTTGTTTAACTATTCAGTGTAATCCATCCGCCACCCAACCTACCCACCATATGTGATTGCTGTTTATGGCCAGCTGACTAACTGACTAATTGGGATTTGGTTTCAGTTTACATAGTGGATAGTGGCCAAGTGGCCATTTGATTTGTTAGTCCATAAGCTTTTGTCATGGCTGTCAGAATGTTGCTGGATTTCCTCTTGAATCTGTTCAATTGTCGCAAACTGAGACGTAGCGAAACACCAGAAATACAGCCAGCTCCTGCACCCGCACCCACACCTAGTCTAGAGCTGGATATCAAGTCGGTCATTGATGAGGATGATGTCAAAAACTGTGAATTCTATTCGGTACTCAATTTGCAATGGGCTGATATGGAGGATGAGGGATTTGATGATCCACGTCTGCCCGAGATGATAATCTAATGGTGCGAGTATTAACTCAATTCATGAACCAACAATGTGCCATCAAATTCAATTACAACAACTTTTTTAATTAACTTTATGCAATTAAAACAAAAGCGCACACACTCAAACACACTCAAACACACACACACACAGACCGAAAATGTATGTAAATATTATAGCAAAAAAAAAAAAAATGGATAGAAATTCAATAACAAAGTAAATAAATTCACATGTCAAATGGCAGACACAAAACAAGGTACAAACAGGCATGTGTATTATGGCTTTTTAGCTGGAAACGTTATTTAAACATGAAAACAAAAACTTAAGTTACAATTTTGGGAAAATGATATCCAAGACGTTAGAGCTTGTATCATTGACGATTTATACAAATATGATTATGATTTTTTGTAATTGTGTAATTTGACATGAGCTAGCTCAAAACAGACGTCAACATTGAGTTTATACAAATATTTATGATTTGTTTTGTGTGTAATTTGACATGAAATGGCTCAAAACAGACGTCAAGGAGGCGCCAACATTAGCCTGTTTTCTGTGAAAGAATTATTATTTATAATATAGACCAATTTGTATAATTTGAACGTGTAATTTATCAACGTAATTTGACATGAGCTAGTTTTAACAGACGTCAAAAAGGCGCCCACATTAGCCCACTTTCTTTTTAAAAGAATTATCTTACTATTATTAATGTGAAAGGTTGTATGTTTGCCCGTTTGTTACTCAATCACGCACAAATGGAATTTGGCACTCAGATAGTTGATAACCTAGAATTGAACATAGCGAGTTGATATTGTTTCGTTTTCAAGAACTTGCTTTGAGTTGATATTGATCCGTTTCTAAGAACATTTTAAACTAAACTGGGAAAAAGTTTGAATTCGGTTTGGTTCGGGTTTTTTAGGGTTCGCGAACCGGACCATGAACCAGGCGCTCTATATTTTTGATTCTTCGAACCTGAACCCGAACTGGACCCCTTTATCGAAAAATGAGGTTCGGTTCACCAATTTAATTAATTTATTTAACGATACATCCAGCGAAATATTGGAAATCTCTGGAGATTTAACTATAAACGATTGCATTTCTAACTAAACGTGAATAATTTTTGATGTAAAGTGACAAAATAAAGTATGATGATGATGATAGATTATACGGAAAGAAACCGTTTGACCATATGATAAATCAACTTGGCTTTGAACGAACAGATAGATCACAATTACTACCAAGTGATTTATATTACGCTTAGTTTTTACGCCGCGCAATTGTTTTAAAATCTTCAGCAAATCATTGTTTATTACTATCTAAGTGCCCCGACGAATATTTTTCTTCTATGAGTTCAGTACCAGAATTGGCTGCAGTATTTTCAGATCCGACAGTTTCATATTTTACTTACAAACGAGAAGGCCACGCTAACTTCGTCTGTGCCGAAGTTTTTATACCCTTGCAAAAGCTGTTTTTGAAATGACAGAGTTTAGGAACGCTTGGATAAAAATCAAAAACTTTTGTAACTAAAATCGATTTTCCGTCAGATGAACATTTGATTTCGACCAAATTTCGCGAATCTTTTTGAAAACATATCAAATTAACAATCGCCAAGTTTAACAACGATAAAATTGAAAACAAAAAAGTTTTTCTCACTAAGACTCATTTTCCGACCGATAAGTCCTACGGCAGCCTGCAGATATAGTCATCTGATTTCGACCAAATTTTTCAAATTAGTTTGAAAGCGTTTAGTATTAATAATCACCGACCTTAAGAACGATTTACTTGAAAACAAATATTTTTTTTCAGTAAGACCCATTTTCCGACCGATCGGTCCTATGGCAGCTATAAGATATAGTCATCCGATTTTGATCAAAGTTTGCGAATCTGTTTGAAAGCATATAATATTAATAAGGGACGAGTTTGAGGACGCTAACATAGAAACCAAAAAAGTTTTTCTCAGTAAAACCCATTTTTTTACCGATGGTTCCTATGGCAGCTATAAGATATAGTCATCCGATCCGGTCGGTTCCGACATATTATCAGCGTGCAGTAAAAAGAAGACTCTGTGCAAAATTTCAGCTCGATAGCTTTAAAACTGAGAGACTAGTTTGCGTAGAAACAGACGGACAGACAGACGGACAGACAGACGGACAGACAGACGGACAGACAGACGGACAGACAGACGGACAGACAGACAGACAGACAGACAGACAGACGGACGGACAAAGCTCAATCGACTCAGCTCGTCGCCCTGATCAAGAATATATATAGTTTATGGGGTCGGAAATGAATATTTCTATGCGTTGCAAACTTCTGGGCAAAATTATAATACCCTTTGCAAGGGTATAAAAACAGTGGCAAAGCAACTGACTCAACGTCTGATTGTGAAGAAGAGAAGCTTATGAAAACAATAGAAAGCAATATAAAATATCAATATATGGGTGTTTACTGGCCGTTTTTTGCTCATAACTTGAGTATCGTTCATCCGATCTTTATCATTCCTTCAGCAAATCGATAAATAATTTTGTTTTCAAGGTATCTCTAGAAAGTACGAACGCTCTATCTTCGAAACTGTAGGAGATATGACGTTTTTTCCAAATTGCGGGGGCGGGAGGGGGCGTGGCAAAAATTAAAAATAAACTTGATCTGCCTGCAAGTATAAGAAATATATGCCCCATACATGTCAAACCTCTATCTCTTACCATCTCTGAGATCTCTTCGTTCATACGGACGGACAGACAGACAGACAGACAGACAGACAGACGGACAGACGGACATGGCTATATCGAATCGGCTGTTGATGCTGATCAAGAATATATATACTTTATAGGGTCGGAAACGATTCCTTCTCCCTGTTACATACTTTTGCACAAACTTAATATACTCTATGTACCTTCGGTACAGAGTATAAATATTGCCTTTACTATACTAGCTATTCCAGCAACTCAGGTATCAGTTGAAGGAGCATTTTCAACGCTTAAGCCCTCCACGCAGTTGTGAAGTAACGAGAAATAATGTAATATTTTTCTATACAAATTCTGACAGGAGAGAAGAAGAAAAATTTGTTGTATGAGATTTTCACATTACTTCTCCTTACTTCACAAATGCGCTTAGGGTTAGGCTTAGGGTTTGTTCTTTCTGATTTGAGAGCTAGTATAGATGAACAGCTTCTGGAAGATATAATGCCTAAACTAAGCTGCTCCTAAAAATTGTTGTCAGCTAATGGATTTGATAACACTAGCTTACAAACAAACAGACCCATTTCTACTGAAACTATTTTTAAATGTAGTTTGGATTGGAGATCTCAAAAATCGATTTCAAAAATTTTTTCATGGCTCCGTTTTTTAAAAACGAATTTTTTTCATTTTTTCGGTGGGTGCACTTACATTTTAAGTCATATTTGACTTTATAATAGTCAGATAGAGCCAAGCAAGATATGAATTGAAAGGTAATTGAATCGGTTTTCAAATCGGTTGAGTAGTTTCTATACAATAATAAAAAATATTTCAAAAAAATCGATTTTTTGCTCGAAAACGCTATAAATTTCGTTTCCAATCGCCTAGGAAAAATATTTAAAAAATCCCAAAAAAACTATTTTTATTTTTTCTACTTAAAAACAAATTTTTATTTGCTTCTGATGTGGCTATTCGCCCACTTCTAATACTGACCAAAAAACAAAAAAAAATTGAAAAAAAATGTTTCTAAACACTTAAAATACTCAAATTTGACTATTAGTTCCTTCACTTAAATTGATCCAGCTACAATATTTATCCCTAGATTTTCTTCATCAATACCTTATTATCTTTGTAAAAGTGCAATACTTGCGTCGAAGGAATAAAAATTTTTGAATATTTTTCCAAGGCGATTAAAAATGGAATTTCTTGCATTTTCGAGCAAAAAATCGATTTTTTTGAAATATTTTTGGTCATTGTACTTAAATTTCTAAACCAATTTGAAAACAATCATCTACGCTATTATTGACTATTTAATTACCTTTCGATTCATATCTTGCTTGACACCATCTGACCATTATGAATTTATGTAGATATGGCAAAAAATTTAAATAAATTAAAAAAATGCATATTTAAAAAAGCCATTAATAAATTTTTGAAATCGATTTTTGAGATCACCAATCAAACTACATTTAAAATAACAAAATTGTCACATCTGGGGCACAGAAAATCCGCATATCGTCGTTGAGAAACCAATGCACCCACCACCTGTCACTTTTTGATGCGGATTTTGGTCCATTTTTCTTTGAAAATGAAGAAGGAGCCACCGTGACCGTGAATGATGAATGTTAAGTGATTGGTTCTTCGAGGAAATTGAAGCGGAAGACTTGGACGATATTTGGTTTCAACAAGACGGCGCCACAATCGCTCTTCTGAGCCCTATCTTCGAAAATCGAATAATCAGCAAATATGGAGATGTGAATTGGCCGCCAAGAAGCTGTGATTTGACACCGTTAGACTATTATCTTTGGGAAGCGGTCAAGGACAAATGTTATGCAAACAATTCTGAAACAATTGATGAGTTGAAGAACTAGATTCGTGCTGCTATTGCTGACATACGTGGATGGTGGATCGAATGGGCTACTGCCAAGTCAGTCGTGGTGGTCATTTGACCGAAATTATTTTTCATAAATAAATGACATGAACCAAACTTTCCAATAAATGTTCAACCTATGAAAAATATCGAGCCGTTTTCTTGTATATAGCAAAACTAAATTCCAATTTTTAAATGGACCATGGTATTTGCTTAAGAGCTGTCAATCTGTTGATTAACTTTTCATCGAATCGTTTAAAAACTGGTCTAAGCTAAGTCCGATGCTATCGTACAAATCAGTTAGACCGGGACAATGTTGTCTGTGACAATCAGTTACAAAATATATACTCAGAAGTCAAAAGTAATTACACTGGCGTCACAGAAACTGTGTATCACAGCGCTGTGACAAGCCAAAGGAGTACTTCTGGTGTAAACGCGTTAATACAGAGCGTCACATTGCTCACAAAAGAGATCATTGAACAGTTTGTGAGCAGTGAGCCAGAACAATAACAAAAATAATCAAAATAGATAACAATAAAGAAGGCAAAAATTATAAATCGTGATCGCCGTGTGACCATACACTGGAATATCCAATTGATTCCAAAGCATATTAAAGCCGTGGAGGAGTTGGGATGCCTTTGGAATGAGATCAGTTTAAATTATAACGAGAAGGCAAAGCTAACTTCGTCTGTGCCGAAGTTTTTATACCCTTGCAAATGCTGTTTCTGAAATGTCAGAGTTTAAGAACGCTTACATAAATCTCTGATATCGACCAAATTTCACGTATCTTTTTGAAAACATTAATCTTACAGCTTTTTAGCAGGCTCTAGGTCAGGTTTGGATTGATAATCTAAAGGTCACTAAAACATTCACATTGTGAAAACATATCAAATTAACAATCGCCGAGTTTAAGAACGATAAAATTTACAAAAAAAAACTTTTTCTCAATAAAACTCATTTTCCGGACCGATCGGTCGGTGGCAGCCCTAAGATATAGTCATCCGATTTCGACCAAATTTTGTGAATGTATTTGAAAGCATATAGAATAAGTAATTAGTGAGTTTAAGCACGCTTACATCAAAAACAAAAAAAATTTCTTACTAAGAACCATTTTCGACCAATTGGTTCTATGGCAACCTTAAGATATAGTCATCCGATGTCGATCAACTTTTTCAAATTAGTTTGAAATAAGTTTGAAATATTAAGAATCACCGACCTTAAGAACGATTTACTTGAAAACAAAAATGTTTTTTTCACTAAAATCCATTTGCCGACCGATCGGTCCTATGGCAGCTATAAGATATAGTCATCCGATTTTGACCAAAGTTTGCAAATCTGTTTGAAAGCATATAATATTAAAAATGGCCGAGTTTAAGGACGCTAACATTGAAAACAAAATAGTTTTTCTCAGTGAAACTCATTTTCCGACTGATGGTTCCTATGACAGCTATAAGATATAGTCATCCGATGTCGATCAACTTTTTCAAATTAGTTTGAAAGCGTTTAATATTAAGAATCACCGACCTTGAAACCGATTTACTTGAAAACAAAAAAGTTTTTCTTACTAAGACCCATTTTCCGACCTATGGTTCCTATGGCAGCCATAAGATATAGTCATCCGATTTTGACCAAAGTTTGCAAATCTGTTTGAAAGCATATATTATTAATAATGCAAGAGTTTAAGGACGCTAACATTAAAAACAAAAAAGTTTTTCTCACTAAGACCCATTTTCCAACCGATGGTTCCTATGGCAGCTATAAGATATAGTCATCCGATTCGGTTGCTTCCGACATATTAGTAGCGTGCAGTAAAAAGAAGACTCTGTGCAAAATTTCAGCTCGATAGCCTTAAAACTGAGGGACTACTTTGCGTGGAAACAGACAGACAGACGGACGGACAAAGCTCAAACGACTCAGCTCGTCGCCCTGATCAAGAATATATATGGTTTATGGGGTCGGAAATGAATATTTCTATGCGTTGCAAACTTCTGGGCAAAATTATAAAACCCTTTGCAATGGTATAAAAATGCAGATGCAGATCAACTTGGCTTCACCGTGAAGTTTCACATATTTTCAAGGCCTTTAGCAATATTAAGTCAGTAGATGTACCTGGAATCTGTAATTAATACAAATTATTATAACCTAATTCGTTTAAGAATCCATCTTTATGAAGATCCGCAACGGATCATAGTTTTGAGAAAGTATCCTTTCGTTGATGTTCGAATTTGGAAGCAGATTAGTTGTCGGATGTATAAATGTACGCTGAGATTGAGAGTCCGATACCGAAGCGGCGGAAACCAAACCCGAATAAGTCTGCTTTCTGATAAGTGGCGTCACCCAACGGAGGTCATTTTGAAACAACATATTTCCGCACGAAGATATGACGCTTTCAAATGTCATAGCTCCGCCATTGATTACAGAGCGGAGATATGTCGTCGGAGTTATGTCGTTTTTCCATCTTCATCTTCGTCCAGCACCCGTTTTATCAATATATCGATATTTTGTGGACTTAATTATGCCAAAAAATCGATTTTCTATATTTGAATATTATGCATTTTGATATTTTGAAAAATATTATTAATGTTCATTAACTTTATCACTGTAATCCTTACTGTTTAAATAATTGGATGCTCAAAGGATAGCGATAATATTTTAAGATTTACTACTCCGTAAAGCGTCTTTTCGAGGCTATGCCATTAATTAGTGTGCCCAAACTTTTACTCTACTAAAATACCTTAGAAATTCATTGAGTTGCTGCTTACAATTAGTTGTATACATCCTCATTAACTAAGCTGAGATGGTTTAGAGATGTTACCCAAAGTTGTACCAAATCCCCAGCTCATCTTATTGTCTCCCAAACGTACAAAAACAGCTGTCGATCGGCAACCACAGGGCCTGTGTTTATATCAATGTGGCTTTGTTTACTCTTGTCACCAGCCACATTGGACTATAAATCTGACCACACGGCAGTGCCTGCCCTTAGTTGTTGAAAGTGATTGTTGTCGAGTCAAGATGTGCGCCAGTCTAAGTGGTTTATTCAGTTGCCTGAAAGCTCAAGCTGAGGAGGAAAAGGAAGCTTCGAAAGATGCTCCTCAGGAAATAAAGAAAAAACCGCGTGGCACACTCTCGCACAGCGTAATGATTCATCGTCATTTTGTGGTGCGTCCCAAATTGACATTGCCACTGCCACCTCCGCCGTCTACAACCAGCCGCTGCATACGTCCACTGCCATTGAGCAAATGCATCTCCTATGAGGCACTGCAGCGTCATGATGAACTATTTGGTCCCATGGCAGTTCAGGATTTACAAGCCGAACAATTTTAGTTTAGCTCACAACTAAAGCAAAATGTCAAAACTCATCAATAAATGTCTGAAAAGAGGCGGTGAGACAACTATTTGAATTACAGACAATTGATTATTCCGAGTTGGCTGGTTGATACTTTGGGTCATTAGTTTGGTTTGGGATCGACCAACAAACTTTTGTGGCAAACACCGGAAGGAAATACACACAAAAGTTTAGTGAGCTGCTCAAATATAGTTACAACCCAAGAGCATAACAACAATTAGGTGTTGGAGTTGTTTGGGGGCAAAAAAAGCAAGGAAAGAATTCGTAGGTTCCACTAATAATGTGATATAAGTTGTTCTTTGTCTTGATCGAAAACGCGCGTCTACTTCATACTGATGCCGTTCGTCATGATAGTTCTTCGACTACCAGAGTTATCGATAGCATTCGATATATGGCACAGCTACCCCCCTTCCAATAACCGACTTCGAAGCGGAACTTTTGTGCCGAAGCGAAAAATATTCATAACTGGATAGCTTAAAGACGCTACCATTAAAAACAAAAAAATGTTTCTCACTAAAACTAGTTTTTCGACCAATCGTTCCTAGGGCAGCTATATCCTATAGTCATACGATTTGGATCAAACTTGGTAGAATTGTGTAGTAGCATATAATATTGATCAGTAACAAGTTTGGGAGCGATAGTATTGAAAACAAAAAAGTTTTCCCTACTAAGACTTATTTTTGGACATATCTTTTGTATGGCAGCTATACTATATAGTTGGCCGATTTTCATAAAACTTGGTGGAATTATGTAAAAGAATAGAAAACTTAGAAATACGAGAATTGAAAACGATTGCGTTGAAGACAAAAAAGTTTTTCTCACTAAAACTACTTTTTCAACCGATTATTCCTATGGCAGCTATATGCTATAGTCATCCGATTTGAATCAAACTTAGCAAAATTGTGTAGTAGCATATAATACTGATCAGTAACAAGTTTGGGAGAGATAGCATTGAAAGCAAAAAAGTTTTTCCTACTAAGACTTTTTTCAGACATATCTTTTGTATGGCAGCTATAATATAAAGTTGTCCGATTTTCATAAAACTTGGTGGAATTATGTGAAAGCATAGAAAACTTAGAAATACGAGAATTGGGGACGTTTTCGTTTAAGACAAAAAAGTTTTTCTCACTAAAACTACTTTTTCAACCGAAAGTTCCTATGGCAGCTATATGCTATAGTCATTCGATTTGGACCAATCTTGGTAGAATTGTGTTGAAGCATATAGTTTTGATCAGTAACAAGTTTGGGAGCGATAGCATTGAAAACAAAAAAGTTTTTCCTACTAAGACTTTTTTTTAGACATAACTTTTCTATGGCAGCTATACTATATAGTTGTCCGATTTTTATGAAACTTGCTGAAATCATGAAAAAGCAGAAAAAACTCATAAATACAAGGTTTGCAGATGTTTGCATTGAAAACAAAAAAGTTTTTCTCACTAAAACTAGTTTTTTGGCCGATGGATTCTATGACAGCTATATGCTATAGTCATCCGATCCGGTTGGCTTCGACGAATGTGCAGCGTATTTGTAGTAAAAGACTTCGTGCAAAGTTTGGTTAAGTTGGCTTTAAAACTAAGGGAGGAGATAGCATAGAAACAGACGGACGGACAGACGAACATGGCTATATCAACTCAGATTGCCATACTGATACATTATATTTATCTTTAAATGGTCGGAGATGCTCCGATTGCTTCCAATTTTTGTATACCCTCTGCAAGGGTATAAAAAAGGTGTGACCGTTCAATGTTTAGTGCAATTTTGCAGGTTAAGGGCGAATTTTTTGATTCAAGTATAAAATAATAGAGAATTTAATACTTGGATTAAGAATGTTCGTTGTCAGAAGTACGGTAAGACTGAAAATTCTTGATTTTAGAGCGAATTTCTTGATTCAGGTATGAAATTTTCATATATTCAGAGAAAAAAATAAAGAATTTCATACTTGAATCAAGAATGTTCGATATCTGAAGTACTATAAGAATGAAAACTCTTGATCCATGAACGAGTTTCTTGATTAGGGTAAAGAATTACATACTTGAATCAAGAATGTTCGTTGCCAGAAATACGGTAAGACTAAAATTTTCGTGCTCCAAAAACGAATTTCTGAATTCAAGCATGAAATAATAAAGAATTTCATACTTGAATCAAGAATGTTCGATATCAGAAGTACATTAAGAATGAAAATTCTTCATCCAAGAACGAATTTTTGAATTCAAGCATGAAATAATAAAGAATTTCATACTTGGATCAAGAATATTCGATATCAGTAGTACTATAAGAATCAAAATTCTTGTTCCAAGAGCGTATTTCTTGATACAAATATACACTCATAGAAAAAATAGAAATTTTCATACTTGGATCAAGAATGTTCGATATCAGAAGAACGATAAGAATGAAAATTCTTGATCCATGAACGAATTTCTTGATGAGGGTAAAGAATTTCATACTTGAATCAAGAAAATTCGATATCAGAAGTACATTAAGAATGAAAATTCTTGATCCAAGAACGAATTTCTGAATTCAAGCATGAAATTTGTATACCAAATTTATTCAATTCAAGAGATTTGAACGTATAGCTTCCAATATTGCTTGCTTTCTCCTTGAAGTACAATTTTACCATCATCTTTTCACTCAACTTCTTTGTGTTCGTCCAAGCAATTGCTTCGACATATATGCATGCATAACAAGCTTAAAGCTTTCATTACATAAATGTTTACTTTATTTCACTTCTTTTTTGTTTTTTTTTTGCTTGCGTTTCCTTGTTGCAAATCGGCTTAACTTGATGTCGTGTAATCCCTATCTGGCACGCCCTCACTAATTGTGGGCGGGCATGAGCAGCATCTCATGGAGAGGAGTAACTAGCATAGTACGACGAGTTGCCTGGTTAATCTTTAACCCGGAGTCCTAAGCCGTGCGTCATGATTGAAAGCAGCTGCAAAACGTAGCGTTTGCCTGTGTGGAGTCGAAGCGTAAAAATGAAAAAGACATTGAAGCAGGCAAGACGATGCCGTGGCACATGACAAGGAGAACGACTAATCTGATTGCCATGATGTACTTGCCTCATGCCAATTTGTGTCAATTTTGGGTGATGGCAAAACAAAAGGCAGGGAAAGGGCAACGCCCCATGCATGGATGCTGCAAAAGCTTCTAATTAGTTCAACGGGAATGAGGGGATTTTTCAGTTTAGATTAATTCTAATTAATTCTTCAGGTCTGCTAACCCACTTTCTACTTGACCTAAAGCCAAAAAATTAAGCCACAGAGTAGCGCACTTTGGCACGGCCCTGCCTGCCTGCCTGCCTGCCTGCCTGTGTGTGTGTGCGGGAGAAAAAAAAGAGGCGTGGCCTTCATGCAATTGACACCAATTGCGAGTGCAGTGCTTGCATTTTTAATGGCCAACTTTTGACCCCCTTCTGACTTTGCCTGCTGGGGCAATTAATATGAAGAAGCTTGCACCAAGTAATGCCTTACGCACCAGTTAGCACTTATCTCCCCATCCCCCCTATCCATTTCGTTTTATGTAATTATGCAAATGCAAAAGAGCAGAAAGAAAGCACAAAGAATGAAAATGAATGAAAAACAAAGGGCAAAAGAAAGGCTCGTGTGTGAGGACAATGCCAATAAGGGCTTCATTTACCACCACTGCACATGGACAATATAAATAAATATGGTGAGGCAGGGTTAGGTCAGCTGCTTTACCTAAACAGCAGAAGCAACTTCAAACCCATAGCAATAGCTCGAAATACTAGCGCGCCATTCCATACGTTGTTCTTTAAGTGCAAAAATGGGTACCGGGTTCAATTCAAGGAATAGTATACGTATAAAGCATAAAGTATACCTACCTAAAGCCCCAACAAATTCATATGCGTGCTCTCCGTTCTTTTTTTTCGAGCCAAGTTTTTGTTGTTGGCGCGTGCAGATCTGCAACTATAATATCATCAACTATAATATCATTGCTCATGCGTAAATAGCGCCCGCCTCGCTCGCAGTGGCCGAACACTTTTCGCTATTCACGGCGGCACAGAAAAAATTCGGGTTTCTCTTGCTATTTCTTATTGTTGTTATTGCTTAAGATATAATATGTGCATTTGTATTTGTTTTCATGCGGCCGTAAGCTCATTCTGGGCACCCCTGAACTAGCTGGAACTTACTGGTCTGTTTTTACATAGCATATCTTTGGGCTGTGGACAGTTTTGTCATTTGCAACACATGCCTTCAAAATGGTATATCTTCGCTTGAAAAAATCGCAAAACTATTTGGCATAATGTTATTAAGGGCTAAAAAAGAGTATTGTATTACAATTTTATGTATGTTTCTATAAAATAAGTGGGTTTAACAAAAAAAAACAGCTTAAAACTGTTCATATTATTCATTTTTTTGCAAGTTAAAGCTTGAACTACTAAAAATCTTGACGGGTTTTGGACCATTTTGGACAAGTCAGATTCGTGTAGAGCTCCCGAAAATCATCTAGAATCACTGTCGGACCTTCAATAAACTTAAAAAAAAGTGTGGGTGACTTTCGACGTTCGGTACGAGCGAAGCTCAATACTCAGTTTTCGATATTTAAATCTTGATAAACACGATTTAGTACTCAGTATTCGATACTTAGTATTCGATAATCAGTACTCGATACTCTACTGGATAGAAATTCGATTCTCAGTACTCGATGCTAAGTACTAGATACTCTGTACTCGATACTTAGGAACTCGATACTCTATACTCAGCACTCAAAACCCCGTATTCGATACTCAATTTTCGATAATCATACTCAAACGATAATGATGCTCAGTACTTGATAGTTAGAACTCGATACTTTATTAAATAGTACTCGATACTCAGTACTCAATTCTCAAAAATTTGATACTTAGGACACTTATGCTTAGTACTTGATACTCAAGAGCTCGATTCTCAGTACTCTATACTTAGCAGGGCTGCAAACCCTAAAAATTGTTTGGAACCTCCGGTTTGCTGGTTCGAACCAAAGTTTACCAACGGTTAAGGTTCAGAAATTTGAGATTCAAGGTTTTTGGGCGTTGGTTTTGGTTCGAAACTTCGAATACAATAGGTATACACTTGACGCCTAGATACATTGTTAGTCCTCATTTAGACGGTGAAGCAAACTTCATGGAGTTCCTCATGAAGTTTTTGTTTGTAGAAAAGAGGTGTAGGGTTGCAGTAGAAGCAGTTAAAGCTTCATGGCAAGCTGACAATGAAGTTTTTCGATATGTATATGTATATAAAATGATACAAAATAAGGTGGTTAGAAAGTGTAAATAGAAGAAACGCCTTCCGATCCGTTGGGGGTAATTTATTTTGTCGGCTCGCAGTGTTGGTGATCGTAAGAAATTTTCTAGAAAAACTAGAAACTATGCAAGTGCAAGATTGTGAAGAATAAAAGACCGCAGGCCTTCGCCGGAAAGTTTATCACTGAGAAAAGGAAAGATATTATTGTAATCCCTACACAGAATGCGAAAAGGACCATTAGAGGCATATAAAGTAGAAGCAACAGGAAGCCTCAAGGGAGTATAGTTTAGTGTTTGTCTTGAAGCAGGTACTCAGCTTCAATGTTACCACTTATAAGCTTGTTTAGAAATATTATACCCAACATAGTACGTCTGTGCTCAAGTGAACGTAAGTCTAAAAGCTTAAGTCTGGAAATATAGGGACCCAGGTTGCGAAGGGCAAACAAAAGGAACTGCTTCTGCACAGATTCAATACGTTTACACAGGGTAAGTGATTGAGGGTCCCAAATACACGAACCAAACTCCCAAATAGGCCTCACTAGGGATATAAACAAACGCTTGGTCGTGTAGGGATTATTGTACTCCTTAGACCAACGTTTACCCATGGCTTTATTCACAGAAAGTTCAATGTGAGTGCCAAATGAAATTTTATGCTCGATGGTAATACCCAGATTATGGAAAGATTCAACTTCAAGTTGAGAAGAAGAGGGGTTCTACACACTTGTCCCTGTTCAAATGCAACAAATTGTAAGAGCACCACATAAATATGGAATTCAAATCAATTTGAAGTAAAGCAGAATCGTTGGGCGAGTTGTGGCTCCAGAATAACTTTAAGTCATCTGCGTACATCAGTGCACGAGAATGCTTAATTACATTAGACCAGAGTTCCCCAGCGATAGCCCCTGGGGCACGAACTTACTCGCCAATTCACACCGAATGCTTGCCGAAGTCATGCATCACTGTGTGTTTGAGAGAAACACAGTCACATTTTCGCGCTCTCTGCTTGGGGAACCCAGCATTAGACAGGTCATTAATAAATAACACGAAGAGAAGTGGTCCAAGATGGCTACCCTGGGGAACTCCAGAGGTCACAAATACCGAATAAGAAGTGCTACTATTAAAGACTACTTTCTGAGTTCTAGACTGGAGATAAGATTTTAACCAATTAAGAAGCCCCAGTGAAAATCCCAGCAATTGCAATTTTAAAATCAGAACACAATGAGAGACACTGTCGAAAGCCCTAAAAAAATTAGTAAAGATAACATCTGTTTGTGAAATCATGAATCACTGAAGAAATGAATTCCAAATCCATGCTGGTTCGGCGATATAAAGAGATGTTATAGCTTGTTCAAAGAGTTTAGGTATTGCAGAGAGTTTCGCAATGCCCCCGTAGTTTTAAATGTCAGAACGAGAAGTCTTTTTATACTCTGTACCAAAGGTACACAGAGTATATTAAGTTTGTGCAAAAGTATGTAACAGGGAGAAGGAATCATTTCCGACCCTATAGAGTATAAACATTCTTGATGAGCATCAACTGCCGAGTCGATATAGCCATGTCCGTCTGTATGAACGCACAGATCTCAGAGATGGTAAGAGATAGAGATTTGACATGTATGGGACATATATTTCTTATACTGGCAGGCAGATCAAGTTTATTTTCAATTATTGGCACGCCCCCTTCAGCCTCCGCAATTTGGAAAAAACGTCATATCTCCTACAGTTTTGATGATAGATGTTTCGTACCTTTAAGAGATATCTAAGAATCAAAATTATTTATCGATTTGCTGAAGGAATGATAAAGATCGGATGAACGATACTCAAGTTTGGAGCAAAAAACGGTCAGTTAACACCTCCCAACCCCCCTCCCATCACCACAGCTTTCCATTGAACAAAGGCAATCATAGTAAGAGAGAGAGAGAGAACCTTAGAAATGAGCGTATAATAAAACAAGAAAGAAGAGTCAAACGGCCAGTTAACATCCATAACCACAACATTCCGTTTAAGAGAGGCAAACTTAGTAAGAGAGAGAGAGAGAGAAACTTATAGAGTGCACAACGCGGTGCGCTCGGTATATTATAATATTGCAAATGAACTGGTACAGAGTATGTTATAGTCGGGTTTAACCGACTTTCTCACTTGTTATGTAAGGGAATAATGAAAGATTCTTTCCATGGAGTTGAAAACCTAGACTGCTCAAGTGATTTGGAAAACAAGATGTGGATAGAATAGTCAAGCGAGTCTGCGAAATGCTTTAAGATGCACAATAGCACATTTTTTGGGCCAGGAAAAAGGTTAGATTTTAGCGAAAGTAAACCATTCATACATTTCCATTGAAATCATATGAGGAAATAGTTTAAGAATAGCCTTTGCTGGCATCGGACGACGAGTAAGTTGATTGAAAGAATTTTGCGAAGAGATTTGCAATGTCAATGTAAGACGAGATATTTTCATGTTTAAAGTTAAGAGAACAAGGTCGCAAAAATCGGTCCCCCGTTTGTCTTTGTCAAAAAACGACAGCTTTCGTGCGACCACATTGAAAAGAGGTACCGAAATAACCTTTAACTACGCTCTCTGCTTTTATTTGGTTGTGAGAGGAGAGAAACACATTTTTTTTATTTTTTTCCTCTTAGGCAGAGCCGGCCAAGCCTTAGCTACCAGGAGCCGAAGTCAGTCGTGTTTTTATGCAAACGCAAGCCGAACTCATGATTGTGTGAACTCAGAATTGCAAGTAAAACGGCTGTAGTCTGGAGAGAGCTCTCTTGCTCACCAACACAAGCACACTTTTTTGTCCTCTCCATTTGGCCGGCACTGCTCTTAGGTCTTTTTGGGACCGTTTGGCCTAAGTCCCGAATTCAAAAGGTCTTCTTCGTATGTATGCATCGGTGTGTTAGACTCGGCTAACGATATGAATGTATGCGACGAACTATATGCGCTTTCTCGTTCTCTCTCGCATAGACTCTCTCTCTGCTTATGTTAAACTCTGGCGCAACTCTTGAATCTGCCACCTTTTCAAATAACATTTTGAGAGTTTGGGCTTCAAAAAGCAGGCAATTTAAGACCAATTGACTGAGTTGGGCCTGTTATTCGGTTGCTGTCAGACCGATAAGTGCTGTGTGGTCAACCACAGCCACTTAACAGTGAGCGCGATAACAGAACACATTCGCTTGCGGAAAGCCCGGGCCCCTTTTATATTTGGTTTTTTTCGGTCAGTGACGTGAGCAGAGCGAACTGAAAAAAGGGTTGAGAGTTATTTACGAGCTATGCATTGGAACGACATTTGGTGTTCACGAATTGGTAGAAGCTCTTAGGATCGTTACAAAAGTTACTCTGTACTCGAGACAGGTAGTTTTTATAGCAAATTCGATTTTGGGCTTGAAATTTTGACCTAACAGTTGAGTATTTGGAGAAGTCCGTTGCTTTTCCAGATCTTTTGTAAATTTTTTTCAAGTTAACATTTTTATGAGCGCTTCTTACAATCTCCTAAGGAATGGAGATATCAAATAGCTCGTACAGCTTAGAATAAAATAGATTGGTGAAAGTTTCAACACAATGAACTTGATTAAGATATGACGAGTCAGTATTAAGCAACAGCAGATTGTTCAGAATATTGTACTCTGTCCTGCTAAAGCAACGCCTAAGAAGCGCTTTAGTTGGCTTTACTTTCTTGGTTATGCCTGGAAGATCCAATTGAAGTTCTATGGTAGGATGATAATTATCTTTAGGTGAAAAAATTGGAAATGTACGAGATATAGTAGCACATGGACTATCAGTAAACAATAAATCCAGTTCGATACTCAATTCTCGGAACTATTTGATACTCAGTACTCGATACACTACTAGATAGTAACAGCTACTCGCTACTCGTTACTCAAGAACTCGATTTTCAGTTCTAGATACTTAGTACAGCACGATGTTCAGTAATCGATACTCTGTACGCAGTACACACACAACACAGCAAATGACAAAAACCAGCTGACTTTGCAAAGACAAAAGCGTAACCAAAAACGGTGTCTCCAGTTTAAGTCCTCCAGTGGAACCTCCGTAAAAGAGTTTCGCTCTAAAAAGTTAAATTAGCTTGCCACGTCTTACCTTTCCCATCCACAAAGTCGATAAACTTAAAGATGCAGACATAAGTGGAAGAACTCTTAAAGATACGGGAATCACAAAAGAATAAAGTGCTTAAGAATAACAATTAGTGCATACTTTTAGGCTTAGAAACAACAGCAAACAAAAGAACAGACATGCAAAAGACGCTCGCGCAATAATCACAGCCAAGTGCTGCATATTTATAGGCGCAATCAAGTTAATTGAGCACAGAAGCAAAAACCAAAAGCAAAACTGAAGATAACAGATAACAGAGAGACAGCGAGAGGAGAGACAGTCCTAATTAACTTAATTGTGGGCAGTTAGCTGAATATTTTTTTTGTGCTTCCTTTTTGCAGGGACTTGTTCAATCTTCGGTCTCCAGTGCCAAAAAGCGTTGCTGGTAATTGCCACTCAAAGTTCAATGCTTGCAATAACATTTTTGCATCCTCCTCCTTCGCTTCACACAAAAAAAAAAAAGGAAAAACTTGAAACTCAATTTACAATTTCCACTTGAAACTGAGCGCTTAGTTGGCGCATTATAAAATTAGCAAAGCGAATTAATGACTTGCGGACTGTTGGAGCATGGCAAAAGCGGCAAAGCTCTTAATAACCTTTAAATCTCAGCCAAATAAGTATTCGAAGGAATGCAGCTGGCCATGCTGCGGTGAATTTCAATTATATGCCCTCCACACCAAACTCTGAATTTGCGTTTTCATTTTTAGTTTTTTTCTTTCTTTTTTTTGTATACCCCGTAAAACCATTAGAAAAGGGCAGGAATGCCCACACAGTGCAGAGGGCAGAGGGAGGTTTTTTGTGGTTGTCAAGAGGTCTAGGGTATTTAATAGTCGTGTCTTGTAGCATGTGCCATGTATTTCATTTTCAGTTTTATGCTGCCTAGTTTTTCGCATTTCTCATTCCTTTTTCATTTTTTTTTTTTTTTTTGGCTTGGCCAGCCATTTGGGCTGTAAATTGTTTGCATACAATGCAGAGGGCGGCGGTAAGGGAAACACTGCGCCCAAAACCCAAACCCAAGTCATTTGTTCAATGCTGGGGCCGAGAGGCAGGTCTTAACTTTTGGCGCGGCTTATTTGTGCGGCAAGATTAAGTTTCAAATTGATGTGCGTTCTGAGAGCGGGTCCACACAGGCAGGAGTTGCCCCAAAACAGCAGCGCCTTGCCTTACATGCTCGTAGTTTTCCTCACAATGGCTGCCGTCGCCGCCTTTGATGGCCAAACTTTAATTTGATCTCTGTTTTTTTTTTTGCTTTTTTTATATGGCGTTGTTCGAGCCGATAAGCTAGTTTTTATGGCTTAAATGTGAAGAATTTTCAAACAAAAACATATTCCAGAAATTCGCTTAAATGACAAACAGAGTAAACAACTTTAGAGAATACAAATTAAAGCTACTTTAACAATTGCAGTTTTGGCAAATATTTGAAGGAAAGCCTTGGCAGTAGTAAGTAAGGAGCTTTTAAGCTCTCTATTCATTGTCTGCGGCCGAGCAAAACAAGCTTTTGAAAGCTCTCTGACAGTTTTCTAACAGTGCACATTGGTACAGAATGAAACAAGTAAGAAAGTCGCTCAAGCCCGACGGTAATATACTCTGTAGCCAACTTTCTTTTGGTCTTAACTTGACCAACAGATAGCGCCACTACTTGCTTTGAAAAATGCTGGTTGAGGGATTTTCCAATCTTTCTTTCTTCTTTCAGATAATATGAAAACTCTTGACTTGATGCTCGTAAACAAAGCACAGCCAACCCACTTTACTAACACAAGAGACACCTTACTTGATGTATTTCTCGTAAACAACCCTAATAAAGTTCTTTTATATGACCAACTCATTGCACCGGCTTTCTCGAAACATGTCCTTATCTTCTACTTCTACTCTACATATAAAACAGTTTGTCCTGACTGATTCACTGATTGGCAATCAACGCAGCGTGCAAACGGTATGAGATAGAAGGCTGAAATTTGGACAGGAGTTTCCTTTAGTGTGTGAAAGTGCGTACTAAGAGGGGGTTTTGGAAAATTCCAACCCGAAAAAGTCGGAAAAGCGTCGGAAAAGATTGTATGGAAAAATTTTTTATACTCTGTACCGAAGGTACATAGAGTATATTAAGTTTGTGCAAAAGTATGTAACAGGGAGAAGGAATCATTTCCGACCCTATAAAGTATATGTATTCTTGATCAGCATCAACAGCCGAGTCGATATAGCCATGTCCGTCTGTCTGTCTGTCTGTCTGTCTGTCTGTCCGTCCGTCCGTATGAACGAAGAGATCTCAGAGATGGTAAGAGATAGAGGTTTGACATGTATGGGACATATATTTCTTATACTTGCAGGCAGATCAAGTTTATTTTCAATTTTTGCCACGCCCCCTCACGCCCCCGCAATTTGGAAAAAACGTCATATCTCCTACAGTTTTGATGATAGATTCCTACTTTCTAGAGATATCTAGTACTCAAAATTATTTATCGATTTGCTGTAGGAATGATAAAGATCGGATGAACGATACTCAAGTTATGAGCAAAAAACGGTCAGTTAACACAAACCACCCACCCCACCCATAACCTAAGCATTCCGTTCAGCAGAAGCAATCTTAGTGAGAGAGAGAGAGAGAGAGAGAGAGAGACTTAAAGAGCGCACTGCGTTGTGCGTTGTGTGTTAACTGGCCGTTTGACTCGTGACCAAATTCGAGCTGCGACATTAAGGGTGCAGAGTATGTTATAGTCGGGCTTGACCGACTTTCTTTCTTGTTTTTTCATCCGTTTGACTTGAAATTTGTAACAGAAAACAGTTTTATTCATTGTTTCAAACTTAAAATTTGTTCTCATTGGTTCCTAAACTATTTGTTTTTAATAAAATAAACTTAATTGTAACATAGAATAATAATAAAACATAAAAGAGATCATTTTGTGTTTCAGATACGTTTTCAGTTGCGTGATCATAATAATAGGTACAATTAATGTGTTGGTAAGAAAAAAAATTTTAATTTTCATTTTGTGTTCTTTTTTTGGGTAAATTAGTATTTCCTAACTTAGTATCCAGTGTATCCACCTCTATTTTTGGCCACTACTGCTATTCTTTGTGGCATACTTTTAATAAGAGCCTGCCAGGGGTCTACTGGTGTCTCATACCACAGTTTTTGGACACCTTCCCATAATTTTTGTTTATTTGAAAATGAATGCTTTGCCAATTTCTTTTTTAAGTCTCCCCAGAAGTTTTCAATGGGGTTAAAGTCGGGGGATTGGCTTGGCCACTGCAGAACGTCAACTTTTTGGTCCTCGAAAAATTAAGATAACAGCCTTGATGTGTGTTTAGGATCATTTTCTTCCTCAGCATACGGTACCATAACTGTTTCCAATATGGATTTGTACACTTCAGCATTCATTTTGTTCGTAGTCTGATAAATTGGACCTAGACCGTACCAGGAGAAGCAACCCCATACCATTATATTGCCACCTCCATGTTTGACTGTTTTTTTTTTGTAAACCGTGGATGGAATTCCTTTCCATTAGGGCGTCGAACATTCCTTTCACAGTCATTCCCAAACAAATTAATCTTGTTTGTTTCTTCATTTTTTCTCCCCGGTGCATCCTACCCAGTCTTTGTGGTCCCTTGCAAAAGTTTGCCTCATGGTGATATTTTTTCTGGCAATTCTTCATGGTAGGTTGGCATCTTGTAGTCGTCTTCGGATAGTTGGAGCACTAACTGAAATCCCAATTTCGGCTGCAATAGCCTTCGATGACTTAAGTGGGTGCTTTTTGCTCAAAGTTACTATGTAGTGGTCAAGGGTTTCTGTTGTTTTTTGTGGCCTTCCACGGGTTTCCTGTCTTGGTTTTCTTTCTAATGCATTTTTAACAAAATTATGAGACCTGTTCATTAATTTGGCGATGGCTCGTAAAGATTTGCCTTCTTTTCTCAGACTAAGAACCAATCGAGATTCTTCTTTTTTCTGAAAAACATGAATTATTTAATCCTCTGTATTGACAGGAGCTATACTTAATTTACCTTTAGTTACCAAAAGATCACTAATTACAAAATTATTCACTTGATACTTGTGAGAAACGGAGACTGTACCTATTATTATGATCAGGCGAAATGTGTGGTGGACTCGCAATTTATAGAGAAGCTTTGATATACGGGGCAGCCCCTCTATCAACTCTTTGTCACAGTGTGGCCAGACACTGACAACAACAAAAAACCAAAAATTAAAAAGTTGTCAACACTAAAAGTACGAAAAAACCATCTATAATTAAAAAATTCCGGTGTGTACCTATTAATATGATCAGGTGTGTATGCGAAAAAAAAGATCACGAGTCATATTTAATGTTAAATGTTAAATTTAAATAATAACCGAATCGACTGTTGTCTTCGCAATTGTAATAGTGATTAGAAGAAATGTCAAATAAATAAATAAATACTTTTGCACAAACTTAATATACTCTGATAAAGAGTATAAAAATCGTATATTTGCTGAAAATAGTTTAGTTTTAAGTTATGAATTAGTACTTGATGAAAATTTTTAAGGGGAGTCAAACAAAATATAAATCTTCCCCATAAAACGGGCTTAAAAAGATCTAAAATAGTCAATGAATGCAGCGTGGTTTTACCTTGCGACGCCGTTTGTGATTGTTTGCAAAAACACATTTTTTCGCGGCATAATATGAATAGAGCTGGACAAAAAACATAGACAGTTGGGTTTCTGTTTCAAGAAAAATCTGCTTTGCTTCATTTTTTTCAGTATTTGAAGTGTGCTGTCGTTAGTAAGCTTAAATGTTGACGGTTAGTTATGAGGTTTGGTATGTTTTGTAAGTTTTTGTCTAACGCTGTCTTCATGAAATGATGATTGACATTTTGAGAGGCTTACTCTTGTGCAAAGTGTCCAAAAATGCTAACTCACATATTCTTAATCGCCACGAATGCAAGTGAAATATTGTCACTGAGCTTTGAGCTTAAGAAAGTTACTAGAATAGTCAAAAATTTATAATAAAAATCCAACTTGGTCGCACTAAAAGTTGGCAAGTTAACAAAATTTAGATTTTCATACGATGTACCATTACAATTGGCCCCACTTATTGCAATTATGGGTAGGAACGCCGTTTTATAGTTACAAAATTAAAAAAAAAAAACTGGTCACACTGACTTTCATTGAGTAATAATTAACCGTATCCTTTTCCTTGTTTCATTCCAAGCCTTGTGACGCGTCACAAAATACAAAATGGTATAAATATAAATAAAGAATCCCACCGTTAAAATTCAAACTGGTAACGGACATTGTTGCGCCTAATTCGAAAATATCGATAACTATCGAGAAAGTATCGAGCAAAATGAGCAAACGCGTTAGGATATGGCTCGGCATGGCGTGAGCCCAAAGACAGAGCGAGCGCTATATAAGACGAACTTAAACTCCAGAGAGATCACTTCTCAATCAGAGCTCAAAGCGTGCAGGTAAGCCATTCAACTTCTTAGTACCGCCTGGAGTGCGCCTTGCATCCAACCTCGTGGCTCAGAGTGCGCCCTGCATCTGTCCATGCTCCTCACCTCTGCCCAGAACACCCTCATCCGCGCCGGGAATATGCCTTACGGCGTTGAGAATACCCCATCTACCGCCTCTAGATCATCAGCGGTGCCATCGTAAGCCCGCCACCCAACACCACAAGAATCCCCCTGGGTACCAAGCCCCTGGAAAACGGCTCATCGACGGCAGCTATCGTCACGAAGACCAACGAACGCTGAAGCCCCTCTGGGACTAATTTTACTCTTACAGGCAGCCCCTTCGAGGACAGCACGAGAGCCCCCACGGCTCCCCACCGCTCCGAGGAACAAGTATTATAAGTTAGAGCTAAGTCAGGAAGAGATTTACCCCCCTGAATAAAGAAATACATTGAAGATTCGATCGATCCGCCACTCGTGTTCTTTTTGGGAGGACTCAAGGGAAATTCGTGTTCTACAAAACAAAGAAAAGGAATTTCTGTCACCCCGGCGAGCTACACTCCGGCCAAAAGTAGCGTTACAGCCTTGTAATGTCATTTTTAATTCAGTTTCCTTTACTTTGATATGGTCACACTGTTACGGCTACGTTTTTTATCACGTGTAACGCTTCACTACAAAAAAAACTGGTCACATTGACTTACATCGTGCAATGTTTAACCAAATACTTTTCCTTGTTGCATTCCATAACGCTTCTTCAGCCTTGTAATGTCAACTGAACCTGTTCCACTGTTCAGGCTACGTTTCGCAATACAAAAAACTGGTCACACTGACTTATTGAGTAATAATTAACCAAATCCTTTTTCTTGTTTCATCCCAAAACGCAGGTTCAGCCTTGTTATGTCAACTTTGTAGCACGTTTACCGCTTCACTACAATAAAAAACTGGTCACACTGACTTATAAAGCATTAATTAACCAAATCCTTTTTGCTTGTTGCATTCCATAACGCTGCTTTGGTCTTCTAATGTCAACTGAACAGCATTTCCCTTTATTTTGGCATGGTCACACTGTTCAGGCTACGTTTTCACCACACAAAAACTGGTCACACTGACGTATTAAGTAATATGTACCGCTTTAATACAAGAAAAAACAGGTCACACTGACTTATTGAGTAATAATTAACCAAATCCTTTTTGCTTGTTGCATTCCATAACGCTGCTTTAGTCTTCTAATGTCAACTGAACAGCATTTCCCTTTATTTGGGCATGGTCACACTGTTTTCATCACACAAAAACTGGTCACACTGACTTATTAGGTAATATTTAACCAAATCCTTTTCCTTGTTTTATTCCAAAACGCTTCTTCGGTCTTGTAATGTCAACTGTACCTCATTTCCACCCATTACTTTAACATGGTCACACTGATATGGCAACATTTTACAGCACGTAACATCACGTATACCGCTTCACTACACAAATCCAATCAAAAGGATTCCCCTTTTCTTTTTCTGCCTTCCTGTTGCTTTGCTCCTTAACTTATTTTGTGTTACTTTGCGGTATCATTAACCTTTAAACTTGAACGCGAACGCCACGCGAGTGTGCAGAGAAATTGTAAACTTTTGCACTCTGCAAAACTTTTACGCCACCCCCACCCACCCCCTACCACACTCACCCACAGACAAAATTTTTTAACTTTATTTTCGATTTTCGTTTGCCGCAAAAATTGTATTTGTAGCACCAAAGCACCAAAACTTAATTTGCGCCCAAAGAAAAGAGATGGGAAAAAAAGTTTCGCCTCGCTCGCTCTCTTTTCGTGTGTCTATTTCTTTTTTAATGCAATCAAGCGGAAATTGATACGTCACCGCCAGCCACTGCACCCACCACCATCAACCCCGGTCCAACCGAAACAAACTTTTGGCCAAATTGTTGCAAATAAAATCGCTGATATGGAAATTTTATGCGCAAGTTTTTCACGCCACACACTTGCCTTTGTGTTGTCCCAGCCAGGTAGCAGCAACAACATCATAAATTGCCCTGTCTCTTTGGTGTGCCAAGATGCCGGAAATGGTTGACGGAAGTGGGTGAACATGGTGGGTGTTGTTGGTACTGCAAGGGTCGCAAAGGTCAGACTTAAGCGCAAAGGCAAGTCATTTGGTTTCATTCCATTTTGGTCCAAGTGCAATTCCGCTACATGGCAAGGTCACACTGAATTTTGAGTTAAAAATGTATTAAAGGTTCTTAGTCCTGACTGTTTTCTTATTTAGAAACTCTGCCCAACTCACTTCAATTGTCATGCCCTGCCTTTGCCCATTCCCGCTAAATCTCTGCCTAGCAACTGTGTGTACTTAGATGTGCTCTGACTTCACCTGGCTTGCAGCACCACCACCTTAAAGCGCAAATCCTTTCAAGTTGTATTGACAGCTGTCGGCGATGCTTTTGCCCTGTTCGTTTGTTTGTTGTTGTCGCCCCATTTCCATTACCCATCCGCTGAAGCTCCACCTCTCGGAAGCCACCTCGGATGCTAATGCCAATAAAAAGGAAAGCAGCAAAAAAAAAAACATAAAAAAAAAGAAAGCATTTCAATGTATTATTTTCCAGGCGTGCGCTCTCTCTCTGTGCTACATTTATTTATTTTGTTTTTTCCTCTTTTTTTTTTAATTAAAAGAAATTAAAATGTAAATTTGCGCTCTACCGCCCCGCTACCTCGATCCTAATGTTGTTGTTGTTTGGCTTGGGAGGAGTCGTCGTTGTAAGGACAACAAAAATGCTGCAAAATAAACCAAAATACAAATGTAAACAACAATTAAATGTTCACTGAGCAAACAATCGGAAAAGAGGAGCAGTGTATAAACGAGGGGAGTCTAAAAGGACCTTTTTGAATGAAATATTCGCAATTCTCTCAAAAAATTACAAAAATATTGAGAGAAAGAGAATTGAATCTCCTTTCTCAAAATAGGCATTCATACGGTTTTGAAACAGCATCCAAACAGCAGAAAAAACGATGCGTCTTTTGATGCGATCCGCTTAATCGAACCAATTTTGGAGTTCTTTAAACGAGCGAAAGTGCTGATCCATAAGGGCATACGTCATCTACGAAAGCAAAAAGTAGTCGAAAGGGGCAATGTCTGGGCTATAAGGCGGGTGGGGTAGGACTTTCCATTCGAACGTTTCAAGTTTTTTGTTTTTTCAGTTTCAGTTTATGTTGTTGCAAAATTTCTTTATAGTGCCTTTGCTCGTATTCTGGCCGTTTTTGCTTCAATGCTCGGCTCAAACACATCAAACTTTTCTAAGCAGTTGTAGCAGCTTATAGTATGATTTGGCTATGAAAAAACGTCGGGTAGCTCTGAGTTGTTTGAGTTCACATAAAAGATGGCTGTAAATATACTCAGGAATTTATGAGTTGCCTGTCAATATTTGAGCAACTCATATGAGAACTCAAACAAGTAAAATAACAGCAAAAGATGATACAGTGCAATATGCCCAATTGACAGCTAGATGTTCGTGCCTGTCGAATAATAACAGGTAACAACTTATTTTACTTTCTTGTGCAGGTCCCTCGTGTATATCTCATAGCCCGACTGACTGAATGACTGATATATCAGCACACAGAACAAACCGGTTCATCCGATCGACTTTTCGCCCGGTTTGTAAGCACAGTATGCGAAATACACCTCTGATTAAGTGCTTCGATGGAAGTGTAGCGTCCGAAACTCGGCTTATATAGGGCAAATTGACAAGAAGTGTTGGATGTCCTCTCGCTCTCTCAGATTGCAAAAGGCTACCTATGCCTGTTTGCCTGTTGCATTTCTGAAGGTGTTGCATTTGAGAAGGAAGCATCTACGATTACATACAGTTAATAACATATATTCTTAATTAGCCATGTCCGTCTCTCCGTCCGTCTGTTCAATGCTTCCACCTCCGTCTAGGGGTGTTTTTGACTTTGAGTAACTTAACTTTTGAAACGGGAAAATGAATTTAAGATCGCCTTACGATATCTAAATGCCGGTCAAAAATGTAAAACGCACAGATTTTGTTTTCGCTGCTCATCTACTCTACTTCCAACGGTAATATGAAACTTTTGACGTCGATGGGTAGCATGGTACAAATTTAGGACTCGGCCTAGCGTACTTAAAAGTATAATAATCTATATAAATTATCTAAAAAAAATTGATACCATGTACAATCGTTTTACTGTTGCACTGTGGTGAGTATTTCATTGATTCAACGCTTATGTGACATTTAACACGATTTTAATTTATTTTTCGATTTATGTGATAGCGAATAAATTCAGTTTCAACCATTTTTTTTCAGTTTCAAACTACCACATCTTAGTTGGTTCAATTCTGCCAACAATTTATTCCAAAGAGCTTTGGTCCTTCGAGCCGGATTGTCATCTAAAAGTTGAAACTCGAAAAAAAATAGTTTGTTCTCTGTCTACAGACTAAATTTCAGGTTCATACCTCTACTCGCAGGGTCCTTGTATAGCAACGGTTGTAGATTTTAATTTGTACTGACCCGCTCAGTGTGAGCAAGCTGCTTTTATTTCTAATTTTCTCATCCCTTAATTTCTATTCTTAACTAAGGCAGTATTTGTAAGATAGCATTCGTGAGAGGAATACACATTGCCTCACACGATGCATATTAAGTGGTGGGAACCGGATGACCTGTTCAAGTGGTGCCCATGGTTGATCCTTTTCAAGTGGTGCGTCAGCTGGGCTGATCCTTCTTGGCACACTTGGCCAAAAATTTATAATTGGAAACGACTTCAATGACAAGACCCGGCTCTGAGGTAACTTGAAGGCCAATCCTCGAGGTACAGCACTGCACCAGGCCATTTGTGGTGACTCTACACAAGTGATGGCAACAGAAAGACCTTACCTTTTACCCTTATAGTAGGAGAGGGACACCCAACTGCCTGGACTTCTACTTGTACAAGGGGTTGCCTGGACACCTCCTATCAGTACAAGAGGAATACGACCTTTTTTCGGATCACCTTCTCATCCTGACAACTCTGGACCAGAACTACCCTGCCAGGTTTTGAGCTAAAAAGGTTTCAGAACGAATCGCATAATCGCGGCCTTCTTTTAGGAAGTTTAAGCGCTTTGCCCAGAAGACGTTCTTTTGGATGATGTACGTGGAAAGCTTTCGAGGTAATCTAATAAGTTTTTGCCTATATAGCTTATTATATAATATATATATAGCTTGAGTGTAAAAAAATGGTTGTCTTCCATGTCAAGTTCAATCGCCAATGCGTAATTAGAAGTATTGTCCGGCAGCCTTAGAATCCTTTTAACAAAGTATCGCTGAAGTTTGTTTACCTCTTCAAAAGTGGAACGGCACCCCGCAAGGAATAATTCCCATTTGGAGCTTAAGGGTACTCATTGATTGCAAAGATACTTTTTCCATGTACTTTTAATGCAGTTTTCCGCTGCTCAACATGTTTTGAGGTTGCCTGCTATGATGGTAATGATCATAGCATTATATTGAGCGAAGAACAGGCCATAGCACGTCCACGCAGTTTGGGTGTACTAGATCATCGTTTGTACTATCATGATTTCACCTATGAAAAGATTGTGCGTGTAGATTTGCCACGTGCTGATAATTCCAAGACCAAGACATGTGAATTATGTACAGGTCAGCTGGTTGGATGGCAGTAATTGTAAAGTCTTGGTTAAGACCACAAATGATGCGCCACGTGAGTTGGCCGTGAATCCCATTAAACATTTGTAGTACTGGATCGATTATGGACAACATCCGAGAATAGGTAAATCCTTGTTGGATGGCAGCAAGTGGACTCCTTTGGTCACCTCGGGTATATCACTGCCAAGTGATTTAACCATCGATATGCAGACTCATGATGTTTATTGGGTAGACTCCAAATTGGATACCATACAGAGAATGGCCTATAATAATATCTATGCCAATCCTATGGGCATAGCCATACATCTGAACAATGTCTACTGGGTGGCTCATAATCTATTGACGGTATTCAAGGCCTCCAAATTATATGGCAATAAAACGACGGCGAATAAGTTGCGTACCAATCTGGAGAAACTGAGGGATATAGCTATCTATAATGTCAACAATCAACTGCAGCATGACACCAATCCCTGTGCTCATTTGGGTAACGGTGGCTTTTCAGGCCAAAACACTCAAACGAATCACAGGAGCTGAGAACATCGAGCGAGATTGTGGAGTCCCTTTGGTAGGCGACACCATTAACAAACAGGCTAAGCGATACCTAGAAAAGGTTGCCTCTCACCCGAACAACCTCGCCGGATGTCTCCTCAGGAGACCTTAAATAAGTTGTGAGATATGGTTTTGAACCACGTTCGAACCGTTACAAAACCGGCTCGGTACGGGTACTGATCCTCTAAACCAGCGATGCCCAGCCGTATGCTCTTTGGGTACGTTTTGTTATTGTACTTGCACCAAACATAGGAAATCAATCAATCGTATACATGCAGGGCGCGAGGCATACAAAACGACACACACGCTAACGATTTGGTGTGTATGCGACGCGTAAAACAAAAACCGGTTTTGTTCTCTTCTTTGATTGGTGTTTGCGAGCGCAAGCAAACTGACCAACAACAATTTCATTATTGGTATTGGTGCTTATCTTTGTGAGTATTGGTGAGTGCTCTGTCGTATGCTGCTTTTGGGCATGCCTGCTCTAAACTATCTAACTGCATATTACCAACCTACAGACCAGATTTCAAGTTCATAGCTCAAATAACATTACGTTTTAACCGTTTTTAACCGCTTTCGAACCGGTTCACAGACTTGAGATATAGCCTATGACTCTTTCCTGATCGGCATGAAAATACTGTGCAAAATTTCGTGAAGATCAGCTTAGCGGTTTAGACGCCTATAAGGAACCAACAATCATACATAGCTAAAATTTGATTTGATCTCGACCTTCGAATTGAATACCATTTTACGTACAATTGGTACTAGATTATGCTTGAATCAAGTACGAAGAGATTGGAACAAGCTTGTATAAATCCGAAAATGTTCATTTTAAGTACGGATCCTACTTGAAACTCGAGATTGAAGTAAGTACGGAATTCCAATGAAAAGAAATGAAAAGAAAAAAGCTCTCTCAGCCTAAATGGGTGTACACTAGGGTGTCCCAAAAAAATTTGGTTTTTGCTCAGGCATTTTCTGAAAGCTTATTGGATTAAGTATTTTTGAGTTTTTTTCAGATTTTTCGGAAAACGTTTAGAAAATCGGGTTTTCCGTACTGTTTTTGAATTTTACTTATAACTTGGTCAATAACCACGATTTTCTTAGTTTTCAAATCAGCATTTGTAAAGAAAAATGTCAAAATTCTACTTTTATGAGCATAAACGATAAGTTTTGGCAATGCTTTTGCTCATTTAGGTACCATATATTACATTTTTTCGTAAATTTTGCATAAATTTTGTCAAGAAACCCATTATAACTCTTAAAATTTCTATGAAAATCATAAAAACTAGTGATGCAGTTTAAAAGATGGTTAAATTTAAAAATTAATTCAAGAAAAATAAAATGTAATTTGCCCTCACCGTTCCAGGGTTATACTCTTTTAAAGCTTTGTACCCCTTGCATGAAACTAATAAAATCATCATTAATTACAATTTCATCTTCATCTTTCTTGCTATCTTAACCAAACTTTGCACGAAGCCTTTTGGTAGAAATACGCTGCACATTTGTCGGAACCGGCCGGATCAGATGACTATAGCATATAGCTGCCATAGGAACCATCGGTCGAAAAAGTAGTTTTAGTGACAAAAACTTATTTGTCTTCAACGCAAACGTCCCCAAACCTCGTATTTCTACGTTTTCTATGCTTTCACATAATTCCACCAAGTTTTATGAAAATCGGCCAACTATATAGTATAGCTGCCACACAAAAGTTATGTCTGAAAAAAAGTCTTAGTAGGAAAAACTTTTTTGCTTTCAATGCTATCTCTCCCAAACTTGTTACTGATCAATATTATATGCTACTACACAATTTTGCTAAGTTTGATTCAAATCGGATGACTATAGCATATAGCTGCCATAGGAATCATCGGTTGAAAATTTAGTTTTAGTGAGAAAAACTTTTTTGTCTTCAATGCAAACGTTCCCAATTCTCGTATTTTTAAGTTTTCTATGATTTTACATAGTTCCACCAAGTTTTATGAAAATCGGCCAACTATATAGTATAGCTGCCATACAAAAGTAATGTCTGAAAAAAAGTCTTAGTAGGAAAAACTTTTTTGTTTTCAATGCTATCTCTCCCAAACTTGTTACTGATCAATATTATATGCTACCACACAATTCTGTCAATTTTGATACAAATTGGATGACTATAGCATATAGCTGCCATAGGAACTATCGGTCGAAAAAGTAGTTCTAGTGAGATAAACTTTTTTGTTTTCAATGGTAGCGTCTTTATACCTTCCAGTTGTGAATATTATCAGTTGCCACACAATTTTGGGGAGTTCGGTCAAAATCGGATGAATATAACTAGCACTAACCGTTGCCTTTTCATTCCCTACCAGTTATAGCCCTTCCAGCATTGAGAAGGTAGCTGCTGAATTGCAGTTAATAGGTCAAGTCTATTGAAGAGACTTCAATAGCGACCAGCCTCCATTGTTATGTTACTTGTCCTGTTTTTACAGTTGTATGCAAACTAATGACTTCGAGCCGGCTAGAACTTGCTGGTTTGATACTCAAAATGGTCGTTAAAAAAGTAGCATGGAGTTCTTGTGAGTTGCTTTTTTGGGGTCAATATCAGTAATTTGTGATGCAATCCATTTCCGGATTGAATGTAGTTCGGGTATTCTTACTCGAAGCCTATGTAAAAAAAACAAATCAATTGCGTGTCTTAGTAGGCCAAGTGTTAGGTCAAATTCGTTTAGCTTCAGCAGTCAAAGTTTCATATTCATTCGGCAGCTGGCTGTCGTGAGGTGAACAATAATTACTTTTTATTTATTTTATTTTTTTTAAATATTTTCATTGGCTTGAGACGGTTTTGCAACATTTCCTGATCGTTGGAGCAAATTTTACTTTTATTATTTTTATACCCTTGCAAAGGGTATTATAATTTTGCCCAGAAGTTTGCAACGCATAGAAATATTCATTTCCGACCCCATAAACTATATATATTCTTGATCAGGGGGACGAGCTGAGTCGATTGAGCTTTGTCCGTCCGTCTGTCTGTCTGTCCGTCTGTCTGTCTGTCTGTCTGTCTGTCTGTCCGTCTGTCTGTCTGTCCGTCTGTTTCTACGCAAACTAGTCTCTCAGTTTTAAAGCTATCGAGCTGAAATTTGGCACAGAGTCTTCTTTTTACTGCACGCTGCTAATATGTCGGAACCGACCGGATCGGATCACTATATCTTATAGCTGCCATAGGAACCATCGGTCGAAAAATGGGTTTTAGTGAGAAAAACTTTTTTGTTTTCAATGTTAACGTGATTAAACTCGGTTATTAATAATATTATATGCTTTCAAACAGATTTGCATATTTTGGTCAAAATCGGATGACTATATCTTATAGCTGCCATAGGACCGATCGGTCGGAAAATGGGTCTTAAGGAAAAAAACTTTTTTGTTTTTAAGTAAATCGTTCTTAAGGTCGGTGATTATTAATATTAAACGCTTTCAAACTAATTTGAAAAAGTTGATCGACATCGGGTGACTATATCTTATGGTTGCCATAGGACCGATCGGTCGAACATGAGTCTTGGTAAACATTTTTTTTGTTTAGTTTTGTTAGCGTCCTTAAACTCGCTGATGACTTATTTTATATGCTTTCAAATAGATTCGCAAAATTGGGCCGAAATCGGATGACTATATCTTAAGGCTGCCATAGGGCCGATCGGTCGGAAATTGAGTCTAAGTGAGAAAAACTTTTTTCAGACGTTTATCTGTCGGAAAATAGGTTTTAGTTACAAAATTTTTTGATTTTTATGTAAGCGTTCTTAAACTGTGACATTTGCATTTGCAAGGGTATAAAAACTTCGACACAGACGAAGTTAGCTTGGCCTTCTCGTTTTTATTGCCTTTTTTTCTGCAAAATGCACGTTCACCGCTGCAGCGCGCTGCTTGACTGTACGGAATCTTCTAGGACATCTACGCATATTGGGCATAGAAGTTCCTCATCTACGTGCCCGACTATGCAGGTCGAAGCCCATGCTGATATATTATTTTTTTTTCTTACCTCACTAATGTGTGGCAAAGTGGCCAGAAGAAAGTTGAGAATTCAATAGCGAAACCTGTGGCCAGAATGGAATTATTAGCTTTCGCAATAAGATAACAAGTAAAAAACGACTATAACATAATCTCTACCCCCCAAAGTTTGTATGTGGCTGATTAATTGAAATTAGAAGCCACACCATTATGTTTATTAGGTGCTGCCCATCACCGTTGCAGCCAGTGTTTAGACACTTCTTTAAGACATATCCAAGAATTAGCTGCTATTAACTGCTGATTCAGTCTCGCTGATGATTTTTGTTGCTGTAATACGTGAACTGTCTGCAGTTGCGACATAATATAAACACACTGCTCGACAGAATTCTACCCCAATTCACCAAACCAACTTTTTTAAAGTATTTTGGCCCGCTGAGCACGAAAATCGACATGAAATAAAATCTGTCGAATAGTTATCGAGATATTATCGATAAACGGGTTTTTCGATGTTTTCCGAAGCTGCCTCCACTTAAAGCCGCATAACTTTTTTTGATTTTGCACCGATAGAAAAGTTGTAAAGATATTGAAAAAGAAAAAACCTAACGGAAAGTTTCGTTTTAGACAAAAATGCGATAGGCTGAGTGCTTTAAATGCTAAGGGCACAAATGTAGAAAAAAAAACTGAATTTTTCCAAAATTTCGAAAATTTATTGAAATTAAAGTGCTTGTAAATGCAAATGAGTAAACAAAAATTGTGTTTTTCTGTTTATGTTTTGTGAATTTTGACTTCAAATTCGTAAACAACGACCTCGAAAACCCCCGAGTACCAACTTTCAGTCAAATCAAATACGTTTTTGAAGAAATTGTCCGCCATATTGGATCCGCCATTTTGTTTTTCTGAATTTTGACTTCGAATTCGTAATCAGCGACCCCGAAAACCCCCGAGTACAAACTTTCAGCCAAATCAAATACGTTTTTACAGGAAATAGTCCGCCATATTGGATCCGCCATTTTGTTTTTCTATATTTTGAACTTCGAATTCGTAATCAGCCATCCCGAAAACCCCCGAGTACAGACTTTCAGCCAAATCAAATACGTTTTTGAAGAAATTGTCCGCCATATTGGAACCGCCATTTTGTTTTTCTGTATATTTTCAACTCGAATTCGTAAACAGCGACCCAAATCCCCAAATACGAATTTTCTGCCAAACAACACTTTGTTCCACTTTTGGTCACCTTTTTGGGATTTTGGACCATAGTGAGACGGATAGACGGACAGCCGGACATGGCTATATCGACTCGACTGTTGATGCTAATCAAGAATATATATACCTTTTAGGGTTGGAAATGATTGCTTCTCCTTTTTACATACTTTTGCACAAACTTAATATACTCTGTGTACCTTAGGTACAAAGTATAAGAAAGTAGCTTGAATAGGGTGTTTTGCACGTAAGCAAGTGACATTGGTCCTTTGAGCCGGATGGCAGCGCTTTCAATTTGCGTTTGTTTAGTATCATTTCAAGGATTTCATGCGCAATTTCTAGACAAACGTTTCGAAATACCCCAGAAAACCATATTGTGGCTTCAATAGGGTATTTTGCCGAAAGCTAGCGGCATTGGTCCTTCGAGCCGGATGGCAGCGTTTTTCATTCATGGATCTTATAAGCGTTTTCTAAAGAAAGTACCATTTTTTCCTTCCATTACCATTTAAATTGAACATATTTATAAAGCTTTTTCTTGGTAATTAAAACTTAACAAAAGTCTACTGTATTTCAGTTGCCACAACTTATCAATCTGCCGCCCGTACTACTGCGCTGACTGTTCTGAGCTGTTTTTCGTTTCTTTTATTATAAGAATTTCATTATCATTTCAAAAGCAACTGTAAAAACGCTAATTGATAACTAAAATGCAAGAAAAATGCAAAAAAAAAACCTTTTTGGGCACATTTCTTTGGTATGTCAGTTCTTTAGTCGCACCATGTTAGTCGCCCTGCAAGCCAGTTGTCTGCTCCATGAGATTTGCTGCTGGACCAACAAACCACCAAAGCCAAACACAATTACTGTGATGGCTCCTCCTGCTCTTCTAACCTCACCTCACACCAGTCAAGTGCCAGCCAAGACCAAGATGCCGACGCCATTGGATGTGGATGTGGATGTCGATGTCATTGATATTGAACCGATGCCGTTTGTGTCGCAAATGTCATTGGACTTTAATCCGTACGATGCGCGATTTAGTCTCAAATTATCGCATTGAAATGTGTATCCGACCATAAAGTGTCGACTTTCCAATTAGGCCTTTCATAGTTTGTTTATTGTTTAATAATGTCTGAGCGAGTGAGTGTGTGTGTGTGTGGGTGTGTGTGTGTGTCTGTGGCATTAAACATAAATTCCAATTAAAAGTAGACAAGAGTGCAACAAAAATAAATTGTGCAAATTGATTCGGGGTGGACAGAACAAAGGCAGGAGAGAAGTTTAAAGAGAATTTAAGAATGTGATTTTTTCTGGTACAAAGTTCCACTTTTTTTGCGCTTACCGTTTTGGGCTGTGCGTTGTTTGATCTGAAAAAAGTGTTGCCTACTTACTAGTCGAAATTTAACAATTGCCGTTTCACTCCAGTGGCAATCAATTTGACAGCCATGTGGCAGACGGTAGAACTTTGGCGTTTGGCCAAGAGCCTAGGCCAGCCAAATGAGTTTCAATCATGAGAATGACACAATAACAGCAGCAGCAGCAGCAGCAGCAGATTTGTACTCCCACTCCCACACTCTAGGCAGCAGTTGGGTCATAAAAAATTTAAGCAATGCGGCATTTTACACCTTTTGCCAGAAGCACTGGAGGCCTGGCCAAAAGCTGGTAGGTGTGTAGCCTCAGCCTGAAGCCATCGGGATGGCAATCAAAAGCAATGATTGTTGCACATAAAACGAAACGGTTATGTTTATCTGGCTTGCGACCAAAAAAAAAAACCGGGCCGGTTCTGCTGGAGCAGGAGTAACTCTCTGCCGTTTTTGCTAAGTAAAAGAAATGAATGCGCGAAGTAAATATTTAATGACGAAAAAGGGAAAGAAGAGAGGGCAGCCCACACACACTAATGGACCCCGTTTTCAAACCATTCCATTCAACGATTGTTGTGCTTACTTTTTGAACAAGTGCAAATGTTTTTCATGACTTTTCATTTTATTTAATTTCAGTTTTATTATGATGATATTTTCAACGGAAATGGCTTAATAAAAAAGTTGGTTGGTTGGATTGGCTTGGGGTTTTGGTTTTAGTTTCACCGCAAAAGCAGGGTCACACTGTATGTGTGTGTAAGAAGTGGAGGAGGAATTAATTTAGTTAACTGGTTTAAGAGGCATATTCACATGTGTGTTTCATTTCCGCTACAGTGCAGGGTCACACTGAATTAGGTTAATTTCTTTCACAGCGAAGGCAAGGTCAAACTGTAAGTGTGTGTAGGAAGGACTACCAAGTGGAGGATGCATTAATTTGGTTAACTGGCTTAAGAGGCATATTCACATGTGTGTT
Organism: Lordiphosa magnipectinata; assembly: GCA_037044535.1. Lineage (NCBI taxonomy): Eukaryota > Metazoa > Arthropoda > Insecta > Diptera > Drosophilidae > Lordiphosa > Lordiphosa magnipectinata. The sequence continues at coordinate 140,110 of JBAMBO010001211.1, forward strand.
TCATTCCCGCTACAGTGCATGGTCACATTGCAGTAAGTTAACTTCTTTCACAGCCAAGGCAAGGACACACTGTATGTGTGTGTAAGAAGGACTACCAAGTGGAGGATGCATTAATTTGGTTAACTGGCTTAAGAGGCATATTCACATGTGTGTTTCATTCCCGCTAAAGTGCAAGGTCACACTGAATTAGGTAAACTTCTTTCACAGCCAAGGCAAAACAATAAGTAAATGGTCGTAAATCATGAAGAGTCGTGGCTAAGTTACCATTTTCTCCCGACAAAAGTATCATTGATGATCAGAAAACGAGTGAAAAACGGGTTATAAACGAGTCTTCATGAAGAGTCGGAGCTAGGGTACCATGTTCTCCCGACAAAAGTATCATTTATGATCAGAAAACGAGCATAAAACGGGGTATAAACGAGTCTTCGTGAAGAGTCGTGGCAAGGGTACCAATTTTCGTCCTACAAAAGTATCATTTATGATCGGAAAACGAGTGAAAAACGGGGTATAAACGAGTCTTCATGAAGAGTCGTGGCTAGGGTACCAATTTTCTTCCTACAAAAGTATCATTTATGATCAGAAAACGAGCGAAAAACGGGGAATAAACGACTTTTCATGAAGAGTCGTGGCTAGGGTACCTATTTTCTTCCTACAAAAGTATCATTTATGATCAGAAAACGAGCGAAAAACGGGGAATAAACGACTTTTCATGAAGAGTCGTGGCTAGGGTACCTATTTTCTTCCTACAAAAGTATCATTTATGATCGGAAAACGAGTGAAAAACGGGGAATAAACGACTTTTCATGAAGAGTCGTGGCTAGGGTACCTATTTTCTTCCTACAAAAGTATCATTTATGATCAGAAAACGAGCGAAAAACGGGGAATAAACGACTTTTCATGAAGAGTCGTGGCTAGGGTACCTATTTTCTTCCTACAAAAGTATCATTTATGATCAGAAAACGAGCGAAAAACGGGGAATAAACGACTTTTCATGAAGAGTCGTGGCTAGGGTACCAATTTTCTTCCTACAAAAGTATCATTTATGATCAGAAAACGAGCGAAAAACGGGGAATAAACGACTTTTCATGAAGAGTCGTGGCTAGGGTACCTATTTTCTTCCTACAAAAGTATCATTTATGAACAGAAAACGAGCGAAAAACGGGGAATAAACGACTTTTCATGAAGAGTCGTGGCTAGGGTACCTATTTTCTTCCTACAAAAGTATCATTTATGATCGGAAAACGAGTGAAAAACGGGGAATAAACGACTTTTCATGAAGAGTCGTGGCTAGGGTACCTATTTTCTTCCTACAAAAGTATCATTTATGATCAGAAAACGAGCGAAAAACGGGGAATAAACGACTTTTCATGAAGAGTCGTGGCTAGGGTACCTATTTTCTTCCTACAAAAGTATCATTTATGATCAGAAAACGAGCGAAAAACGGGGAATAAACGACTTTTCATGAAGAGTCGTGGCTAGGGTACCAATTTTCTTCCTACAAAAGTATCATTTATGATCAGAAAACGAGCGAAAAACGGGGAATAAACGACTTTTCATGAAGAGTCGTGGCTAGGGTACCTATTTTCTTCCTACAAAAGTATCATTTATGATCAGAAAACGAGCGAAAAACGGGGAATAAACGACTTTTCATGAAGAGTCGTGGCTAGGGTACCTATTTTCTTCCTACAAAAGTATCATTTATGATCAGAAAACGAGCGAAAAACGGGGAATAAACGACTTTTCATGAAGAGTCGTGGCTAGGGTACCTATTTTCTTCCTACAAAAGTATCATTTATGATCGGAAAACGAGTGAAAAACGGGGAATAAACGACTTTTCATGAAGAGTCGTGGCTAGGGTACCTATTTTCTTCCTACAAAAGTATCATTTATGAACAGAAAACGAGCGAAAAACGGGGAATAAACGACTTTTCATGAAGAGTCGTGGCTAGGGTACCTATTTTCTTCCTACAAAAGTATCATTTATGATCGGAAAACGAGTGAAAAACGGGGAATAAACGACTTTTCATGAAGAGTCGTGGCTAGGGTACCTATTTTCTTCCTACAAAAGTATCATTTATGAACAGAAAACGAGCGAAAAACGGGGAATAAACGACTTTTCATGAAGAGTCGTGGCTAGGGTACCTATTTTCTTCCTACAAAAGTATCATTTATGATCAGAAAACGAGCGAAAAACGAGGTATAAGCGAGTCTTCATGAAGAGTCGCGGCTAGGGTACAAATTTTCTCCCGACACAAGTATCATTTGTGATCACAAAACGAGCGAAAAACGGGGTATAAACGAGTTTTCATGAAGAGTCGTGGCTAGGGTACCAATTTTCTCCTGACAAAAGTATCATTTATGATCAGAAAACGAGCGAAAAACGGGGTATAAACGAGTCTTCATGAAGAGTCGGGGCTAGGATACCAATTTTCTCCCGACAAAAGTATCATTTATGATCAGAAATCAAGCGCATTTATGACTATGTTAGTCAGACTGATGACTCGAAAAAGACTCGAATGTGATTAGAGATTTCAGAAAACGCTTGCTGGGAAGGAAGACTCGAAAATGACTCAGGCAAATGCTCAAAATGTAATTCATTAAAAAACGAATCAAAAAAGACTCGCAAAATGACTTGAAAATGAGTCGAAACTGAACAGAAAAACAAGGTATAAGCGAATCTTTATGAAGAATCGCGGCTAGGTTACCATTTTCTCCCGACAAAAGTATCATTTATGATCAAAACCCGAGCGACTATTATGACTATTTTAAGTATTCTGAGGACTCGAAAAAGACTCGAATGTGTTCAGAAATTTCATAAAATGCTGGCTGTGTATTTGAGAAATGTACCGCCCCATTGAAACTCTTAACTTGGCCATGTCCTTGAATTGGATTATACCTGAGTAATTGGAGTTATACCTCATTTTCAATACATAGAAAGGTTTTAGTGAACAGTTTTGTTTTTTGTCAAAGTTTTTGCTTTAAGCTGGCTTAAGGTCATAGGTTAATTGTAATTCAATACAATCAACACAATTCAACAAATATAACACATAACATTTTGGAATAGCAATGGTATGTCTGGACAGAAAATAGCTTGTATATATCGACTTGATCCCGCTAGAATGATCACTGAAACTATGATATAGAATCTAGCAACAGCCAAAGATAACACCTTCAAAAAACCCATAGCTTAGTTTCAGGCTGAAATTTTCATAACAGAAATTTTCACAAAAGTGAAACGCTCATCGATTTATTCTGCCAAATTGGGCAAATAAATAGAGATATTTGCAATTGGTTGAAGTATGAAAGCAACAAGTCCGCTAATGAGTGAATTGTGGTCAATTCTGAAAACAGCCTTGTCCAAACATACCATTGCTATTCCAAGATCATCAATGCGAAAACACATAAATGCATCTCTTATTAACAAATTAGTTTGCGATTGTATGACAAACTCTTGATACTTCGATCAAGAAGCTAGCATTAAAACCCAATACCATAAGATGAAGTAATCAAATGAGTAAGAAAACAATAAGCGTAGTGCTATATTATTCTCGATAGCAAACCTGAGGCCTGATATCTACCATTTATGTTCTTTTTACACTGACAGATTAGAGTCTAATTATTTCAAGCCCGTTCCCTTGGCTGTGGTTTCGCAAGAAAGTAGATAGGGACAGTAGGAATTTCGGTAATTTATGCGATTCACTAATTATAGCGATTTATTCACAGCACATGTTAAGTGAAATGTAAAAACGAAAGGTGTTCCCTTTTATCTCCGGTATATGGTCACACTAAATTTCATAAATAGCTGAAAATGACTGCTTATTGAACCTTTTCGCAGCTTTCTTAACAGAACACGTTAAATGAAATGTAAGAACGAAAGGTGTTCCCTTTTATCTCCGGTATATGGTCATACTAAATTGAAAAATAGCTGCAAATGACTGCTTATTGAACCTTTTCTCTGCTTTCTTAACAGTACACGTTAAATAAAATGTAAGAACAAAAGATGTTCCATTCCCGCTCTAGTATATGGTCACACTGAACTTATGAAAAGCTTTAAACCGCTGACTAAACACATGCTTCTTTTAATAAACTCTTAAACCAAAAGTGTTTCATTTCCGCTCTCGTATATGGTCACTCTAAATTTAAAAATTTTGCTTCAGATAACGATTTAAAGACAGCGGAACCTCTTAAAAAAAACCAACAAAAGCAAATACCATGAAAATTGAAAATGAAACGTAACACGCCGCAATTCCAGAAACAAATGGATGGAAGCTGAGCTCCAAAAAAAAGGAGGAACAAAAAAATAAATAAACCCAACTAAACCCAGAAAAATTTGCCAGCGCAATGCAATTTTCAACCAAGTCAAGGAGTAGCAGGAAGAAGGAAGGAACCAACACACACACACACACACACACTCACACAAAAAGAACGTGCAGACATGTGCCGCGCCAGCTATGGCGCCAGTAAACGATAGTCAGTTAGTGGTTGCCCCAGTGGAGAGGGGTGTGGGAAGCGGGGAGGGGAATTTGGATTGGAATTGGGATAGAGCGGAAGGCAGCAGCAGGTTCAGGTTTAACTTTGGCAAACGCTTACGCAACGTTTTGTTTGAGCGGGAGGCGGGAATGAGACAAATGGCTGCACCCCCCCGGGGGGGGCGGACATTGGAACGCAACGAAACGCATAGGAACAGCGGGCGGTGCAAGGTACATACAAACAGCAGCAGCAGCAGCAAAAGCAGACAACTGCAAGTCACTAAAAGCACTGGGAAATGATGCTGCCAGCGGCGGAGGCGAGGGCGGGGAGAATTTACATAAAGCAAATGAAGCTGAAATGGAGAATGGGTAAAAAAGTGGAGCAGAGCGCACACAGAATTGCACGTAGGTACTTTGCATTGCCTTGACCAAAAAGGTAAATACTTCAATTTGCGCAAAATGTTTCCAGAAGCTTGCTTGGAGCTGGGTCAGTTGAGAAACGTAAGATAAATATACTTGTCCAGCCACCCCCTCTGTGGCAGTAGTACACAAAGCGAAATGGAAAATGGCAAAAAGAAATTGAAAACACCCAAACACTACTCCATCTCTTAATGAAGCTGTCGTCCAATGGTTATATGCTGGTGCTTCGTTTTGGGTTAAAGCTTGTGGCCTATTTGGTCTCATATATATATATGTATCCTTAGCATATCGTTTTATCTTATCTCGTGAAAGGTAAGGGTCAAATGTCACATGTCAGAAATTGATTTAAGGCAACACAATCAAAAGTATTTAAAATAAAATGCGGGCGATGTAACAAAGATTAAACGAATTCGAAAGTGTATTGAGGTGAGAAGATGGACTCAGCTTTTTGACTACTTTTGGCTTACAAATCAAATTTCATACAGATTACTTGAAGGTTGATGGTATTTAGAGAGATTATCAGCAAATGGAGGGAAATATAACGGCGTCTCAACATATTCTTGATTGGATAACGTGAAAACGCTCAGGCGCCCGAGCAGGGACAACGGCATATCTCGTAGTGGAACTTTCAAATTGGTACGACATAAAGTGCACCTTTGGCTTTTCGGCACAAGAAAAGAAATTGGAAGCAAAAGTCTCGTGGCTGGCTTTCATTGTGGACTTGTAACAAGCCGATTTCGAGAGCTTGTTGGTATTCAGAGAGATTACCAGCAAATGGAGGGAAATATACCGGCGTCTCAACATAGTCTTAATTGGATAACGTGAAATCACTCAGGCGCCCGAGCAGGGACAACGGCATATCTCTTAATTAGTTAACGTGAAAACGCTCAGGCGCCCGAGCAGGGACAACGGCATATCTCGCAGTGGAACTTTCAAATTGGTACGACATAAAGTGCACCTTTGGCTTTTCGACACAAGAAAAGAAATTGGAAGCAAAAGTCTCGTGGCTGGCTTTCATAGTGGACTTGTAACATGCCGATTTCGAGAGCTTGATGGTATTTAGAGAGATTACCAGCGAATGGAGGGAAATATACCGGCGTCGGCCGATTGGATAACGTGAAAACGCTCTGGCGCCCGAGCAGGGACAACGGCATATCTCTTAATTGGATAACGTGAAAACGCTCAGGCGCCCGAGCAGGGACAACGGCATATCTCGCAGTGGAACTTTCAAATTGGTACGACATAAAGTGCACCCTTGGCTTTTCGGCACAAGAAAGAAATTGGAAGCAAAAGACTCGGGACTGGCTTTCATAGTGGACTTGTAACAAGTCGATTTCGAGAGCAAATTAAAAACCCTTTTTGATTGGATCCGAATGTGGTATCAAGTCGTGTTCGAATAACAATCTAAAATCAATCCCGAGTAAATTTGAAATATGATCATTTCAAGCTTAAATCAAGCTCATCCGATGAGGACAAGAATATCGGAATAGAAATATTCGTACTTGAGTCACTTCTTGCGTATTTGGTTTACAAAAATCCGGAATCGATCGACTTTTCACATATATATAATATCTCCACATCCGCACAATTTGAAAAAAACCTCATAAATTCCAAAATATTCATGGTAGATTGTTCAGACTTTATAAGCACAACAAAATTCGAAGCAACTGCGCTATCAGCCACCATAGCAAGAGAGAAAGCCAGGGATAGCGTATAAGCACTCTTTCTTACTAGTTTTTAGTTTGGTTCTGCTCTCTAATGTTGATGAAATTATTAGTTTAATGAGCTTTAAAAAATAAGAGATCAAAGTCCTAGGACCAACCCAACGTCTCCATACCAACACCTCCCACTGCTGGTGGACTTGTAACAACTTTAATGAAATTTCCTGCATATTAAGCTGAAACTTCCGTCCGAAACATAGAAAAAACAGTAAAAGAGGAGAAAAGCAGCCAAGTACAAAAGCAAAAGTCCAGGCTAAAGCTAAAGTCGTGAGTTTGCTGCGTTGGCTTCCTTTTTAATTTCCGTTTTTATGTGAAAGAAAAGAAGGAGGAGCAGGAGCAGTAGCAGCTGGAGGGGGGTAGAGACGTGCACACCTTTTGAGATACTTATAGAAGACGACACGCTGATGTTGCAAATTAGAAGCCGCCAGCTCCTCAATGCCTGATGATGATAAGCAGAAAATTATCGACACAAAAGCAAAATTTCTGTAATAAAAATTTTAATTAAGTGTGTTTTTTTTTCATTTTTTTTTTGCGAGTGCCCGCAGCGAATTTGGCTGTTGGGCGACGACAGCGTTTCATCATGGCGTAGCTATCATTGCTCAAAATTTATGCAAATCGTTTTTTCAGTGTTCAGAAATGGAATTAAAAGTAAAGTGAGTGCAGACAAACAAAGACCAAGGACGGGGGGGCGTTGGGCTTTGGGGGGCATTCGTAATCGAAATGACAAAGCAAGACAGCGATTAACAGTTTTAATGAGTACTAAACTCGCCTACGCAATTATGAGATAGCAGAAGCACAAGCCGAAGAGAGGAGGCAGGGGGCGAGGTAGGGAAATGAAGGAGGCGTTGTGCTGCTTGGCGCGTGATTGCCGGCGGTGGCTACCAAATGATTTGACAGACAGACCAAAATAAAACACACAAATAGTGAGCGAGAGAGAGAGAAAGAGAGAGTAAGATAAGAACATACAACTCTGAGGCAGACTTTTGGAGTCATTTGAAACATTATTTGGAAAAATGTAGTTTTTAAGTAAGCGGCTGAGCGACATTTCTAAGCGACATTCGTTTCCGAGTCTTTCCTAACACCTTTCAGAGCAATTTTTTTGTGTCGCTCAGCGTAAGAGAGATTTCTTGAGCGACAAAAGAGTTACGTTTTTGAAGCATTTTCTGATCTACTTCCAAGCAAGTCTCAAAGAACCTATTCACATCACTTGAACAACACTTGAGTTCCCTCTGAGCGATTTCAAAGTTTCTAACAATGCCTGAGCTACTTCTGTAGGTTTTTGAGCGGTTTTATTAATAAAGAATTTCTTAAAACAATTTTTGAACATTTCTGAGCGATTTTAACGTTGAACTCAAAAGCGATTTTTTAGCTCTGAGCGACTTTAAAGTATATCCCCAGCTGTTTCAAAATTTCCAAGCGATGCCTAAGCTACTTACTTTTTGATTACGAATTTCTTAAAACAATTTTTGAGCATTTCTGAGCGATTTTAACGTTGAACTCAAAAGAGATATTTTAGCTCTGAGCGATATCAAAGTATATTCCCAGCGGTTTCAACATTTCTAAGCGATGGCTATGCCACTTCTGTTCGTTTTTGAGCGGTTTTATTGATTAAGAATTCTTTAAAGCGATTTTTGAACATTTCTGAGCGATTTTAAAGTTGAACTCAAAAACGATTTCTTATGACTTTTCGTGTATGAGCGTTTTCTTAGCTTATTCTTAGCTTTAAAGTGATTCGAAGCAACTCTAAAACACGGCTTCTAAGCGATTTCAAAGTGATTTTGATTGTTTCAAAGCGATTTTCTGAGCGATTTTAAAGTTGAACTCAAAAACGATTTCTTATGACTTTTCGTGTATGAGCGTTTTCTTAGCTTATTCTTAGCTTTAAAGTGATTCGAAGCAACTCTAAAACACGGCTTCTAAGCGATTTCAAAGTGATTTTGATTGTTTCAAATTTTAAAAGCGAAATCTCAAGCGGTTAAGAGGCACTTCTAAGCAATGCTTTTGCTTGTTCTGTAAGTTTCCGAGCGGTTTTATAAGTTTGAAATTCATAAAGCAACTTTGTGGACGTTTCTAAACGGTTTTACCGAACGACTCTTAAGCGATTTTGTATAACTTTCCGGCTATGAGCGTTATCTTAGCTCTTTCTCAGTGAATTCAAAAACACTGTTTCGAAGCAACTCTAAAGCACGGCTCCTAAGCGATTTCAAAGCGGTTCCAAGCGGCTGAACGAAACTCCTTAGCGTCGCTTATGATTCTTTTGGCCGTTTCCAAGCTGCTTCATTCCTATTCCATTGGACTCAACAGTGAGTTTGAATGACTTTCCGTTATAAGCGTTTTCTTAGAATTTTCTCAGCAAATTCCAAAACAATGTTTCGAAGCGATTCGAAGTAACTCTAAAGTACAGCTACTTAGCAATTTCAAAGCGGCTCCAAGTATCTGAGCGACACTCCTTAGCTATGCTTCAGCTTATTCTATACGTTTCCGAGCTGCTTTATCTTTTTGGAATTAAAAGAAAGCAATTTGTGGACGTTTCTAAGCGGTTTTACAGAAGGGTGAGCGTTTTCTTAGCTTCTTCTCAGCGACTCAAGAGACACTTTTGCGATACAATACTAAAGTGCAGCTACTAAGCGATTTCAAAGCGGTTCCAAGTGCCTAAGCGATACTCCTTAGCGTTGCTAAAGCATATTCTGCACGTTTCCTCGTGACATTATCGTTGTTGAAAAAAAGCTATTTGTGGACTTTTCTAAACCGTTTTACCGATGGACTCAAAAGCGTTTTTTTGTATAGGCGTTTTCTTAGCTCCTTCTCAGCGACTCGAGAGACACTTTTTCGTTGCAATTTGAAGCAACTCTAAAGCACTAGTCCTAATAGAGTTCAAATCCTTTCAAAGGGTTTCAAACTTTATAAGCGGAACCCCAAGTGGCTAAGCGACACTCCTTAGCGACTTCTTAGAGGGTGTTTCCAAGCGGCTTCATTGATATGGATTACCTTAAAGTGAATTTTTTACGTTTCAAAGATGAACTCAGCAACTAATTCTGGTGGCTCACCTAGTATAAGCGTTACCTTAGTTATTACTGAGTTCACTCTTTCCAAGCGACTTCAAATACATTGTTCTGAAGCGATTGAACTGCATGACAACTTTTGAGTCACTCGCTAAGCAATTTCTAAGCGAAGAAGGGACTTTGAAATATAAGCGACTGAGCGATATTTAAAAACGATGCCCAAACTGCTTTTGTAAAGCTATTTTTGGACGTTTTTGAGCGGTTTTAACGATAACCTTCAAAGCGGTTTTTATTTTGGTGTTTCTTAGTTCTTCCAAAGACATTGGCTTGAAGCATTTTCTAAGCCAGGGCTAAGTTAAAAACCTTCTGAGTCACTCCTTAAGCGAACTTCTAAGCGAAGAAGCGGCTCCTTATTTCAAGCGGTTAAAATGCCAAGCCGCTGGGCGATGCCTGAAATACTCTGTACGTTGGCAAGCTGTGATCTGTGGTTTCTTAGCGATTTGTGAGGAACTAAAATCTAAGCTTCAAAACCTGTTGAAAAGACAAAACAGTTGAAAGCATTGTCCGGCACAAAATCCACACAACAATGCAATCCATTAAAATGTCAGTTGTTCTGCTTAATCCTCGACCCCCAAAGGCATGCTGAACATTTGTCGCCAGTCTTGACAGCTTCCAGTTTCCCCGTTTTCTGAAATACAAGTTTACACAGTTAATTTATACCTGGACTTGGTGGACGAGATGGTGGGCTAGGGGCAGAAAGAAGCGGCAAACATCCGCTTGCCAAGTCAAAGTAGCAGCTGGAAAATTTATGCGCCGCCATTTCAAGTCAATAAGCGCATTTGTCTTGCAAGGAAATTCACTTACACACGGTTAGCATCTCGAGTGCAATTCATTTTCCCCCCAGACAGACAAAAAAGATGGAAAAAGAAAAAAACCAAAGTACACTGAGAAAAAGCAACAACTAAGACTCTTAAGAAAAAGAAGGGTTATTAAGGTGAACTGACCGGCAGTGGGTGAGCAGATAAGTTGATGATGACTTTGACGAGCAGTTTGTTTGCATAGAAACGTCCTAAAAATATGAAAATTGTTTCTTTTCACCAAAGAAAAAACCACTGGAATAGGATTAAATCTATTACATTTTAGAAAATTATACCTATAGAGATGCATCAAATAGTTTGGTAAGTCAAATGCGTCCTTTTCAGCTAAAAGAATGCTTACCAGGTTTGGACTTTAAATAATTTTCTGAAATTCATAGAAAATGGAGGCAAAACTGTTTCAAAGAATTCAGTTGTTATGTACCAAGAATCGAACTAGTGATGGGAAATTCGTTTCCGTCCCGTCCCGATGCCGACCAACACTTTTCAATTCAATCCCGTTCCGATCACTATCCCAACCAACAATTTTAACCCGCATCCCGCAAAGATTTGTTTGCAACTCGTTACCTTGAGTACACTCGTTATAAAAGTAGTAAACTGTTAAGATATTTGTTGCTTGTGCCCATCGTAACGATACGTTTGCAACTCGTTGCTAAGCTCCTAAGCAATTCGCTGCTAGTGTACTCGTTGTAAGAACCTGAACCTGGTTCGTTGATACTAAAGTGAAGTGAAGCTAAGTGAATACTTAAGTGAAGTTAAACCGACTCGTTGGTAAGCTCTGAAACTAATCGTTACTTAGCTTCGACTCGTTACAAAGCTTTTCAACGATTTGTGGCTTAGCTTCAGCGATTCGGTATAAATGAATTCTTTGTTGAGTTTAACTCGTTGGTAAGCCCCTAAGCAACTCGCTGCTTTGTTCCGCGATAAAAAACCTTATTAATTTGTTGTTAAATGAAGTCATTGCAACTGAATTTGAATGCTGTGAAAGCTTCAGCATTTTGTTGGTACTCGCTAGTTAAGGTTTAAGCGATTAGTTGCTTTGGTCAAATCGATTTGTTATTAAATCGATTCGTTGCAACTGAATTTGTCTGTAGTTAAGGCTACAGCGTGTTGTTGCTACTCGCTAGTTAAGTTTTAAGCGATTCGTTGCTACTCGTTAGTAAAGTTTTAAGCGATTCGCTGCTTTAGTCAAATCGATTTGTTATTAAATCGACTCGTTGCAACTGAATTTGTATGTAGTTAAGGCTTTAGCGTGTTGTTTCCACTCGCTATTTAAGTTTTTAGCGATTTGTTGCTACTCGTTAGTTTAGTTTTAAGCGATTAGTTGATTTAGTCGAATCGATTTGTTATTAAATCGACTCGTTGCAACTGAATTTGTATGTAGTTAAGGTATCAGCGTGTTGTTGCTACTCTCTAGTTAAGTTTTTTAGCGATTCGTTGCTACTCGTTAGTAAAGATTTAAGCGATTCGTTGCTTTAGTCAAATCGATTTGTTATTAAATCGACTCGTTGCAACTGAATTTGTATGTAGTTAAGGCTTCAGCGTGTTGTTTCCACTCGCTATTTAAGTTTTTAGCGATTTGTTGCTACTCGTTAGTTTAGTTTTAAGCGATTAGTTGATTTAGTCGAATCGATTTGTTATTAAATCGACTCGTTGCAACTGAATTTGTATGTAGTTAAGGTATCAGCGTGTTGTTGCTACTCTCTAGTTAAGTTTTTTAGCGATTCGTTGCTACTCGTTAGTAAAGTTTTAAGCGATTCGTTGCTTTAGTCAAATCGATTTGTTATTAAATCGACTCGTTGCAACTGAATTTGTATGTAGTTAAGGCTTTAGCGTGTTGTTGCTACTCTCTAGTTAAGTTTTTAGCGATTTGTTGCTACTCGTTAGTTAAGTTTTAAGCGATTAGTTGATTTAGTCGAATCGATTTGTTATTAAATCGACTCGTTGCAACTGAATTTGTATGTAGTTAAGGTATCAGCGTGTTGTTGCTACTCTCTAGTTAAGTTTTTTAGCGATTCGTTGCTACTCGTTAGTAAAGTTTTAAGCGATTCGTTGCTTTAGTCAAATCGATTTGTTATTAAATCGACTCGTTGCAACTGAATTTGTATGTAGTTAAGGCTTCAGCGTGTTGTTGCTACTCGCTAGTTAAGTTTTAAGCGATTCGTTGCTACTCGTTAGTAAAGTTTTAAGCGATTCGCTGCTTTAGTCGAATCGATTTGTTATTAAATCGACTCGTTGCAACTGAATTTGTATGTAGTTAAGGCTTTAGCGTGTTGTTGCTACTCGTTAGTTAAGTTTTAAGCGATTCGTTGCTACTCGTTAGTTAAATATTAAGCGATTCGTTGCTTTAGTCGAATCGATTTGTTATTAAATCGACTCGTTGCAACTGAATTTGTATGTAGTTAGGGCTTCTGCGTGTTGTTTCTACTCGCTAGTTAAGTTTTAAGCGATTCGTTGCTACTCGTTAGTTAAGTTTTAAGCGATTAGTTGCTTTAGTCGAATCGATTTGTTATTAAATCGACTCGTTGCAACTGAATATGTATGCTGTTAAAGCTTTAGCGTGATTTTGCTACTCGCTAGTTATGTTTTAAGCGATTCGTTGTTACTCGTTAGTTAAGTTTTAAGCGGTTAGTTGCTTTAGTCGAATCGATTTGTTATTAAATCGACTCGTTGCAACTGAATTTGTATGTAGTTAAGGCTTTAGCGTGTTGTTGCTACTCGTTAGTTAAGTTTTGAGCGATTAGTTGATTTAGTCGAATCGATTTGTTAATAAATCGACTCGTTGCGACTCGTTGCAACTGCATATGTATGTTGTAAAAGCTTCAACGTGTTGCTGCTATTGCTATTTATTTGTTAAGTCTCAACTCGTTAGGCTTACAAAGCATTAGCTTACCTCTAGCGAGTCACCAGACCTTAATGTAAGTAAGCTTTAAAGTAATGCGTTAACATTTTTATAAATTTATTGTGCATCGTCAGCAAGCTTTTGCTAATTTGAATGCATTCGTTGCTAGTTTCTCGTTACTTTTTTTCACTCGTTGCTAAGTTACTACATTAATATTGGTTAATTCGTTTGACTGGCGCATCGACTGCCGTAACATGTTATAAGTACTCTTTCTCTTCCCTTTCTAGTTTGCCCTTAACATATTTCCTCCAATCTTTTGGGGCTATTTGCGTAAATTCCGAGAAGGCTATCAGGTGGTTCAATATGAGGACTTCGCTCTCTCCACTGTAGGTGTCAAATGCTGTATAAAGAGTTGTATAATACGCTTAGTTAGTGGATTTTGGATTTAAATACAGATCGACAAAAGGCATTTCTTCACACAGTTTGTGTGGCACCATATGGAAGGTATAGGCAAATGGTACCACTTAGACTTTGCCGGAGAATTTTGTTTGCTTTAAAATTACATTCTTCTGCTTGATTTGAGAAGTTCTACAGTTGAGTTTCCATTCAAAGCACAGGCAGCCCCCACACACTGCATCTCTACCACCCCAGTTCCACTTGTCTTTAAACCAAACCGCTTGAATTGTTGTTTTTGTTGTTATCCTTACGCTTCGATTATTTTGTGTTAGTCGTTGTAGAAAATTAGCTAAATTGCTTATGGCAACTCACGTAGCGGACGCTGCCACACCCCCTACCTACCTACCTACCTACCTACCCTACTCTACCACACCCCCACAAACAATCACCGACACACACAGGCGCATTGTTTTGAGTTTTTGGGAGTTTTTGGGGCTGGTTTTTGTAATTGTTAATCACAGAAAATGCTATTTAAGTGTACATTGCATAGCAGAAAAGAGTGGGTGGAGTAACCGAAATTCCTTTTTGCATTTGGCAATTTGTAAAATTTTTTTTTTGTTGTGCCACTTTTATGCGATTTCGTTTGTGGTCCATTGACTTGAATGGGAGAGAGAGAGAGAGAGAAAGAGCGGGAGGAAGGAATTTTGTACTATCCTCTGGCTTTTGTGTACGTGCACAGGTAACGCATAATTAGGAAAATTCTTTGGCCAGAAGCAAAAACCTGTATTGTTGTAACCAACTAAAGTTGAACTTCCTTTTTAATGGCAGCAGAATACAGTGAAAGAAAATATTTGAGAATTTAATACAATAGTTGGTCTAGACTAGGGGTTGGCCAGCGACTAGGCGCATGCCGCGCATACTTTGTTGCCGCTCGTAAATAGCTCATGCATAGCTAATGGCTAAGCGTAGCTGTGCAAGCTTGAACATGTAGTGTAAGTCTCATATTTAGATAACTCTGCCTATGTCATAAACAAGTCACTTTTTGTAGAAGGATCAGAACAGCCGAGACACCACTAGAAAGTATCTACCAGGCGTGGGAACCCCTTGAAATGCATAGTGGGAGACAATAACAGAAAAAATAGAAATTAAGGGTTGAAAAGCGCGGATAAATCTAATAAAAGCAAGATCGCTCACAAGAGCGAGTCTGTACAAATTCAAACACACAAACGTGCTCATTAAAAAGGTGTATACTTCTAAACAGTAGTGCAAGAACCCTGCAGGAAAAGTGTCTAGTTTACAACCAGAAATGTAGCAGTCGCTAAGAACTTGCAACTGGTTGCACTCCCTGTCCAAATCAATGTACTGAAGTCGTTCATTTTACACAGACATGTCATAGGCAGGTGACAATTGTCCCAGGCAGCAGCCATTTTAATGCCAGACTGAATAAGTGGGAGAGAATTGTCCCTGCAGCAGGCATTTTCAATCAGTTATATACCAGTTGACCTTTGTGTATTCCCTATGACAGTCTGATTATGTCGCTGTACATCGAAATCTGTCGGTCAACCATCACCAATTCGTTGCAGCCTGATAAATTTCATTACAACTAGCTCAAATTAGTATTTCAAATGAACATTTCTTCAGAAACTAATATTTAGTTGTTGCCCAACACACCCGAATCTAGCATTCCAACTAGGTGTAGGACAGTTTTGTGTTGTTACTAGTTGACAATTTCTCTGCAGGGAACAACTTTATAAGTGTTCTCTGTTCTCTTTCTCTCCGGATGATTTCGTTATAAGAAATATCTTGCCCGATGCAAAATTCAATATGCAAAGGACCCTAAACAATTCTATAGCTTTGTCAACTTTAAACGTAAAGCCTCTTCTTTACATTCTTCTTTTTTTCTTGGTGACCAAAAAGCTAACGATGACTCCACTGCCGTTGATCTATTCGCGGACTTCTTCAATCAACTTATTCCTCTTCCCGCTTTACCAACTATTCTTATCCTTATAACATTTCTTCTTCTAACTCGATATGTGTTTCCTCAATTTCTGAAAGCTCCTTACTTTCATATTTGAAATCATTAAAGTCTTCATACTCCTCTGGGCCTGACAACATTCCTAGCGGCGTGCTCAAAGGGTGTTGTATTTCTTTAAGCAATCATTTACTTAAACTTTTTAATCTATCGCTAGAATCTATTGTGTTTCCTAATCTTTGGAAAGAATCCTAAAGCATTCAGTAAAGCATTTGATTCTGTGAACCACGATCTTCTCCTCTTTAAGCTTGATCGTTTAGGATTTCCTTCCTCTTTTCTGCTTTGGCTCTCTCGCATAGCTTAAGGCTAAGAGTAGTGTAACAACAGCTTCAAGAGTGTTTTCTCTTCTCTTTCTTTTTGAGCGCAGGTGGGTTAGGTTAGGTTAGGTTAGATGAGGTAACGTTACGTTACGTTACGTTACGTTACGTTACGTTACGTTACGTTACGTTACGTTACGTTACATTACGTTACGTTACGTTACGTTACGTTACGTTACGTTACGTTACGTTACGTTACGTTACGTTACGTTACGTTACGTTACGTTACGTTACGTTACGTTACGTTACGTTAGATTAGGTAACGTTACGTTAGGTTAGATTAGGTTAGGTTAGGTTAGGTTAGGTTAGGTTAGGTTAGGTTAGGTTAGGTTAGGTTAGGTTAGGTTAGGTTAGGTTAGGTTAGGTTAGGTTAGGTTAGGTTAGGTTAGGTTAGGTTAGGTTAGGTTAGGTTAGGTAAGGTTAGGTTAGGTTAGGTTAGGTTAGATCTGCCAGAATGCCCAGGTCTTCTCAGATGCTGGGTACGCTAAGAAGTGCAGATGCTTTCAATCTCTTCCTCATTCCCATAACTACTACAGAAGTCATGGTGGGGTGCGCACATCCTGAAGGCCATGTGACCAATGGTGCAGTGCCCCGTTCTGACTTCACTCATAGTTCTAATCCTGTTCTTGCTTAGGTGTAGGAGTTGGTATTCATAAGTGTTTACTGTTCTCTCTTTTCTTTCTCTCCTGCGCTAAAGTTTTGTTGTGGGCTGGGATTGATTTCGTGTGCATCAGACAGCCACGAGCACACACAGAGGGGTTTCTCTTTCTATTTCTTCATTTGTATGGTTGTCCACGCGACCGTAAGCTAAATCTGGGTACCTCTGGTCTAGACTTAAGTAGCGAAATTGTCTTTTCGATGTCACAGCGTTGCCACCCATTACATAGTCTATCGATAACGCGATAGTTTATCGTTTAGAAATTCTGATTATTTTACTGGAAGATGTCAAGTCTATTTTCTCGGTAACCCTTTCAATTCCCTTAAATTTTCTAATATAGACTTATAGACTTATCGATGTTACAGCGTTGCCAGCTGATATAAAGTTGTTTCTACGCTTATAACTTTTTGATTTCGATACCCTTTTCTGTTCCCTGAAATCGATAAATCATAAAATCCAAAATTTCGCATGCCACTTACAAGCGTACAAGAGTACAACAAAAACCATTCCATTTTGCATGTTCCAGGGCCAACAACTCACCTGCAAATGAAGAGAAAACGAAAACTGGCATCAGTAAAGGGAGAAAGTAATCAATGTGTGTGTGTGTGAGAGTCTGGTTAACAAGTCGTATGGGTAATTTAACGAGAGAGGCTGGGAATCAAACTTTTTATGCCCAAAAGTATGCTATACATTTATTTGCGCACGCATAAAATGCCATTTCTAATTTACGAGACTTGAGCAAGCAAGTCCGGCCTCCGGGCCACAGTTGTTT
The DNA here is from genome assembly GCA_037044535.1 of Lordiphosa magnipectinata. Lineage (NCBI taxonomy): Eukaryota > Metazoa > Arthropoda > Insecta > Diptera > Drosophilidae > Lordiphosa > Lordiphosa magnipectinata. The sequence continues at coordinate 157,614 of JBAMBO010001211.1, forward strand.
ATGATGAATTTTCGTTATTTTCTTTTGCTTTATTGTTATTGTTCTTTGTTTTGTTGCTGATTGTTGCCTTCGGAATCGATTTTTTGGTATGTTTTTTTTTTGTTTTTGCAGCGCACCTAAAAGTATGCAATAAAAAAATCTTACCGAAAGCTGCGTTTTCTAATTAAATCAACATAAAAGAGCAAATGTCGGAGAGAGAGAGAGACAGAGAGCGAAGGGTGGAAGGGAAATTTGGCGAATAAAAAAAAAAGTTAATGATGTGGAAATTACGGCAAACGCATTGTATACCCTGTACCAAACAGTATAGAAGGGTATAAACAGCTTCTTGAAATGTATGAGGAAGCGTTTACCCTTAACCTTTGATGCACATACTTCTTAGTTGGTCGCTTAGCTGATGGTGGCCAGTACTTCTTCTGCTACACCACGCTCTAAGAGCATTCAAAATCTTATATAACTTCCACGTTTTCTTTGACAAAAAGCCTACTGATGATTGATTTGATAGGTTCATGAAACAGTACTATATAGGCCAACTCTTTTGGTGTACAAATGGAGAGCGAAACAAAACTCTCGTTCAGAGTTCAGAAAAGACAGAGGTGGAATGTCATTTCGTTTCCCTTTTCCATCGTGTCCAAGGGTGACTGTTTTTTTTTTTGCCATCCTCTAAAAGGGATTACTTTTTGTGAGCTCTGTTCTTAACTTCACTGGAAATTCAAACACCATCACAGCAGTAGAAGCCATTACAGTGAGAGACGAGAGAATACGGCATGAAAGATAAGAGGGAGAGATGAATCGGGCACTAAAGCCCAACTCAGGAACCTCAGGGGGCAAAAGATAAGGAGACCGTGGTAATAACCTACAAAGCTGACTATGCAGCCCCGAGTTGGTCAAAAGTCATTAGTGGGACGGTCACTGGATGTCACTCCATTTAGTATTAAAAGGGGTGGGTTTCTGTAGCACTGATCGCTTTACTGTTTTTCTGGTTTCAGCTTGGCCTTTTTGTTCTACACACATACCTAATTTGTGTGAATGTGCGTCGTTTACTCTCGCGCTTACTCTCCCGCTCTCTCTCTCGCGCTCTTAGCAAAAGCGCTCAGTTCAAAATGTTGGCTGAGCGGCATACCTTTTATTTTTGTACAGAACAACACACAGAGCAAGACAGACGAAACAGCTCACAGAGCAAGACAGACGAAACAGCTCAAAGACCAAGGCAAACAGAACAACTCACAGAGCAAAAGATGCGGAACAGCTCACAGAGCAAGTCAGACAGAACAACACACAGATCAAGACAGACAGAACAGATCTCTGAGCAGCTACTTGGCCCACTGGGAATAGTTTACCTCTTCAATCTCTCCCTTTCAATCCTTGTCTTCCCCGACATGTGGAAAATTGGCAAGATTATCCCAGTCCCCAGGCCAGAAAAGCCATCAGAGCTTGGCACTTCTTACAGACTAACTGCACATGACATGTCTCATCTTTTCAATGGCCCAACTGATACACCTCCCACCACACTAATAGCATTATTTCTTATACTTAACCACGGAAGCTTGAACTTGAACTCGATAACATACTGTAGCGAATTTGTGTCGCCTTGTAATAATTAGCCGAGCGGTATTACTTATTTATGTTAGGTGATGTGGGCCAAATTACCAGCCAATTGGCCAGCGCACGAAGCGCGGAGGAGAGGAAGGAAGAGGATCCCAAGGAAGGGAGTCCGCCAATCAATTCAGTTAACAAATCAGATAGGGTTTTGTACAACGAGAGATTATAGGAATCGATGTCTCGATCACATATTGACGACTCCATACATTCACTTAGCACTGAAACAACCGGGACTAGTTCCGGAGCACTTCTCTTTCTTTTTTAACTTTCATTCCACTCAACAACAACAATCAGATGAACAAAAGTGGAGTTATAAGCAAAGGAAAAAACCGGGGCACAGCAGCACACAGCTTCAGGGTATACAACAGTCTAACTTTACTTTTTCTCCCGCTAAACCAAGATCGTTTTTTTTGTTCTCCCTTTGACTTGAAATATTTCAACAAAAACTAGAAAAATATCAATGTCATTTGCAGGGCCTTTGGGCAAATTGAGGGTGGATGCAGCAGCGAAGATTGGTTGGGAGACACACACACAGACATAGTCTGGTCTGGTCTGGTCTGGTTTGTTGTGTAATGTTAGATGGCTATCTCTCTGGTCTGGTACGCTGTTTGGGCACATCATTGCGGTTTCACTTTGGGGTCGCTGTTGTGTGGGCTGAATTTTGCCAGCCCGCTGTGCGTGTTGGGTTTTAGGGTATTTGGTTTTTTTTTTTGGCTTGACAAACCAAGCGCATAACCACAAAACAGACGCAGAGACTACTCTCCACCCTCATTCATGCCACCACCACCCCCCACCCAAACGGACATTTTCAATTTGTACAAATAAAGCATTGCATACTTTCGTTTCACTCATTTCAATGTACCTCTAAGTTTGCTAAGAATCCTGCTCCTGCTCCCGTTGATGTTGCTGTTGCTGTTTTGTGGTCATGCCCACTTGATGCGTATTTAATTAATGTTAATTGAAATTGATTTATGTATGCAGTGTGCGTACATCCCACCCCTTTGTACATCCCCCCTCCCCACGCTGGTGTGCTGAAAAATTGGTTGCTGCGTGAAATTTGTGGCAAGTTTTTTTTTCTCTCTCTTTTTTTTTTGGGGAGGGACTCAATTGACAAATTTTCAGCATTTTGAAGCATGAAATATTTGCGGGTTCATTAAATTGATTAAACACAAATTTTTCGTGTCGTATTTCAATAAAGAGAAGTATTTGCATTTCACATTGGGCATAAATTGATTAAAGTGAAAGGTTTTGAGGGGAATATGGCAAACTTTTTGGTTTAATTTTTATTCGCTTTTTGCCCAATTACACTTATTTCATATTTATGAAATTCACTTTATGGCTCATCTTTTCGTCGATACATATAAATCTCTACGCCCGACTGACTAATGGATTATCAACCCACAGCCAAGACCGCTTAAATTTGGCAAAATGACTTCGTTTAGCACTATGAAAGAAAATTTTGCAAAAACTTGACCGCGAAGTGGGTTAAAATGCAAAAAACAAACACGTTTTCATGAGAAGTACTTCTTAAGAATTTGTGCTGTGAGTGTTCTCCAAATGATTTGAAACTTATGGCACACACTAAACACAACGAGAACTTTGACACTAGAGGTGTAAAACAATCGATGGCACCATCGATTATAATCGCTTTTTCGGTTTTTTTTTTAACATCGATTACTTTTGGGACACAATCGATTTTTCACGCTTTTTGTGTCATACCTATCAGTTTTTCCTTTCTAGCACTTTTTCGCGCGTCAGAAGCAAAAGGTAAGCGTCTATAATATTTGTGCATTTTTTTATTATGGATTTAAACTTTTATTTGCATTTCTTTTAGAAAAGAAAACGCATACTCAGCGGTTGTTACGGTGGTGTTAGACGAACCAGTGGAGAGAAAGTGAAAGGTAAGTATTTAATTCAAAATTTGTATTATAGTTCTATAAGTTCTGTGCATATGCACGCACACATACATACATATGTATTTTAATACCGCTTTGCACATATTATTTTATTAACACTGTTTATGTCTTCATTGAAGGTGATTCATCATGGAGACGCCAAAGCGAAAGCGGGAGCAATCGGTAGTTTGGAATCATTTTAAAAAAGGCACTGACAACATCAGCGCCAACTGCAACCGTTGCGGTAAGCACTACAAAACCTGCGGAAACACAACGAACCTCCTCGAGCTCCTTAAGCGCGACCATCCGGAATACCTGGATGCTGATAAAACTCCTGAGTGTAGCGATCGAGTTGAGCAATGTCGAACAACTAGCTATAACTACGGATTGCTGGACTTCGCGTGCAAATGATGGGTACTTGACCGTAACGTGCCATTTCATCAATAATAATTTTAAACTCAAGTCCGCTGTGCTGTCAACTGAAAAACTTCTAACGGCGACTAACCACACTGCAGCGAATATTGCCGAGTCGCTAACAAGCATTTTACAAAGTTGGGAAATTCATAAGAAAGTGCACACGATCGTTACGGACAACGATGCGTCCATGAAAAAAGCCTGTGATTTGATGGAAATAATGCATCTACCTTGTTTTGCGCACACAATCAATCTACTGGTTCAGGAACTACTTAAGTCAGAACCATTGTCACCTCTGCTGAGCAAGTGCAAAAGGATTGTCGCATTTTTTAAGAGCAGCACAATTGCTAATGAGAAGCTGAAAGAGGTGCAAGATTGTGATGAACCATATGGGCTAATCCAAGAGGTGCCGACGCGTTGGAACAGCTCATTTATTATGATTGAGCGCATAATACTTGTAAAAGAGGCGATTGCTGCGGTTCTTCTCAAATCGAGGAAAGCTCCAGCCGACTCCATTATCAGCGGATGAAATTCAAGTTTTAGAAGAGTATGCCGCATTTTATCACCTTTTTATAAGGCTACAAAACAGGTATGGGAGAACAAACCCGTAACAGTTTCATTAATAATTCCCATCATTTGCGAATTGCACGAGCAGCTGAACGTGGTAAGTTCAGGAGTGACTACAATACAGCGTTGAATCTTTATTCTATATTAAAAGAACGGTTGCCTGAGCGATTTTCTGCTTATGAAAGCAGAACGTCTTTTGTCTGCGTCTAACGCCGAGCAAGCTGCAAAAGTTCTCGAACAGGATATATGTTCCCACTTCAGATCACATGCTCCACCACAATTTCTAACACCACCCGCAACACCAAACTGTGAAGGCAAAAAAAAATAAAGTTTTTACATTTCTGGCAAACAAAATATCACATGTTCACACCAACAGTTCTGACGCAATTGTATTGATGAGGCAGTATATTGGGCAAAGCATTGCACCAGAGGAAACTGATCCTGTTTCATTTTTGATGGTAATATATATTTAAATGTCTTCTTATATAAATTTAAAATTAATAAATCATTTATTTCGCAGGAACAAACTGCTATGAGCGCTTTGCAACATGTGGCGAAAAAGTTTCTTTGCGTGCCAGCTACCTCGGCTGAATCTGAAAGGGCCTTTAACAAATAATGGCCAAATTATTTCGGATCGAAGATGCCGGCTAAAACCAAAAATAGTTAATATGTTGATGTTTATCAACAAAAATATGAATTTATAATGTCAAGGAACTCATATCCTAAACAAAAACACACTGAAGCGGTAATATTAACTGTTGTTAATATATTCAATAAATTTGTTTGTTACTTATATTAATATAGTGTACATATATAATCGGAAATACGCAATGAAGCGAATATATTAAAGTTTATTTAAATTTAATAATAAAAATTTGCTTATTTTTCAAAATACAAGCGAAAATGGTATTCCAACTTTGCATTGCAAAATTTTGTTTGGAAAATCGATTATAATCGACTTTTTCAGGGGGAAAATCGAAATAATCGATTTTTCAAACCATCGATGGTTTGACACCTCTATTTGACACGTTGTTCAACGACTTTCCAAATGAAAAAGTTGTTGTCACAGCAGTATTTCAGCAAATCCATATAACATTTCTCTCACATGCTCATGGCACATGCTCATGGCACTGCGTGTGTCTTATTATTTTGTTTTGATCAATTTTCACCATGTGAATTTGTGTGTCTTTCTTTCTTTGGCAATAAACACAACGAGATCCCTATGGCACTTACTAATCACAATCAGCCTTAAGGCCTATTTTAAACATGGCGTTTTGGAATCTTACAAATCAATGATTCTCATTTCTCTCTTCATCCTTCATCAGTGGCGTAGCTTGATGTTTTGTTGCCCGGGGCGGAAGTCGAATTTACCGCCCACAAGTTAACTATCTATGATAAGTTGGGGACGAAGAATTTGACTTATGTATGTACTCATAGAACCATTTGATCTACACCAGAGAACTGCAGCGAGTTTACACATGTATGATCAATCACCCATGCATCATATGCGGTACGAGTAAACTTAAAGCTTAAAGCTTGTTGAACATTTTCGTGTAGCATACACAAAACAAACAAGAAAGAAAGTCGGTCAAGCCCGACTATAACATACTCTGCACCCTTAATGTCGCAGCTCGCATTTGGTCACGAGTCAACGCACAACGCAGTGCGCTCTCTAAGTCTTTTTCTCTCTCTCTCTCTCTCTCACTAAGATTGCTTCTGCTGAACGCAATGCTTAGGTTATGGGTGGGGTGGGTGGGGGGTGTTAACTGACCGTTTTTTGCTCATAGCTTGAGTATCGTTCATCCGATCTTTATCATTTCTTCAGAAAATCGATAAATAATTTTGTTTTCAAGGTATCTCTAAAAGAAACAAATGATCTATCTTCAAAACTGTAGGAGTTATGACGTTTTTTCCAAATTGCGGGGGCGCGAGGGGGCGTGGCAATTGAAAATAAACTTGATCTGCCTGCAAGTATAAGAAATATATGTCCCATACATGTCAAACCTCTATCTCTTACCATCTCTGAGATCTCTTCGTTCATACGGACGGACAGACAGACAGACGGACAGACGGACAAACAGACGGAGAGACGGAGAGACGGAGAGACGGACAGACGGACATGGCTATATCGAATCGGCTGTTGATGCTAATCAAGAATATATATACTTTATAGGTTTGGAAACGATTCCTTCTCCCTGTTACATACTTTTGCACAAACTTAATATGTATGTACAAACTAATACTATGTACCTTCGGTACAGAGTATAAAAATTCAAAAGTGATCGTGTACTGCATAGTAGAGTACTGCATAGTAGAAATACCCGAGATGACTCGTACCTTCGGCTACAAGTCACCGCAAGTACTTGTTGCCGAAATCAAAGATCTGCTGCGAGCTGTTACAAGCAAAACTCGTTTACCCTTGCTACAAATGCGATACGAGTAACACACTCGTCGCGAACAGCACGCCAAGAGAGAAAGCAAATGAGATAGCACGATATCGTTTGTATATTTTGCATTTGTATTTGGCGCACGGCTCCCTCTCTCCTTCTTGGGATAAAGAATGTTTTTAGAACTTGTGACTCCTTTATTTTTTTACAGCAACTGTGGCGGGTTAAATTAGACGTTTGTTTTCCAAAGGCCTTTAACACCTACTACACTACAGTTTCATCTGGTCTTAAAATATCACACACCACATTCCACACAAATCTTTTTCCTTTGCGTCGGCCAGACAAGGTGTAATTGCCATTTGCAATTTCCCCAGAAATAAATTCTACATTTTCTGTCCAAATTGCAATAACTTTTTAATTTCTGTCATTCACCGCTGCTCAGCTACTGTGTAATAAGTGTGACGCAGTTGCATTTGCACATCATATTAGCCGAAGCTCGTCGTCAACAAACCCGAGTAAGCGTTCGTGTGTAGGAATGTTGCTCGCTTGGGGCTTGTTGTCAACAAGCCGAGTAAGCTTGGTGATTTTATGTTTAAAGCGCGAGTCACTAAAAGTACTCGTCAGGGGCGGCATTATATCCGCTGCGTACTATTTCTTTGATACATGCTCCTGTATCATGATACCTCAAATTGGCTATTATGATGCCGCATCTCTCGAGTTCAGTATTAAGATAATTGCAAATTAATACTTGATCAGGAAGCAAATTGTTCTGCTGAACACGGCCATTGTTAGCGCATTTGCCGCCCCCAAAAAAGTGCCAATGAGTGAGCACTGTATTGAATGTTTGGCTTATATCGAAAGGCTACACGTTTCATGTTCACCCGAAAAGATAGTTGTTCCGTTTGTACATAGAAAGAGTAAATAATAGGAAAGGGGAGGGTAAAAGTTAAAGTGGTGTTGTTGAGACTAATCTGTTCCCAAACCGAGGAAGGAGGCTGCCTCGATTGGGTGGGTCCAGAGATCTATAGGTGTGAGGACAGTGGGTGAGAGGGGACAGTTAAAGAGGTGCTTAATGTCATGGGGGGAGAGATCCCCACCTCGGGATTTATCCGCGCAATATAGTTGTTGAGGAAGCTGCTTCTCCCAGAGCGGAGCTGGGCCAGGATTGACCTTGCACTCCTGGGAAGGGTCTCTTCGGCTGGGTTGATGGAGGGGTGTTCTGCCTCCAAGAACAATGTTGTTCTGGTAGGCCTCGATGGTTCTGGCTACCATGTTTGTGTGAATAGTCTTCTTAGCCTCTGCGCATACTGTAGCAGTGATCGCTCCTGTTCCTAAAAGTGGTAGCACTTCAGGAAGCTCGACTCTTAAGTCATTGCCCACTGCTGTATTCCTACGAGACATCTTAGTTGTGGTGCTAGCATGGTTGGGATGGGACTCCTGTAGACATCCGACAAGATACTGTTGTGGTTTTTTACTGGAAGCTTTACCTCAAGCTTTTTTGAGAGAAGCTTGGCCCTGGCCCTCCTGGAAGTGCTGTTTGA
>JBAMBO010001212.1:0-61367 GCA_037044535.1 Lordiphosa magnipectinata
GCTAATTTTACTTTACCTCAGTCTCTTGGTGAAGATGGTCGAGATGTGTCATAATGTGGCATCCCATGCCCACCCTTAGAGCTGCATTTTGCTCCAATTGTAGATTCATTGAGTATCGCTGATGGCAGGTGACCAGATAGGAGCGACGTAATTGACCATAGATCTGCCAATCCCTTTGTACGTTGTTGATATGGTCTTCTTGTCCTTGCCCCAGGAGCTTCCTGAAATGGCTTTGCGAACTTTGTTACGGCTCCTTACTTTCTTTATAAGACATCATAAGGAGTGTCTGGAAAAAGTCAGGAGGGGGTCAAACGTAACTTCGAGTATCCTTGGGTATTTCACCGTAGGTACTGGCTGGCCGTTTATATAAATGTTGGTGATAATCGTGGCTGAAGATTTTGGGGGAGTTTCCTTTTTGTGAAAAAGTCTAACAGGTTGGGCAGGTAGGCGTTTAGCCTTTGTTTAATCTCCATTATGTTTTGCCCTGTCGAAATAATGCAGCAATCATCTGCGTATGTGATTAGCTTGACATCTTCTGGTGGAGTTGGGATCTTTGCTACATAAAAGTTAACGAGTAATGGGGAGAGGACTCCACCTTAGAGTGGGCTCCTCTGAACTCCACTTGGGCTTATCTACCTGCTAGGTAGTTGAAGAGCCATCTTTTGACCAGGTTAGGAAGGTTACTCTGTGGCAGGTCTTCTAGGAGGGTATTATGGCTAACCATATCGAAGGCTTTGGAAAGTTCTAGAGCCACAACAATGGACCTTTCGTGGGGACGTGTGGAGTTTAGTCCAGCTATGACCGCAGTGGCTATCCACACAGTGCGGATGTTGTGCTGCGTCCTGTTCGGAAGCCATGTTGAGACGTTGAGGGGATAAAATGCTCTTTAAGGGTTGGTAGGACTAGGGCCATCATTATTTTTATTACCGAAAAGATAGTTGTTGCCGACGTTGTCATTGAATAGTTGCACGTTGTTATCTTGCTTCATCACTTTGCCTACTTCTCAATCTTTCTTGCTCACTTTTAATCTTTTAATCATTCCGATTCAAACCGATTCTCTTTCAATAGCACGCTTCTCTACCGTTCGACGTGCTGCGACATTTCTGATTCGAGCTGCATTCTAAAATCGAAAAACAACTGGACAAAAAACTAAAACAAATCCGAAAGAATATATGCTGAGCTGTCAAATGGAATGACCGACTACTGCGCCACGTGTTGAAATGTGATTAAATTGAACTGAAAGAAGAATTACACCCCTACAGCGCCACCTCCTAACAATTTTCTGACATTTCTTTATTTTCTAAACCTTCACATATCAAATTGAATGACCGCCTACTGCGCCACGTGTTAAAATGTGATTAAATTGGACCGAAAGAGGAAATGCGAGCCTACAGCGCCACCTCCTAACAATTTTCAGGCATTACATTTTTCCTAAACCTTCACATATCAAATGGAATGACCGCCTACTGCGCCACTTATTTAACTGTGATTGAATTGAACTACAGCGCCAACTGTTAACAATTTGAAAACATTTCTTTCAAGAAAGTATCCAATTTGGTCTAGTTGCTAACAAGTTTTAAGCACTCAAACAAATAAACCACCCATTTGTACTTTTTCTAGCCAACTCGTTAAGTTGTGTCATTAAAACAAAGTAACCAAATTTTCCAAATCACCATTAAATAGTCCACTTTATTGATAAACTATTCATATATCGATTTCTAACCATTTTAAACCCATACTTAGAGTCGCAGAATATAAAGTTTAATAAAGTCTTGGAAAAAATATTAGTTAAAAAGTCCGAACTTTGGCTTGGGGAGGCATTGTAAATGCCTTTTGCTTGAAACTTTGCCATAATTGTTTAGCTTAAGAGTTTTGTATTTAAATTAAAATAATTTCATTTTCAACTTTTGCGCCTAATTACAAAACTCATTAGGCAAAAAACTTTCAAGCAGCCCAAAAGTAGGCAATGCTAATTGAAATCTCCCCCCATTCGCAACTTCCTCAACTCCAACTACCCCCCTCCCTCGCTAACTTATGGCAATAATCAAACAGCTGTCAAATCGTTCAAGTTGTGCACTCAATAAGCTCAATTCCCCATTGACCAGTTTTCGTCTGGCCGTGAACAAAGCAACATGCGCATCTTGGCCAAGTGTGTGATGTTTCTGTTCTGTCTGAAACAGCAACCGGATGATGAGCAACGATTTGTGGATCAGCTGGATCAGCAGAATGCACAGATGGTGGTGGCCAAACAGCCAGAGGCTCAAGAGATGCAACAACGTGCATCTCATTCGCCAGCCCAGCTGAAGGAAATCTTCATTTGTGCCGAAGTGCATCATAAACCTGGCCGCGCCGAGAGTTTCGAATTGAGTGGTTTGACCCGTGAACGACGTTCGGGTGTGGCGATTAAAGATGAAATTGAATGTTTCAATGATATTGCATTGGTAATCCAATAGTAAATGAAAACATTTCCTGTGAAAACAACTGTATTTGGCATATTACCGCATGTATTTGGCTGGATTGTCTGGATTGGGTGGATTGGGTGGGGCGCTGCTACAAATAAAAGCCACTGGCAATGGTCGGTCTTGCCATAGTTGTTGCTCTGTGGGCCCAGTGGATGGATATTTGTGTTTGATATAAATTAAGAGTCAATTGTACTTGTTGTCAAGTGAGTAGCACAAAGATGAAACACTTTTTAAAAGGAAATGTAGGAAATGTACGTACCCGAATTGTGGGGCGAAATGTGATATGTGGCAAACGATAAACAATGGAAAATGTGTAGGGAATTTGTTGAATTAGTTGTTTTACAGTAGTAGGTGAAGTGAAGTTCATTTTGAGATAGAGATAGAGATTTCCTTTAGGATGGGGCAGATTCCGACAAAGTGAGCCATATCTTCCTTGGCCCACATATTGCAGAGTGTTACTCCTGTTAGGTTGAAAATTGAGGCTTAGAGTTTCACATCTCGTCCTGAAGATAGCGTTTATCCTCTGCACACCTAGACTGACTGTTGGTTGAGATCCAGGGACTTAAGCAGAGTCCTCTCTGTGCTACTTTTTGCTTGCGCAATAAATCCGTCCCTTTCTACTTCACAGATTTTGGCAATGATTTGTGCCACAGTAGATGGTTTTCAAAGTCGATACTGACGCCGCACTCGTTAGAGATATGAGACCATATTTCAAAGAACTGTCATCTTTAGCCCTAAAGTTACCTACACTCAGAGAAAAAACCAAGCCAAACGTGCTTGATATCAAGCATTTTTGTTGTCAAAAGTACGCTAAAACGGAATACTCTTGAATCCAAGCAGAAACAAGAAAGAAAGTCGGTCAAGCCCGACTATAACATACTCTGTACCCTTATACTCGCATTTGCTCAGGAGTCAAACGGCCAGTTAACACCACGCGCACAACGCGGTGCGCTCTCTAAGTTTCTCTCTCTCTCTCTCTTTCTGTCTCGCACTAAGATTGCCTGTGTTGAACGGTTAGGGTATGTTGCTGTGGCTATTGGTGGAGGGTGGGTGGTGTTAAGTGGCCGGTGCCCATAACTTGAGTATCGTTCATCCGATCTTTATCATTCCTTCAGCAAATCGATAAATAATTTTGTTTACAAGGTATCTCTAGAAGGAACGAACGATCTATCTCCAAAACTGTAGGAGATATGAAGTTTTTTCCAAATTGCGGGGGCGGGAGGGGGCGTGGCAAAAGTTGAAAATAAACTTGATCTGCCTGCAAGTATAAGAAATATATGTCCCATACATGTCAAACCTCTATCTCTTACCATCTCTGAGATCTCTTCGTTCATACGGACGGACGGACGGACAGACGGACAGACGGACGGACGGACGGACGGACAGACGGACATGGCTATATCGACTCGGCTGTTGATGCTGATCAAGAATATATATACTTTATAGGGTCGGAAACGATTCCTTCTCCCTGTTACATACTTTTGCACAAACTTAATATGCTCTATGTACCTTCGGTACAGAGTATAAATACTGAAATCAATCATGTATTTTTGAGATTGAAGTTCTTGGTTTTAAGTTAAGTCGGCTAGATATTCTTGGTTCAACGCACAAAACGTATCAATTTAAAGCATAAATCTTCTTGGACTTAGATAGAATATTTTGATATGGGAGAAGGGGGGGAGCTGAGGAGACACGATCGACCAACACCACAACATCACCCAATTTTTTCTAAGCTGGAATTTATTTCAAGTTTTTGCTGGCTCAAGGTCTCGTTAGGTAACTTTAAAAACAGAAACACACCACACCACAAAGGAGGCTACTTGAACGAAAAGCGGTTTCATTGGTATTGCTACCAAATCAACAGCGGTCTTTGCCTAGCCCACAATCAGAAAACAACACCCACCTCATGCCTGCAATGGCATAATCACTTGGAAACACCAACAGCGACTCAACAGCAAAAACAGGCACAACGAGCAGGGCTGCGTGTGTGTCCCCAAATGGTTTTACAATGTAAGTGAGAGGGATTTTCTCTCTAAAATTTACTTACTTTACTGGGGACTTGAACTCGTGACCTTAAAGAATGAACACACACGGACGGCGGCACCTTGGCCCACTCGACTATCAGTCATAAGCAAGACCTGGTGTCAAATGCATACTTAAGAATGTAAGCAGTTAGCACTTTGCCATTCAGCAAGCAACAAGGGCCTGGGTCGACTGGACAAGACATTCGCTTAGAAAACCTAGAAATCGTAGAATCAAGTACTTGAAGAAGCATAGTTTTCTTGTGTATTTTAAGTGTTTTTATACTCTCTATCGAAGGTACATAGAGTATATTAAGTTTGTGCAAAAGTATGTAACAGGGAGAAGGAATCGTTTCCGACCCTATAAAGTATATATATTCTTGATCAGCATCAACAGCCGAGTCGATATAGCCATGTCCGTCTGTCTGTCTGTCTGTCTGTCTGTCTGTCTGTCTGTCTGTCTGTCTGTCTGTCTGTCTGTCTGTCTGTCTGTCTGTCTATCTGTCTATCTGTCTGTCTGTCTGTCTGTCTGTCCGTCTGTCTGTCTGTCCGTCTGTATAAACGCACAGATCTCATAGATGGAAAGAGTTACAGATTTGACATGTATGGGACATATATTTCTTATACTTGCAGGCAGATTAAGTTTATTTTCAATTTTTGCCACGCCCTCTACCGCCCCCGCAATTTAGAAAAAACGTCATATCTCTCACAGTTTTGATGATAAATGGTTCGTACCTTCTAGAGATATCTAGTAATCGAAATAATTTATCGATTTGCTGAAGGAATGATAAAGATCGGATGAACGATACTCAAGTTATGAGCAAAAAACGGCCAGTTAACAACCCCCCACCACCCCCGCCACCAATAACCACTACATTCCGTTCAAGAGAGGCAATCTTAGTGAGAGAGAGAGAGAGAAACTTAGTTTCTCTCTTTAATGTTTTATCTTTAGTCCATATCCTGTCAATTTCATAGCCCATCTGCCTAGCCGACCTGTAAGATCTTTTGGATCCATGAGCCACTTTAAAGAAGCACAGTCAGTGACAACGGTAATGTCTTGACCTTCGATATACGCCCTGAATTTCTTAACTCCCTTTATCACAGCCAGACATTCTAATTGAGTAACTGTATAGTTACACCTGTGCTTTCGTCAACTTCTCCGACATATATGCGATTGGCAATTCGACGCCGTCTTCATTTTCTTGTGCCAAAACACAACCGAGAGCATATGAACTAGCGTCGCATAACAAAACAAATCCATAGTAAAGATGGGAGTTCGTAAAATCGGTGCTGAGTTTCTCTGTCTCTCTCTCTAAGATTGCCTCTCTTGACTCGTGAGCAAGTGCGAGGGTAAGGGTACAGAGTGTGTTATAGTTGGGCTTGACCGACTTTCTTTCTTGTTTTTTAATGCTTTTTCTGTTTTTTTTTTTGTATTTGAAGTATTTTTAACATTGTCTATATTTTAAACACACGAAAGTTCGAAGTCAAGTTTAATTGTCTTCTCGAATTCGAGCAGTTTTCGATTTAAAAAATCAAAAAGAAAAAAATCTAAATTGAAGCCGATTTCAGTCTCGCCAATTCGGGCTACATTTCTCTGGGTGTAGCTATGATCTTCGGCAGTCTTGAGCTCACCAATGTGTACGCAGTGTTTCAATAAATATTGTGTAAAGTTGAAGGGAGCCTGAGTACTTTTTTTGATGAAGAAGGTTAGATATGAGTGGCCCCATACTTGCGATCCATAGCACAGCCGCTTGGAAGACTGCGTATTTTGTGCTTGGTTTGACGTTTTTCCTACTAAGCAGAGTTTTCCATGACGCGTTTAAGGCCACTTTTGCATCTTTCAAATTCTGGCAGAGGTGAGCTTTAAATGACAAATTGTGAGTCACTAGTACTCCTAGGTATTTATAGCTCTTCACGTTTTCAAGGGTAACACTTCTTCTAATCGCCGCCGCTTTGTCTAATTATCAATAATTTCCTTTAGCATTTGCGGAGAATTGGCAAAGAGACACATGTCGTCAGCATACATCAACACTTTGAGTAGTTGTTCACCAAAGGTAACCCCGCCTGGTAAGGCATGTGTGAGTCCTCGACATATAGCGATAATGAAAGTGAACTTAGATTCGCTGCTTGATTCCACAGTAAGTGTTAAACCAGTCAGAAAGTCCGGAACCGTCACAAGCCGATGATGTGTTATTGTCGTACAGCTGAACTATTGCCTTGAGCATTTTAATAGATAGGCCTATATTGCTTAGTTTGTAGAACAGACTTCTTCTGTTCACTGGATCAAACGCTGCCTTAAAGTCAATAAAAACGAGAAGGCCAAGCTAACTTCTTATGTGTAAATGTTTTTTGGACTGGAGATAGGACTGTGCAATTGACGTTGGGACAAAGATGCCATCGACTGTAGAATAGTCCTTTCGAAATCCATACTGAAATTCACTAAGTAGTCACTTTCAAGCAATACAAAACAAATCAGAAAGAATATAAGCTGAGTTGTCAAACGGAATGACTGCCTACTGCGCCATGTGTTGGACTTTGATTGAATTCAACTGAATTATGAAATGTGCGCGCCTACAGCGCCACCTGTTAACAATTTTCAGACATCTCGTTATTCCTAAACCTTCGCGTAGCAATTACGAACAAACCTGCGGAAGGAAGTAGTCAATTTGATTCAGTTGATTTCAAGTTTTAGGCACTCAAAACCAAAAAACGAAGGATAAGAAGAATCATTTAAAGATTATCAGGTGTGTCCTGGAAATCTCTAAAGATTCAAATCAACCTAAACTTTGATGACTTTGTATGTAAAGTGACAAAAAAAAGTATGGAAGCAAAACCGTACGATTGAACTCAATTGGTATAAAAAAGTCGGTTTCAAATCGCTGAACATTTGTCATCTACTTTAGGCTAAAGTAGTTTAAATATCATATAATTAGGTTTGTTTGGACACCAGCTAGGCTATAACAAATTAAAAATGGCAGCCCACCTCCCGCCCAATAAACTTTAAGGGCCTGTACTTTAAATTTTTATGCAAATTAAAGTAAATATCATATAATTAAGTCTGTTTGGACACCAGCGTGGGTATAAAAAATTAAAAATAGCAGCCCACCTCCCGCCCAATAGATTTTAAAGGCTTGTACTCAAGATCGTTCATCAAAATAGGCTGAATTTCATATAATTGAATCTGTTTGGACACCAGCAAGGCTTCGCTTAAGCCAAACTAGCAGCCCACCTCCCGCCCAACCAATTTAATAAGCCTGCACTCGAAACCTTTTTAAAAAAGTGTGGCATATATCATATTATTAGGACTGTTTGAACCCCAGCGAGGCTTAAAAAGTGAAAAATAGCAGCCCACCTCCCGCCCCTTAGAATATAAGGCCCTGTACTTCGGATCTTTGTTCAATAAAAGGCTCATTTTCAAATAATTAGGTCTGTTTGGACCCTAGCGAGGCTAAAAAAATTTAAAATATCAGCCCACCTACCGCCCAATAGACTTAAAAGGCCTGTGCTTGAAACCCGTATTCAAAAAAAGGCTAAATATCATATAATTAGGTCTATTTGGACACTAGCGAATATTGAAAAAATTTAAAATGGCAGCCGACCTCCCGCCCAATAGACTTAAAAGGCCTGTACACAAGATGCTTGTTCAAAGTACGCTAAATATCATATAAGTAGGTCTGTTTGGACTCCAGCGAGACTTCAAAAAAATTTAAAAAACAGTAAACAGTAATCCAGAATATTTGAGTCACTCTACATATAGCAAACAGTTTACATTCGAAAAGCAAGAGAAATTGCTGAACCTGTTCATAAAAAAATTACCTTCAACTTAAAATTAGAACAAAATGTCAAAATTTTTGACAACAAATGTTCCAAATGTTCATGGAATGAGTAAAGTTGTTCTTAATCGAGCAATATTGACTTAATGCCAATGGTGTCCAAAATGCCAAAAGCCTATTACATGGGATAGGAACTCATAATTCTTCTTCATTTTAACAAGAATCAAATTGGTGAGTCTTTTTCGAGCCCATTTGATGATTAAAATGAGATTAGTTTCATGTGCGATTTAAGGAAGACTCGAACATGACTCATGCATTTGCACAAAATGTGATTCATTAAAAAACGACTCGAAAAAGACTCGCAAATGACGCGAAACTGATCAGAAAAACAAGGTATAAGCGAATCTTTACGAAAAGTCGCGGCTAGTTTACCATTTTCTCCCGACAAAAGTATTATTTACGACTATTTTAACTAGACTGAGGACTCGATAAAGACTCGAATGTGATCAGAAATGCTTGCTGGGACGTGTAGACAGAGAGAGAGAGAATATGTGTGTGTTCTATGAATAGCACGCTCAGCGGCTTGCTCATTTACAATGCGCGTGATCGGCATTTTGTTCTCTCACGAGGCATTTGTGCGTTAACTTGTGGCTCATGTTGAAATGTCAACATGTTTACTGCACACAAGCTCAATGCTTGGTTGTGTCACTGCTTTAGTTACAAATCCTCTGGGTTATCATTATTTTTTCTCTGGATAATTAACTTTTGTGTTCTTTCAGCTAAAAACGTCATTCTAACAAAATCCTAAACAGTTCCAGGGTAAGTTGATGGCTGTATATTTGTTACCCCTCATCCATTTATTTCTTTAATTTACAGCATTTATTCACCTGCAACATGTGTCTATCATGTTGTTCCTCCGCCTCATCTTCATCTTCCAGCAACTCCAGCTCCAGACAAAATCATCAAGATATTGAACTAAAGGATCTCACTCCCGAGCTTTTGATCACCACGCAACCCAATGGCAGCAATTCATTAAATCTTAGTCGCATTCCCAGTTTAAGGATACTTTTGCCCCAAAATAGTGTGAACAATGAGGAGGAGCAATATAATGTGGATGATTATGAGGAGAGAACACCGACAATGTGGAGAGCCTGGTGGTTACAGAGCACAACCAGTGACCAAATACTTGCTTCCATTGCTAGCTAATATACAAAAAAAAAAACCAACTTTGTTTGCTCATGCAATTTTAAAATGAAATTACATCCCAAAAAGGATTCTCGTGAAAGTAATAAAAATTTGATTAGCTGCTAGTTTAACATTAATTAAGCAGCAACAGAAGCGGAGCGCACAAAAGTGTGCTACGAAAAATGCTAATCAAATATTTAGTTTACATTGCCTCAGCGCATATAAGCATTAGGGTTGAGCAAACAGGCAAACAATTTGCAAACAAACAGCAAAATATTCATGATAATCATTAACACACATGGCCGCCGCTTTTGCCTGGGGCGGCGAATGTTACTTGGGCTGCTGCTGCTGCTGCTGATGCTGATGCTGCTTTGCTGACATTTGACGCCTGAGCTTATTAACAATGCATAAGGCCACAGAATGTCTATAGCCTGGCGTGGGCCAATTCATATTAATTGCAAAATTTTGTTGGGCAATTTAATTGAGGTGAGCCAAGGCTCAAAAATGTTTAACTTTGTTGATGGTTAGCAACTTAATGGCATTTAATTAAGGCTTTTCAAAAGATAGCTTTGGTTACCATTACGGTTAACCGGTTCAAACCAATGATTCAAGAATAACTTTGTTCTTTTTTTGTGGTTTATTTAATAACCGATTAAAAACCGATTCAGAAAGTGGGCTTCAAAATTGTATACGCCTTTTTCGAAAACTGTTTTACTAAGGCTTAAGTTTCTTAAAAAAAAAAACGATAAGGCCAAGCTAGCTTCGTCTGTGCCGAAGTTTTTATACCCTTTGCAAATGCTGTTTTTGAAATGTCAGAGTTTGAGAACGCTTACAACAAAATCAAACCCATTTTCCGACAGATAAACATCTGATTTAGACCAAATTTCACAAAAGCTTTTTGAAATCATATCAAATTAACAATCGCCGAATTTAAGAACGATTAAATTGAAAACAAAAAAGTTTTTTCACTCAGACCCATTTTCCGACCGATCGGTCCTATGACAGATATAAGATATAGTCATCCGATTTTGACCCAAATTTGCAAATCAGTTTGAAAGCATAGAATACTAATAATGGCCGAGTTTTATGACGCTAACTTTGAAAACAAAAAAGTTTATCTCACTAAGACCCATTTTCCGACCGATGGTTCCTATGGCAGCTATAAGATATAGTCATCCGATTTTGAGCAAAATTTGCAAATCTGTTTAAAAGCATATAATACTAATAATGGCCGAGTTTTATGACGCTAACTTTGAAAACAAAAAAGTTTTTCTTACTAAGACTCATTTTCCAACCGATCGGTCCTACGACAGCTATAAGATATAGTCATCCGATTTTGACGAAAACTTGCAAATCTGTTTGAAAGCATAAAATATTGATAATGGACGATTTTAAGGACGCTAACATTGAAAACAAAAAAGTTTTTCTTACTAAGACCCATTTTCCGACCGATCGGTCCTATGGCAGCTATAAGATATAGTCATCCGATTTTGACCAAAACTTGCAAATCTGTTTGAAAGCATATAATATTAATAATGAACGAGTTTTATGACGCTAACATTGAAAACAAAAAAGTTTTTCTTACTAAGACTCATTTTCCGACCGATGGTTCCTATGGCAGCTATAAGATATAGTCATCCGATTTTGACCCAAATTTGCAAATCTGTTTGAAAGCATAAAATATTGATAATGGACGATTTTAAGGACGCTAACATTGAAAACAAAAAAGTTTTTCTCACTAAGACCCATTTTCCGACCGATGGTTCCTATGGCAGCTATAAGATATAGTCATCCGAATTTGAGCAAAATTTGCAAATCTGTTTAAAAACATATAATACTAATAATGGCCGAGTTTTATGACGCTAGCTTTGAAAACAAAAAAGTTTTTTTCACTCAGACTCATTTTCCGACCGATCGGTCCTATAGCAGCTATAAGATATAGTCATCCGATTTTGACGAAAACTTGCAAATATGTTTGAAGGCAAATAATATTAATAATGGCAGAGTTTTATGACGCTAGCATTGAAAACAAAAAAGTTTTTCTTACTAAGACCCATTTTCAGACCGATGGTTCCTATGGCAGCTATAAGATATAGTCATCCGATTTTGACCCAAATTTGCAAATCTGTTTGAAAGCATAAAATATTGATAATGGACGATTTTAAGGACGCTAACATTGAAAACAAAAAAGTTTTTCTCACTAAGACCCATTTTCCGACCGATCGGTCCTATGGCAGCTATAAGATATAGTCATCCGATTTTGACTAAAATTTGCATATCAGTTTGAAAGCATATAATATTAATAATGCCCGAGTTTTATGACGCTAGCATTGAAAACAAAAAAGTTTTTCTTACTAAGACCCATTTTCAGACCGATGGTTCCTATGGCAGCTATAAGATATAGTCATCCGATTTTGACCCAAATTTGCAAATCTGTTTGAAGGCATATAATATTAATAGTGCCCAAGTTTTTTGAAGCTAACTTTGAAAACAATAAAGTTTTTCTTACTAAGACCCATTTTTCGACCAATCGGTCCTATGGCAGCTATAAGATATTGTCATCCGATTTTGACCAAAATTTGCAAATCAGTTTGAAAGCATATAATACTAATAATGGCCGAGTTTTATGACGCTAGCATTGAAAACAAAAAAGTTTTTCTTACTAAGACTCATTTTCCGACCGATCGGTCCTATGACAGATATAAGATACAGTCATCCGATCCGGTCGGTTCCAACATTTGCTGCACATTTGTCGGAACTGGCCGGATCGGATGACTATAGCATATAGCTGCCAAAGGAACCATCGGTAGAAAAGGTAGTTTTAGTGAGAAAAACTTTTTTGTCTTCAACGCAAACGTGCCCAAACCTCGTATTTCCAAGTTTTCTATGCTTTTACATAATTCCACCAAGTTTTATGAAAATCGGACAACTATATAGTATAGCTGCCATACAAAAGATATGTCTGAAAAAAAGTCTTAGTAGGAAAAACTTTTTGGTTTTCAATGCTATCTCTTCCAAATTTGATACTGATCAATATTATATGCTACCACATAATTCTACCAAGTTTGATCCAAATGGAATGACTATAGCATATAGCTGCCATCGAAACTATCGTTCGAATACTTTCTTATACTTTGATGGCCTCGATTTCAATGTCAATGTCAGCGATCAATAAAATTTAGTTAGCGAACATAATTCAGTCAGCACAGAGACCAAATAATTGAAATTATTTTTTTCAGTGGATTAATTTTAGTAAAAAAGATACAAATACACACAATGTCCGCAATGTCTGAACGCGAGAACTATGTCTATCTGGCTAAATTGGCCGAACAGGCCGGCCGATACGATGAAATGGTTGATGCCCTAAAGGTGGTCGCCAACATGAACATTAAGCTGACTGTTGAGGAGCGCCATTTGTTATCAGTCGCCTACAAGAATGTGATTGGTCCACGTCGTGCCTCATGGCGCTGCATCACCTCCATCGAACAGAAGGAGGACAACCAGGAGAAATTGGAAATGATCCAAACCTATCGCTTTCATTTGGAGAAGGAGCTGCGGGACAACATAAAAGCATATATAGAGGATGTGATCGAGAAACATCTCATTCCAAACGCCACATCCGGCGAAAGTAAAGTGTTCTACTATAAGATGAAGGGTGACCATTATCGTTATTTGGCCGAATTTTTCTTTGGTTCGGATCGCAAGGAAGCGGCGGAGAACTCACTGATTGCCTATATGGCAGCCAGTAATATAGCTGTTACCGATCTGCCCCCAACACATCCCAATCGGATGGGTTTGGCAGTGAATTTCTCGGTATTCTACCGTGATATACTCAACTCCCCGGATCGTGCTTGCCGCTTGGCGAAAGCCGCCTTCGATGATGCCAATGCCAATTTGGATACACTAAGCGAGGAGAGCTACAAAGACTCGACACACATTATGCAAATGTTGAGAGAAAATCTCACATTATGGTCGTCCGAATTGAAGGCAGAAGATAACCATGCAAGTGAAGGCTCATCCAAGGTAAAGATTCAGAGTGTTGAGGATCAGGATATGTATTAACTTAAGTCAACCCCCGCACTTACATAAAAACAAAAACACAATATATATATATGCAAACAACAACAATAACAACAAGGAGCAGCCATAATACATGAAATACAGCACAAAAGAGGGCAGCAGCGGCAACCACAATCAAAATCAACTCTTAGTACGTTTTTTTGAAATTTTTTGCATTCGAGAAATAAAACGCATTATATAACTATAACACTTAATTATGAGAATTGAAGTTTCTTTTGAACCATGTTAGCTAAATGATTATCCAAACTCAGCACCTTTGACCATTGTGGCGATTTATGCCACTTTGATTATTTAAAGTAAAACACAGCTTAGACTTAGGTTTGGTTAATTGCAGAGCGTCTAGCCGCAGAGAATGAGTTTTACAGAATGCAAAAAGTTGAGTGTGTAAGTGTGAGACGGGCTCCCATCGAGTAATGAGTTCCACAGGAACCGCCACCGCCATTTTCTTGCCAGATTGTTATATTACTGCTATACGATACATTCATGCGATTTTGATCAAACTCCCTAAAATTGTGTGAAAACATAAAATATTCACAACTGGAAAGTATAAAGACTTTACCACTGAATACAAAAAAGTTTTTCCCACTAGAACAACTTTTTCTACCGATAGTTCCTATGGCAGCTATATGCTATAGTCATTCGATTTGGATCAAACTTGGTAGAATTGTGTAATAGCATATAATATTGATCAGTAACAAGTTCGGGAGCGATAGCATTGAAAACAAAAAAGTTTTACCTACTAAGACTTTTTTTCAGACATATCTTTTGTATGGCAGCTATACTATATAGTTGTCCGATTTTCATAAAACTTGGTGAAATTATGTGAAAGCATAGAAAACTTAGAAATACGAGGTTTGGGCACGTTTGCAATGAAGACAAAAAAGTTTTTCCCACTAAAACTACTTTTTCGGCCGATGGTTCCTATGGCAGCTATATGATATAGTCATCCGATCTGGGCAGTTCCGACAAATGTGCAGCGTATTTGTACCAAAAGGCTTAGTGCAAAGTTTGGTTAAGATAGCTTTAAAACTGACGGAGGACATAGCATAGAAACAGACAGACATGGCTATATCAACTCAGCTCGTCATGCTGATCAAGAAAATATATACTTTATGTGGTCGGAAATGAATACCATTAGGTCCTCTAGGTCTCTATCTAAAATTTTTTGCCTTTTGGTATAGTATATTCCGAATAAATCTTTGTCTGCGATGTTATTTAAATGTCAAAAGATACAAAAAAAAAAAAATTTCTCAAAGGACCGTGATTTATAATGATTTTTCGATGGGCGCAAGATATCTCTTGGGATGCTCACACCGCTTTTACAGCAATTAGAACTCCTTCTCTACGGCGACTAGGACAGTCAAATCTATATACAAAGTAATTGTCTGTCAGGATGTCAGGATATACTGATGTCTGACAAAAAGCAAAAGCATCATGTGTAAAAGTTGCTATAACCTTAACCGTTGGTTAATTTTGGTTCGAACCCGCAAGCTCCGCTAGCCATGATTTTACTAGTTAAAATGGGCTTGGGCACACCTGGCTTAAGTTATAGCCAGACATTTGTAAGCACTTAGGGCGCGCGCACACATGCAACTGAAAGATGAACTGACAGCAGAACTTAAGGCTGATCTTGACAAAAACCCACGCTCCGGGCATGCAAGTGTGGACAACAATCACTGGTTTGATCTGCAGAATTCAGTTGTAAGCTCAGCTTTGCGAAATCAATCAAGCATGTTAGTTTACTTTGGCTTGCTAAAATATCATGGTCAGCCTTCAGTTCATCTATCACCTGCATGTGTGCACAGCCCCTTAAAATTGAAAGCAAGTCTATCAAATTTAGAGGGAAAACTCAATTTTCTTCTCTTAGTTTTACAACTTAAGGCTAGATTATGAAACAATTTGTATTAATTTGGTCTTCAAGGCCACCTATTTGGCTTATTGCAAATGGGAATTGTTATTGATCTCCGTCTCTTAAGTACCCATATCTTACTCCCCATCCACATTTTTTCTGCAAGCCTAAACCTTGGGGGGGAGGGAGGAAAAGTTTTGCAAAAGGCCAGAGCAAAGTGTCTGTCACACACTTGTGCGCTTCTCAAGTTTATTAAAGTGGCATAAAAGTGTCATTGGCGGTTAATGGCAGACGATTAGTTTCACCCTCCCCTCCCTTCCCCATCCCTTCAGCACACACCCCACACTGTCTGTGTGTGTGTGTAATTGAATACAACAGGCCTAGAACTTTAACTTGGCAAAGTCGTATCTCAAATTATTCAATAGTTGATCAAATTCCTTCAAGTGAAGTCGTAAGCATATATTTTACTTTTACTTTTACTTTTAGTTTTTTTTTTTTTTTTTTTGTTTATAAACAATATGGATCCGCAGAAACCCCCCAGTCAATTCAATTCCTCGTTTGCCTTTTTGCAGTTTAGCTAAGCGACATTTATTCGATCCAGTGTCGTTGGACGAGCAAGTTGATTTGCCCCTGAAGGCCGGCCCATCTTTTATGTTATTAACTGAGGTTTGCTATAGCGAACTGATGATCCAGAAGCAACAGCGTCTCAAGAAGCCTGCCAGCAAGGGTATTTTGCGTACTGCAGAGAATGCTGAAAATATAGATTCAGCAAACGCCATGAGCCGTCGCAAGACCAGTGTCAACTTCTGCGAGGTGGTCAAGGTGAACGAAAATGATGGTGGCACATGGGAGCAGGCATTGCAAAATACCCCGCGCTGCACCCTGAACAAGGCTGGGGAAGTGGCCGCTCCTAATCTGAAGTGGGAGTCCGAAGAGCCGCCCAAGAAGGGCCATGGACAGAAAAAGAAACGTAACTACGATGATGATGATGATGCCTATAAGCCGGCCGAAAAGCGCGCCACTCTAGGCAATGAGGGTGTTTAAGACACTTCAAAAAAAAAATGCTGTTTAATCTCCAAACTGATTGTAAATTCTAAAATGTCATCAAAAGCAAGGGAAATTGTAATGTAACCCTTGTTTGACTTTTATTTTTGTAAATCATTAAACGCGCTTTCGAATTTTATTGTGAAAAAGTTTTGTAATGGCAAAGCAGGGCGGCAAATGGGGCATCGATATGGGCTCTAATGGCTTTCAATGTGGTGCGCACACACTTTTGTTAAGAGTTTTGAGTTTAGTGTCCTTTGGGGACTTTGTGAAATGGAAAATGCACTTTTGTGAGATGCCTTCAAGTCCTAGGGGATCTATCTGATCTACTACAAAACAAGCCATAATGGGTAACACAGTTTGTAAAAACATAAAAACTTTGAAATGTGGCGCCATGAGAACTGTGTAAGGTACTGCAATCTGGAATTCCTAAAAGTAATTTTTGCACATTTCTGAGCGATTTTATCAAAGAACTTAAAAGCGATTTTTTAGAGCGATTTCTCAGCTCCTTCAGGCTTGTACTCAGAACAACAGAAAATTCACTTCGTTGCAGTATTTCACATAAACAGAAATACTTTCTAACAGCATATGAGCATCAAAGCAAAGCCAAGGTGTTTCCAATTATATGATATACTGTGATGAAAGGAATTTTTTGTCGTTCTGAGTACGGGGCTTTATCAGCGAATCCAAAGACGAAGCAACTCTAAAGTACAGCTACCAAGCGATTTCAAAGCGGTTTCAAGAAGCGACTGAGCGACATTCCTTAGAGTCGCTTAAGCTTATTTTGGCCGTTTCCATGCCGCTTCATTCCTAAAAGTAATTTTTGAGCATTTCTGAGCGGTTTTACCATAGGACTCAAAAGAGAGTTTGTATGACTCTCCGCTTACAAGCATTTTCTTACAATTTTCTCTGCGAATTCTACGACAATGTTTCAAAGCGATACGAAGCAACTCTAAATTACAGCTACTAAGCGATTTCAAAGCGGTTTCAAGCGGCTGAGCGACATTCATTTGAGTCGCTTAAGCTTATTTTGGCCGTTTCCATGCCGCTTCATTCTTAAAAGAGATTTTTGAACGTCTCTGAGCGGTTTTACCTTGGGACTCGCATATGAGTTTGTATGACTCTCCGCTTACAAGCATTTTCTTACAATTTTCTCTGCGAATTCTACGACAATGTTTCAAAGCGATACGAAGCAACTCTAAATTACAGCTACTAAGCGATTTCAAAGCGGTTTCAAGCGGCTGAGCGACATTCCTTAGCGTCGCTTAAGCTTATTTTTGCCGTTTCCATGCCGCTTCATTCCTAAAAGTGATTTTTGAACGTCTCTGAGCGGTTTTACCATAGGACTCAAAAGTGAATTTGTATGACTCTCCGGTTATAAGAGTTTTCTTACAACTTTCTCAGCGAATTCAAGAACAATATTTCGAAGCGATTAGAAGTAGCTCTAAAGTGCAGCTACTAAGCAATTTCCAAGCGGCTTCAAGCATCTGAGCGACACTCCTTAGCCACGCTTCAGCTTATTCTATACGTTTTCAAGCGGCTTTATTGTTTTAGAATTAAAAAAAGCAATTTATGGACGTTTCTAAGCGGTTTTACAGAAGTACTCAAAAACGTTTCTTTGTATAAGCGTTTTCTTAGCTTCTTTTCAGCGACTCAAGAGTCATTGTTTCGTTGCAATTTGAAGCAATCCGCGTATAAGCGTTTTCTTAGTATTTTCTCAGCGAATTCTAAAACAATGTTTCGAAGCATCTGAGCCAAGCATCTGAGCGACACTTCTTAACGTTGCCTTAGCTTATTTTATACGTTTTGAAGCGGCTTTATCGTTTTGGAATTAAAAAAAAACAATTTGTGGACTTTTTCAAACGTTTTTACCGAAAAACTCAATAGCGTTTTTTTGTATAAGCGTTTTCTTGGCTCCTTCTCAGCTACTTAAGAGACACTGTTTTGTTGCAATTTGAAGCAATCCGCGTATAAGCGTTTTCTTAGTATTTTCTCAGCGAATTCTAAAACAATGTTTCGAAGCATTTGAGCGACACTTCTTAGGTTTATACGTTTCCGAGCGGCTTTATCATTTTGAAATTTAAAAAAAGAAGCAATTTGTGGACCTTTCTAAACGGTTTTACCCAAGCACTCAAAAGCGTTTTCGTAGCTCCTTCTCAGCGACTCAAGAGACACTGTTCTTTTTTAAATTTATTAAAAACCAAATACATTTTTGCTGGTCGAATGTATTTCATATGCGTTTTTCAGTAGTTGAAGAATCTTAACTTAGGATCTCAGCAAGCATTTTGTCTTCAGCTTTCTTGGAGAAGAACTTGGCCTTCACAATCAAATGGCGAGCAGGCAAATGACCGCGTCCCAACAACTTGTAGTAACCGAACTGCACCAAATCGCTAACGGGCGCCTTTGTGCTCTTCTCCTTCTGCAGCTCGGCAAACTTATCGGCACCAACCAGAGACCACAGCTTGTCCAGATTGATGCTGGGCTTGAACTTGTGCTGGCGGCGCAAATGGAAGTTCCTCATACCGACCTTTCCGAAGTAACCGGGATGGTATTTGTCGAAGTTGATGCGATGATGGTGCATACCATCAGCATTACCGCGACCTTCAGGATGCTTACGGTGCTTGCCGATACGGCCATGACCATGGCTGATGTGACCGCGCAGCTTTCTGGTCTTCTTCCTCTTGATATTGGACATCTTAAGAGTTTGGAAGAGCCTAAGCGATTTCAAATCAGTTCTAAGAGTTCCCAACGTTATAAGCGGAACCCCAAGCGGCTGAGCGACACTTTAAAGCGACTTCTAAGAGGTCGTTTTCCAGCGGCTTCACCCCTAAAAGTGATTTTTGTACGTTTCACCAATGAAATCAAAAGCGATTTCCTGTAGCTCTCGGCATGTGAGCGTTTTCTTAGCAATGTCAGAATTCCTTCATTCAAGAGTTCCCAACTTTATAAGCGAAACCCCAAGCGGCTGAGCGACACTTCTAAGCGACTTTTAAGAGACCGTCTTCAAGCGGATTCACCCCTAAAAGTGATTTTTGTACGTTTCACCAATGAAATCAAGAGCGATTTCCTGTGTCTCTCAGCATATGAGCGTTTTCTTAGCTATGCCGGAATTCCTTCACTTAAAGCGACGCCAAAGACACTGTTTTGAAGCGATAAAACTGCATAACGATTCTTGAGCAGCTTCTGAGTCACTAACTGAGCAATTGCTAAGCGAAAAAGCTGCCCCTTGAGGGTGCCACAGCGACTTTTTCAACTATTGCGTCGGCTGCTATTAGCACTATTGCTCTGAACTTAATTTACTTATAACTCTACTGTCGTTTATGTGATTGTGGCTTTTTGGAGTAATAAAAATGATTTTTTCAATCAATTTCCAACCAAAAAAGTTGTATTCTTTCTCGAATTGGCAAGAATTTCGTTCTAGAAATCGAGCTAAATTTGTTCTCAATCTGGTGATGATAAGTAACTGAGTGCAGAGAGCAGGCAAACTTTAAGAGCGGAGAGAATCTCAGCCATTGCCCCTGGAGGCCGAGCGCATTCGGTAATTCGCACATATTAGAGCCGAATGCTTGCCGAAGTCATTTCTCACTTAATGTCTGAACGTTCGTCGTAGGTAGCGTTACAAGACAATCCGTTCCGCTGCAGTATATTGCCGAGCAACACAGCTAAAAAGCATTTACACATTTTCTGTTCTCTCTTCTAGGGGAACCCTGTTTGAGAGTTTACCGCTGAACCCTCTCTCACAGCTTTGATTTTATGGAAGCGAAGTGCGAGCAAGATGAGGAAGATGTCTTTTTGAGCAAAAAATTATGCTTACATATTAGCGGAACGAATTGTGCACCATTGGGTTCTAAAATTTTCATATCCTACTTGATGAATTAATTTGTTGGTTTTAGCTATCTGATCTAAGTAATTCCAAATGTTTGGTTTAGCCGGCTCGAGGTCATCTTTTCCATCTAGGATTGAATAAGTATTAAATAAAAGCCAACCAAAACAAATGCATTGAAATTGATGTTTAGTTGAAGAATGGTGAAAGAGCTCTTGATTCAAGATTCAAATATCTTACTCTTAAACATGTCAAACTATTAAGTACGAGGAATCTTGGTTTTGAGTGTGCTAAGCTCTTCATTCAAATTGGTCGAGCTTGGATTTGAGTCCGTCAAGCTTTTGATTAAAGAATTCTTCTACTTGATTTGAAAAATTTGCATATTAAACTTAAATCAAGTTCTAAAACTCTTGGATCAAGAAATACGGGATCGAAATTTTATGCATGGATCAAGAAATTCACTTTTCAATCAAGAATTTTCATTCTTCTGATATCAAACAGTCTTGATTCAAGTATTTAGTCTATTTTTCTACTAGGTGCAAGCTCCAAAGTCATTTGTCAAACAACAACAACCACTAAAAACAGATAAATTGAAACCACCCAGCTAACAACTTCATACAAAAATAAACATTTTGTAAGCGTTTAAATATAAGTTAAAAGCTTTTAAAACGCTGCTGTAACATTTATCTAACGCCTCAAAACAAAGTCCACTTTCTTTCCACCATTTTCGCAATTGCAAGTTTCTGCAATCGAATTTCAATTTGAATGTAAATAGTTTACTTTAAGCTGAATGTAAGCATTGTGACTTACGACGAATGACAGGGGAGACAGTCAAGGCTCGAATGCACTTTACTGGCCGCCGTAAATTTCCTTGAACTTGATGTTGATAAACGTTAACGATCAGCTTTCCCAATTTATTCTTAAAATTTTTGCTGCCCACAATAAATAAAATTCAAAACCGCGCTTACTTTTGTTTAAAGAAAAATGTTTACTTGTTCGCTCTTCAGAAATGACAACGAGAATGAGGTAAACAATTTGTATACTCTGTACCAAAGGTACACAGGGTAAATTTAGTTTGTGCAAAAGTATGTAACAGGGAGAGGAATCATTAACGACCCTATAATGTATATTTATTCTTGATTAGCATCAACAGACGAGTCGATATAGCCCAGTCCGTCTGTCCGTCTCAGAGATGGTAAGAGATGGAAGTTAGACATTGAAAACAAAAAAGTTTTTCTTAATAAGACCCATTTTCCAACCGATTGGTCCTATGGCAGCTATAAGATATAGTCATCTGATTTTGACCAAAATTTTCAAATCTGTTTGAAAGCATATAATATTAATATTGTACGAGTTTTATGACGCTTACTTTGAAAACAAAAAAGTTTTTCTTACTAAGACCCATTTTTCGACCGATTGGTCCTATGACAGCTATAAGATATAGTCATCCGATTTTGACCAAAATTCGCAAAGCTGTTTGAAAGCATTTTATATTAATTTTGTACGAGTTTTATGACGCTAACATTGAAAACAAATAAGTTTTTCTTACTATGACCCATTTTCCGACCGATTGGTCCTATGGCAGCTATAAGATATAGTCATCCGATCTTGACCAAAATTTGTAAATCTGTTTGAAAACATATAATATTAATATTGGCCGAGTTTTATGACGCTAGCATTGAAAACAAAAAGGTTTTTCTTATTAAGACCCATTTTTCGACCGATTGGTCCTATGGCAGCTATAAGATATAGTCATCCGATTTTGACCAAAATTTGCAAAACTGTTTGAAAGCATTTTATATTAATTTTGTATGAGTTTAATGACGCTTGCTTTGAAAACAAATAAGTTTTTCTTACTAAGACCCATTTTCCGACCGATTGGTCCTATGGCAGCTATAAGATATAGTCATCCGATTTTGACCAAAATTTGCAAAACTGTTTGAAAGCATTTTATATTAATTTTGTACGAGTTTTATGACGCTAACATTGAAAACAAATAAGTTTTTCTTACTAAGACCCATTTTCCGACCGATTGGTCCTTTGGCAGCTATAAGATATAGTCATCCGATTTTGACAAAAATTTGCAAATCTTTTTGAAAGCATATAATAATAACAATGGCTAAGTTTTATGACGCTAGCATTGAAAACAAAATAGTTTTTCCTACTAAGACCCATTTTCCGACCGATTGGTCTTATGGCAGCTATAAGATATAGTCATCCGATCTTGACCAAAATTTGTAAATCTGTTTGAAAGCATTTTATATTAATATTGTACGAGTTTTATGACGCTTGCTTTGAAAACAAAAAAGTTTTTCTTACTAAGACCCATTTTCCGACCGACGGTTCCTATGACAGCTATAAGATATAGTCATCCGATTTTGACCAAAATTTGCCAAACTGTTTGAAAACATATAATATTAATAATGGCCGAGTTTTATGGCGCTAGAATTGAAAACAAAAAGTTTTTCTTACTAAGACCCATTTTCCGACCGTTGGTTCCTATCACAGCTATAAGATATAGTCATCCGATTTTGACCAAAATTTGCAAATCTGTTTGAAAGTATATAATATTAATAATGACCGAGTTTTATGGCGCTAGCGTTGAAAACAAAAAAGTTTTTCTTACTAAGACCCATTTTCCGACCGATTGGTCCTATGACAGCTATAAGATATAGTCAGCCGATCCGGTCGGTTCCAACATATAAGCAGCGTGCAATAAAAAGAAGACTCTCAGACGGACGAACGAAGCTCAATCGGATCATCCCATCGCCCTGATCAAGCATATATATGGTTTACGGGGTTGGAAATGAATATTTCTATGCGTTGCAAACTTCTGGGCAAAAATATAATACCCCTTGCAAGGGTATAAACGAGAGCGTAAGTTAAAGTCGGCTCTAACCGACTTCGATATACCCGTTACTCATGGAAACAAATGTTTAATAGCCTTCCTGTGTGCCTGAGGTGTCTCTCTCTCTCTCTCTCTCTCTCTCTCTCTCTCTCTCTCTCTCTCTCTCTCTCTCTCACTAAGATTGCTGCTGAACGCAATGCTTAGGTTATGGGTGGGGTGGGTGGTGGGAGTTAACTGACCGTTTTTTGCTCATAACTTGAGTATCGTTCATCCGATCTTTATCATTCCTTCAGCAAATCGATAAATAATTTTGAGTACTAGATATCTCTAGAAAGTACGAACCATCTATCTCCAAAACTGTAGGAGATATGACGTTTTTTCCAAATTGCGGGGGCGTGAGGGGGCGTGGCAAAAATTGAAAATAAACTTGATCTGCGTGCAGACAATAGGAGTCTACATTTCAAATTTGGTTGCTCTAGCTCTTCTAGTCTCTGAGATCTAGGTGTTCATACAGACGGACGGACGGACGGACAGACGGACAGACGGACAGACGGACATGGCTATATCGACTCGGCTGTTGATACTGATCAAGAATATATATACTTTATATGGTCGGAAATGATTCCTTCTGCCTGTTACATACATTTGCACGACTTTAGTATACCCTTTTACTCTACGAGTAACGGGTATAAAAAGGGACACATCTGTTATGAGCGCTTTGTTGATGTAGTGTTCTTATGTTTGTCCCATTCTGTCTCACTTTTGTAGTGGTTTTGAACCGTTAAACTACAACTGTACACCAGACTAAACGCTTTGTTTATGTAGCTTTCGTATGTTTGTCTCTCAGTTAACTCTCTCGTTATCAACTCGCACACTTTAAAACGTCGTAAAAATAGGCAAAAAACGTATCTAAACTGCTGCAGCTGCCAGAAATCAACGCCTAGGGCGGTAATGTACCGCGGTGCTGGGGGTGGAGTCTCAGTAAAATTTTTTCGGGGTGCGCGCATGTTTTTGACTGATAAGAGTGACAGGTGGGGGGGGGGGCCGGCACCACATCCAATTTTTGCTCGCGCAGCACAACAACCCGCATTATGTTGACGATGATGTTTTTTCTGCTCAACGACTAATCAGTAAACATAAATAATGCATAAAAATATATATGCGCGTAAGCTGGGGCTCAGGTGTTTCTTCGTCTAACGACATTTTCATGACCCTTCTCCTTTGGCTGCCTTCTTCTTGCTTTCTTTCTTGTACTTCAAAGCGCAAACTTTCATCTTAATTTGTAAGCAAAAGGGGGTGGGGGTGGGGGAAAAGTTGCAAAAGGGCACAAATCGAATCTGAAAACTTTAATGACTTTATGCGCCAGTTGCATTTACCGCACTTGTATCGTGCAAAACTTTTCAGTGGGCGTGGCAACGCCCCCCGGTACAACTGTAGTCGCAACACGTTGCCAAACGAAATGAATTCAATTAATTAACTGCCAATATATATATACATATATATTCTTTTTTTTTGTTGCACTGGGGTGTCTAAATAATTAATGAAAAGACAAATTGCTATTGGCGCAACATTTCAGTTTTTATTTGTATTTTTCAAAGCACACTTCTCGGCGCTGCTGTGATTTTTTTTTTGTTGCTGTTTGTTTTTTGTGCATTGCGCTTCATTAATTGCA
Source organism: Lordiphosa magnipectinata (assembly GCA_037044535.1). NCBI lineage: Eukaryota > Metazoa > Arthropoda > Insecta > Diptera > Drosophilidae > Lordiphosa > Lordiphosa magnipectinata. Next base: position 24,758 of record JBAMBO010001212.1, read on the forward strand.
CTTGCTAATTGATTTGACACAGACAAAAAGAATAGACAGAGAGAGGCAGAGAAAGAGGAGGGGGGGGAAAGGAGAAAACATCTACCGGGACCAAAGTGAGATGAGTAATTCAACTTTTTTTCAACTGCATTTAGATGATTTCTTTATGAACTTCACTTTAGATTTTCAAATCAAAATTCATCACAATTATTCTCATTTATATTTTGGAACTCGAAAAAATTCCCCGATTCATGAGCAGAATTGACGTATTCTTTACCACATTTTGAGACTGATGTACATAAGCTAATTGAAAAATTTGTGCAATGCCAAGGACCTGAAGCTTCGTCTAATACCTATACACACACCTGATCATATTAATAGGTACACACATCATCTCTCTCTTTAAGGTAACAGAAAACAGTTTTATTCATTGTTTCAAACTTAAAATTTGTTCTCATTGGTTCTTAAACTATTTGTTTTTAATAAAATAAACTTAATTGTAACATAGAATAATAATAAAACATAAAAGAGATCATTTTGTGTTTCAGATACGTTTTCAGTGTGATCATAATAATAGGTACACTTTATGTGTTGGTAAGAAAAAAATTTTGATTTCCATTTTGTGTTCTTTTTTTAGGTAAATTAGTATTTCCTAACTTAGTATCCAGTGTATCCACCTCTATTTTTGGCCACTACTGCTATTCTTTTGGCATACTTTTAATAAGAGCCTGGCAGGTCTCTACTGGTGTCTCATACCACAGTTTTTGGACACCTTCCCATAATTTTTGTTTATTTGAAAATGAATGCTTTGCCAATTTCTTTTCTAAGTCTCCCCACAAGTTTTCAATGGGGTTAAGGTCGGGGGATTGGCTTGGCCACTTCAGAACGTCAACTTTTTGGTCCTCGAAAAATTTAGATAACAGCCTTGATGTGTGTTTAGGATCATAATCTTGCTGAAATACCCAACGTAATGGCATATTTTCGTCAGCATACGGTACCATAACTGTTTCCAATATGGATTTGTACTCTTCAGCATTCATTTTGTTCGTAGTCTGATAAATTGGACCTACGCCGTACCAGGAGAAGCAACCCCATACCATTATATTGCCACCTCCATGTTTGACTGTTTTTTTTTTGTAAACCGTGGATGGAATTCCTTTCCATTAGGGCGTCGAACATTCCTTTCACAGTCATTCCCAAACAAATTAATCTTGGTTTCATCGCTCCATAATGTTTCTCCATTTTTTCTCCCCGGTGCATCCTACCCAGTCTTTGTGGTCCCTTGCAAAAGTTTGCCTGTGGGACTTTTCTGGCAATTCTTCCTGCGAGGTTGGCATCTTGTAGTCGTCTTCGGATAGTTGGAGCACTAACTGAATTCCCAATTTCGGCTACAATAGCCTTCGATGACTTAAAAGGGTCCTTTTAGCTCAAAGTTACTATGTAGTGGTCAAGGGTTTCTGTTGTTTTTTGTCGCCTTCCACGGGTTTCCTGTGTTGGTGGTCTTTCTAATGCATTTTTAACAAAATTATGAGACCTGTTCATTATTTTGGCGATGCCAACCAATCGAGCTTCTTCTTTAGTACAATGAGAATTTCGACCCATTTTTTCTGAAAAACATGAATTATTTAATTCTCTGTATTGACAGGAGCTATACTTAATTTACCTTTAGTTACCAAAAGATCACTGATTACAAAATTATTCACTTGATACTTGTGAGAAACGGAGACTGTACCTATTATTATGATCAGGCGAAATGTGTGGTGGACTCGCAATTTATAGAAAAGCTTTGATATACGGGGCAGCCACTCTTTCAACTCTTTGTCACAGTGTGGCCAGACATTGACAACAACAAAAAACCAAAAATTATAAAGTTGTCAACACTAAAAGTACGAAAAAACCATCTATAATTAAAAAATTCCGGTGTGTACCTATTAATATGATCAGGTGTGTATATACCTGCAAACATTTTTTCGGGTTCCTTATCTCTCTCGTCAAAAAGACAGTTTGGCGATAGTTTAAGGGGACAGTTTTCTGATAGTTTGAAGAAAGAATCGCTTTCTTAACTCCAAGACGTGTCGCAGAGTGGCACACGTCTTCCCGAAGGGAGATGAGAATGCGATTGTTATGCGATATCGCCAGAGTTAAGCGATTGTAATATATTTCGCTTATCGTTTGAATTGTTTCTCTATTTTCCAAAAATAACCATACTCAGTTTAAAACTGCTTGCTGCAACATATCAATCAGCCTTTGTTCGACTGAAACCTGTCTCCAAGTTGGCAATTTGTTGTCTATTCGCATTCTCCGAATCTCCTCTATATATAAAACAGTTTGTCCTGACTGACTGATTCACTGATTGGTAAACGAATGAGCTATAAAATGAGTATAAAAGACTTCGAAAAATGACGACAAATACAATATATAACACGAAACGTGACTTCTACAGTAATAAATTTCAGAACACTATATCGACTAGACACCAATTGGAGAGATCTTAAAAATTTGGGAATGCTCAATAATAAACCTCAAGCTAAGACTGACATTGACGTGAACAAACTAAATGATCAATTTATAAAAAACCAAGTACCTGAAGCTGCCTGCAACATGTATCTGAATTCTGTCCCCTACTGTGATAATAGTTTTAGTTTTGTGTGTGTCAGTTCTTGTGACGTCTTCTTCAGAAAATATCCTTAAGATCAAATCAAATGCAGTTGGTCTTGACAACCTTAATCCAAAATTCTCGAGCATATTACAAACACATTTTTAATACAGTCCTCACCACTTCATCTTTTCCTGAAATATGGAAAAGAGCAAAAATCTTGCCAATACCTAAAGGTAATGATAAGTTCAGGTCAATTTCCATTCTCCCATTCTTGGCAAAAGCATTTGAGCGTATTATGGCTGAACAAATACAAGAATTTCTTGGAAGCAATTCATTGTTGAGTGAAGTGCAATCAGGATTTAGGAGGAAAAGAAGCTGCACAACAGCGCTCGTAAACATAGCTGATGAAATCAGAAAAGAGGTGGATGAAAGCAATTTTGATACGGTGAATCATAATATTCTATGCCCTAAGCTCAACAATATTTATAATTTTTCTCAGGTCTTACTTATCAGATAGATTACAAGCCGTGGTCACGGGATCTTCCACTTCTGATTTCAAAAACCTCACGCGAGGTGTTCCTCAAGGCTCGGTATTAGGATCTCTGTTGTTTTCTGTATATGTTAATGATCTTCCAAGTAATTTGTCTAATTCTAAAGTCCATATGTACGCTGATGATGTGCAGATATATGTTAGTATATGAGACACCAGTAGAGACCTGCCAGGCTCTTATTAAAAGTATGCCAAAAAGAATAGAGGTGGATACACTGGATACTAAGTTAGGAAATACTAATTTACCTAAAAAAAAAACACAAAATGGATATTAACATTTTTTTTCTTACCAACACATGAAGTGTACCTATTATTATGATCACACTGAAACCGTATCTGATCACACAAAATGATCTCTTTTATGTTATATTATTATTCTATGTTACAATTAAGTTTATTTTATTAAAAACAAATAGTTTAAGAACCAATGAGAACAAATTTTAAGTTTGAAACAATGAATATAACTGTTTTCTGTTACCTTAAAGTCAGAGTTGATGTGTGTACCTATTAATATGATCAGGTGTGTATATCAATATAAGTTCCTTAATCAACATTTGTATGTTATTTATGATTACGCAAAAGGATACATATATAAATTAATGAAAAGCATCAGAAGTACGGCGTTAGAGAAAGGCTTGTCACGTAACGTATGTCACGTTGCGTATCATAATGAGTCAAATATGAAAAAAAAGCAACATTTATCTACATCATTGCAGATCATAAACTCGAACGCCAGAGTTGATGTGTGTGTACCTATTAATATGATCAGGTGTGTACCTTCTCACCCAACAGTTTTTGATTAACTGTGAAAACACACAACATCCCAAACACCCACCGAATGAGGAAGAATGTGCTACGATGCACATACTTGCATTGTGTAAATAGCATCGTAGCAGCATTTCAGCACAACGTAGTGCTCAGGGACAGACTGCCACCCATCGATCCTAGCTGAAAAACACTGCCCAGGACGATAAGATCAACGCTGGCTCAACTGCAATCAGTGAAGAGTAGGCACTAGAACAGCTACTTGGAACGGATCATTTCAGAGGCCACCGACACATGTCCCAAATGCAACAATAGCCCTCATAATAGGCTGCTACTTTCCTCGAGCTGGACCTGGGTCTCTAACTCAACATCTACTTTCCTTTCTAACCTACTTTTTCTTTCTTTTCATACTTCGTGCAAAAATCAACACTGCCGTTACAGCAACAACAATAAATAGCAGTTCCTATTAGTTGGGGAGCGGCTCTTTGACTTAAAAGAATAAGTGGCACATGTTGAGTGAATCGTGTTCAAGTGACTGTTCTCTTAGTTGTTCTTTGAGGAAGTTCAGTTACTTTCTGCTTAGTGAGTGTTTACCATGTTGTTCAGCGACACTCGTTCAGTTCCTCATTGTTCAGTTACTCTTGTTTAGTGACTGTTCATCAGTTGCTCCTTGAGTCAGTTCAGTAGCTCTCTATTCAGTTAATGTACACTATGTTATTCATAGATTCTTGTTCAGGGACTCATTGTAGAGTGAACTTTGTTCAGTCACTGAACTTCAGTGACTCTTGTTCATTGACTTCACGTAGTGACTCTTCTAAACTGACACTTGACACTCAGATAAACTTGTTCAGCGACTGTTGTACTTAGTTGTTCCTAGAGTGAATTTAGTTGCTTGCTCCTCAGTGACTGTTTACTTAGTTGTTGATTTCAGCTTTAAGTTTTTGGAGCGACCACTGTTTAGTTACTCTTTTAGTTAGTATGTTATTAAGTAACTCTAGTTTAGGGTCTCAATGTTCAGTGACTCCTACTTAGTGAATCTGTAAAACTGACTCTTGTTCAGTGACTTATTTAACAGATACTCTTGTTCAGCTACTGTTTACTCAGTAGTTTTTTGACTGAGTTCCGTTGCTAGCGACTGTTACCTAAGTTGTTCATTTTTGTTCAGCGACTCTTGTTCAGTGACTTATTTTTTAGTAACTGAACAGTAAGCTTCAAGTTTTTGGAGTGACCCTTGTTCAGTGACTGTTTACTCGAAATGTTCTCTAAGTCAGCTAAGTAACTTTTAACTGAATGACTGTTCATTATGCTATTCAGTGACTCTTGTTCAGTGACTCATACTAAGCTGCCTCTTGCTCTTATTTTACAGATACTCTTGTTCAGCGACTGTTCACTCAGTTATTCTTTACTCTCTACACATTGACTGTATATTTTTGTTCAGTGACTGTTGAAGTTTTTGGAGATTCCGTCAAAGTTCTAGGATTTCCCATCTAAGTTAAAACTATTTGACACAGCTTTTCTTTCAAGATCTTATCAAATATATGGCAATGTTTGTTGACTGCAATGGATTCAACCTGTTCTCAATTTAAGATATTATGTGCCACCTTTCGATACACACACATACACACACACACACACACACACATACACACACACGCTCAAGAAGAGGCGGAGAAAACCCAGACGAGTCGAACGGCTCATTTGAAATTCATGCGGCCACTCACTGGGTGCATAAAGCAATCAAATCAACCACAAACACCAACTTCCACACTCTGCTACTTGAGGATGCTGGGTTTTTAGCAGCTCTTTCGGTTTCATACACGTTTCACTCGTGTAAATAATAAATAAGCCCAGCATACTTTGTGGCGCTCAAACGTTAAATGTGGCCTTCGACGTCAGCGAGGTGCCAAACGGCACGAGGCTATCGATTCCAAATCTCAAACCAGTCGAAGATGAAGCCTAACAAAAGTGAAAGTTGCCACTTGTGCAACCCTTTCACCTCCCTGCCTACCTCCACAGCTCACAGTCTTACGCAGTGTTTTTTTTTTTGTTGTTTTTTTTTTTAGGGGTGGAGGGAGGCGCCCCTCCTACCGCTTCCGTCCATGATTTATGTATGGCCAAGAGGGTAAAGCTGTGAAAGCTGTACCAGATTTGCATGTTAAATCAGCCTGGAAACATTTGCCTGGGCGCAGGATATGTAGGTTTGGGTGAAGTAAGCACAACAATTTAATATGGTTCCAACGAACTAGTTGAAAAATGTGGCTCGAAATCGTTTTCAACTAGTTTCGAATTTGAAAGAATACGAGTTTTTAGTCAGTTGTAAGAATAGAGTATAGATGGTAGCGAAATAAGTTTATCGAATTAAATGAATGGTCACACTAGGTAGACGTGTGATTAAAGAAACAATCAGATTTTATATCGATGTCATCTGAATTGGAAGTGTGAGAAATTTAGAAATAGAGAAATTTGATTTAGAAACGGAATGTTATTAAATTGAATCTTTGGGTAAGGGAACGGAATGGAATAGAAATAGGCTAGAGTCTGAATGAAAACTTTTGGTCTTGGGTTCGGAAAGGTATAAAGTACATAGATGTGCCTTGTAAGTGGAACGAACGGAATAGACGTGGAATCGGGACGGGACGGCAATGAGAACTTGAATATTTTGTCTGGGGAACGGAACGGGATGGATAAGATATGTTTTGGAATCGGAATGGTATAGAATTTTCTTTTCCTCGCCCTTCTTAAGAATGTACCATCGAGTAATGAGAGCTGAGTATCGAGTTGTGAGTACCGAGTACTGAGTACCGAGAACTGCGGATCTACAGACTAAAAAGCTACACGAAAATATGAATTTTCAACCCATAACGTTATGTGTAGCTTTTCAACACGTCGCGTGTAGCTTTTTCATTTCAAAACGTGGCGTGCAGAAAAGCCACACGCCACGTGTTGAAATGATAAAGCTAAACGCGACGTGCAGAAAAGCTACACGTAACTTGTTGAAAAGAAAAAGCTACACGCGACGTGTTGAAAAGCTACACGAAACATGTAGGATTTCAATATCTAAACGCGGCGTGCAGAAAAGCTACACGCCACGTGATGAAATGAAAAAGCTACACGAAACGTGTAGGACTTCAATATCTAAACGCGGCGTGCAGAAAAGCTACACGCCACGTGTTGAAATGAAAAAGGCTACACGCAACGTGTTCAAAAGCTATACGAACCGTTATGGGTTGAAAATGCTACATTTTCGTGTAGCTTTTGCATTTTTTGTTTCTCTGTGCAGGACTATCAAGTACTGCTTATAGTGTACTGAGCTTATACTACTGAGTATCGAGTACTGAGTATCGATTACTGAATATCGAGCACTGAGTTTCGATTATTGAATATCGAGTTCCAAGTATCTAGTCTGAATATAGAGTACTGAGTATCGAGCATGAGTATCGAGTACTGAGTATCTAGTCTGAGCATCGAGTACTGCGTATCGACCATGAGTATCGAGTACTGAGTATCAAGTTGTGAGTCTCGAGTAATGAGTAACGAGTACTGAGTATCAAGTTGTGAGTCTCGAGTACTGAGTTTCTAGTATTGAGTATTTAGTATCGAGTACTGCTTATCGAGCATGACTATCGAGTATTTATTATCCAGTACTGAGTATCGAGTACTGAATAGTACATAGCATCAAGTACTGAGTATCGAGCATGACTATCGAGTATTGATTATCGACTACAGAGTATCTTGTACAGAGTATCGAGTACTGATTATCGATTACTGAGTATCTAGTACAGAGTCTCGAGTTCTACGTATCTAGTATCGAGCTCTGAGTATTGAGTACTGGGTATCGAATACTGAATACCGAGTACTGAGTATCTAGTACCCTTTTTTTTCCTAATATTTTTCCATTACCTTGTCTAAATTTTCTTTGTGCTTGCTTTATACGCCAATAAGCGTTGCCCCAAAATGCATTTGATTGCTTTTTGCGCCGAAAAACAGGTGTGATAAGGGTCGCCAAGAGCCACTGAGTGGTTCAAAAAAGTGTGCTTGTGTTGGTAAGCAAGAGAGCTCTCTCCAGACTACAGCTGTTTTACTTGCAATTCAATGATTCACCGATTCACACAATCATGAGTTCAAAAACACGACTGACTTCGGCTCGTGGTAGCTATGGATGGACGGGTCTGCCTTATACGTTTCATTTCCAAATCAGACATCTCCACAAAGCGTTTCTTTACATGTCGAAAACGTTGTCCTCGCAATGAGTGCTTGATGTGTGGGTACAATAAGAGATTACTGGACCACAAATACGCCTAGTGAACGCTTAATTCAACATCTAGAGAGCTTGTGTAAGCTGATTTATAAGATAATGATTTAGTCAGCAAGTAAATGTGTTCTAATTGAAACAAACTAAAATACTCAGGTCGAAAAAATAAGCATTCCGAATAAGTGTAGGGTTGTTTATGAGTAAGTGAACAAAATTGAGTTATTCTTTAAAGTGAACAAGTGAACATGTTCTTCTTCAATTGTTCATTTTTGTTCAGCGAGTCTGGTTCAGTCTAGCTTGTTCAGTCTGTCTTGCTCTGAGTTGTTCTTGAGTTGTTCTAAGAGCAGTTGAGTCTCTTTTGCTCTGTGAGTTGTTCTGTCTGTCTGTGCTCTGTGGGCTGTTCTGTATCACTTGCTCTTTGAGCTGTTCTGTCTGTCTTGCTCTGTGTGTTGTGCCGTAGACTGAACAACTGAACAAGAACAACTGAACAAGAACTACTGAACAAGAACAACTAAACAAGAATAACTGAACAAGTGAGCAATTTGAGTGGCTTGACGCACTTAGAAAACAAAGAACAAGTGAACATGTTCAGTGAAATGATACACCTTTACCCAACACTATCAAAGTAGCTACATTGTAAACGCTAAACAAATCTACAAACGTATTCCTTCATGAGATTGTTTCATCTTAAAGTCTAAACGATCTTAATCAAAGATTTGTTGGATTTAGATTTATATTGTGAATATAATCTTGGTTTCTCTTGATTTCGAGACCTTAACTTTGATTTTAGTTTGATTTTTTTTCTCATCCGACTAAAAGGACCATTGATTAAAACACAAATACTTGCATAACTAAATCGTTTTTTTTTTGTTCGCAGCAATAATTGCTTCCATACTTAGACCTATTTCGACATTTTAGAGCAACCCAGCTCAAGTACTTTGTGCATTCCTTCACTATTTTCGATTTCAAAAGTTTGTCATTCTGCATCTCTCGTACTAAATTGCAAAATTAAGTTTGAATTATATTTTGATTGCATTTTCTATGTCGTGTAATTCGCCTCACATGATGTCCATGTTGAGGGGCAGCAAAAAGCTAGAGCCAAAAAAGGGAGAAAACGTGTTTGGGTAGATTTCTCTAACTCGCTCTTGCTCATGTTTCGTCTGTGCTCCATTAATTTGCGCCGTAAAACCAACAAGTTACAACATACCCCGGTTGTTTTTGCTACTTTTTTTTTTTTGTGTTTACCCCACCCATTTGATTGGTCACGTGCCTCGCACGGGTCTTTGGTTACTCCCCGCCGTCAGTTCTTCGACGGGGGTTTTGGCTTCAATTCGTTGTGATTGCTTTGTATCGATTACAAAATGCATTACAACATTGCCACATGATAAATAACCCACATGAAGAAAAAAAGGGGAGGCAGAAAAAAACATTCAAATTGGTATTAAATGGGCCAACATTTGAGCATAAAGAAACAAGAACTTAACTTTAAAGGTAAGATAGATATGGTAGAGCCTTCAGGTCATAGATAATTAACTTGATATGTAAAAACTGTGCCAAAGATAATTTCCTTAGTAATCAAATTCCTACCCTACCCCACCCTATCCCACAATCAATCACAGGCAATTGCTTTGACTTGAACCATAAATTACACAAGAACTTTCCCAGAATAGCTTAACCAGTTAGTTGGGAAGGGAAACCGGTTTCCGTTTCCGTTCTAAAACAGGACACGCAATGCTATGCCCCCTTCCTACCGCTTTTACGCTTGTTACTCGTGCATTAACGCATTTGTCGACTAAATTAAATAATACCCCAAGGGAAGAACAAAAAAAAAAAAATGAAAACTAAACCAATTGCCGCAATATGCTTTTGACCCTGTCTGACACTGCAATATTTATCGATAACTATTAGCAAGTGATGCATGAAATGCGATAACATTAATTAGCCAGGCCAGCGAACCACACAATAGCCAGACAAACTCTCTCCCCTGTGCGGTTTGGGCCACTCATGTTTTGTATATGTGTGTGGAAATTTAATTGCTTGGCTTGGCGTTACAATAACAATAATAATAATCATAATAATAATAGCGCTAATATATTGCAGACTTGTTATGATGTAGCATTATTTATGAACCGATTCTAATTTATAAGTATACGAAATATTTATGGGCCACCATTCAATTTCATTGCAAATCATAATCTGTAGTTTGTTTCCTTTTCATTTAGCTCAACAAGAAAAACTATTGAGGTTTACAAGTAATTGTGTTTTAATCATTGGTCCTTTGAGCCGGATGTCTGCTTACATTCACTGAGAAAAAATCAATCTAAAATCAAGATTAAAGTCTCGAAACCAAGAGAAACAGTGTCAGAAGTTGACAGAGACGAGATAATCTGAACCCAAGATTATACATATTCCCAATTGAAATCTGAATTCTACAATTTTGGAAACTGAAAAAACTGCGAGATTTTGTTTTCATAGAAAACCCGTAGGCTGGGTGGTCACTCAAAAGTCGCAAAATTCAAGATGCAGCACAACTTTCATTGGTAGTAGTAGATTAATGGCCTTGTTCAGCAGAATAACTTGCTCCCTGATCATGTATACATTTTTAATGATCTTCCTGCTAAACTCGACTGATACGGTATCATGATAGCCAATTTGACGTATCATGATACAGAAGCAAGTAGCGAAGAAATAGTATGCTACTTTGAAGTGATACTGCTACCACCAGCTGTGGTTGTCTATCGATAGGCTTGTTATCGATACCAATATGGGAATTTTTTTCTCACTTTGTTGTGCACATATTTTAAAAATCAGTTTACCGTCGAACGAGTTTTTTTGAGGATATTATGGCGCCCTCGTTAAGCAAGGCCTTGATCGACTTAGTAGAGGGGAATAGTTTGCTCAGACGTCAATTCAAAGAAATCAAAAAAATTACGGTTAACCACTAGCGAATGTCTCTGACTACGTTTGGGGTACTTAATCCACTGTACACAAAAATACTTAGACTAATTCATTTTATAATTTCAGTCCCTTCTCCAAGTAGTTGCAACACACGCTGCATCTACTGAGGAGCCAATTGCCAACGTGGTTCTTGAGAAAAAAACTCTTTTTTACAATTTGACTTTTGGCCAAACAAGAGTCGTTTCTGGCTGTAGGTGACCTATTCAACATAGCCAAAAGTTCAGGACAAACCAACTTTTTGGGTACATCGTGCAAATACTCGCTTAAATGGCCCGGTTGTGCCCAACAAGCAAATACTGTTGGCATATTTAGGGAGAAATCTCGAGGCATTCCAGGTGTAATAGGTGCTATCGACGGCAGCCATATCCCAATAAAGCATCCAGTTGGAAATGCACACGGTTTCTTTAACGTATTTATATAACATATAACGATATATAAGCATACGCTCGTATCCTTCAACATGCATTTGACAGGTGTTTCAGCTTAGTGTACATCTGCTTACAACTTTTTGAGATAATGGTTATCTCACTGAAGCACAAATAAATTATAATATCAGATTTTCTTCCATAAGATCAGTTATTGAGCGCGCATTTGGATTATTAAACGGAAAATTTCGAAGACTTAAATATCTTGATATTAAATCGCCCTGCTTGGCCAATTACATCGTAATGGCCAGTTGCATGCTTCATAATTTTATTTTAATCAACGGTGAATTTGAGGAATGGGATGGGGAGGTAATGAAGTACCAAGTACTAAGATGAAGATGAGCCTCAACAGACAGCCTCATTAGAGGGATCGCGAAAACGGAATTTCATAAATGATTTCTTGTATTAACCTACATATGTATATGCATAGAAAAATAAATCATGTATTATTAAAGGAAATTGCGTGGAAATTGCAAGACTTGTTGGATTGACGCACCTAATTCTATACATATGTATCAATTCAAAGAATTAGTCACTTATATGTTAATGTATTTTTATTATTTAGCGGCACATTTGGTGAAGAAACATTTTAAGAGATTCAGTTCTCATTATAGACTAACTTAAATATAACTATTATACGTCTTATTGGGGTACTTTGGAAAGATACTCTTTTAGAAGCTGGTTGCGCTCAGCTTGCAACTTGTTGGACTCCTGCAGAACCTCTCGTAGATTGCTTAGCTCTTCTTCACTTCAAAAGCCTTTTTGTTGGCATAGTAACGTTCATTTTCTACAGCACCCTTCCGTTTCCGTTTATTACGGATGGGACAACTCAATTGCGCTTCCAACGGAGCGCTGCTGGATTCAACTGTGATAGCGTCATCTTTAACCATCGAGCTACTGTTACGCCCGTCATTTAAGGTAGGAGCAAGCCCAAAGTCTTCCCATGACAATAGCTGCTCAATATTCTCCTCCTCACCTACTATTGCCAGGTCATTACCTAGAATGGATTCCATTTCGTCGAAAAACTCCCACTTTGTGGTTGCGTGGCCAGTGCTTCAAGTTTTGGAAATTCCTGTCAAGTTTGTCAGGAGTTTGCCCCAAAAACACCGTGGTCTTCCATATTGGCCACGATTTGCATCCAAGTCGACTTTTTCTTTTTCTTTGGGTCACGGAAATCAGTCCAAAAAGGGCAAGCGCGTCTGTAAATAGCGCCTTCTAACGCTTCTGTAAAAGTGCTAACGCTTAAGGCGTGCGGCGGTCCGATTTTTTTTGTTTCGAGCGACTTTGGGGAGAAAATGTAGCACTGCGTTCAGCAGATCCTTTTCGATGTATATTTTTTTTGTGATCCTTGCTCAGCGATCAATATTTCTGCTGAACACGCCCAATGTCGCGCTTCGCAGCATCGCCATCAGTAAAGTGAATTATTACCGTTATCGTCATCGTCATCGTCATCGTCATCGTCATCGTCATCGTCATCGTCATCGTCATCGTCATCGTCATCGTCATCGTCATCGTCATCGTCATCGTCATCGTCATCGTCATCGTCATCGTCATCGTCATCGTCATCGTCATCGTCATCGTCATCGTCATCGTCATCGTCATCGTCATCGTCATCGTCATCGTCATCGTCATCGTCATCGTCATCGTCATCGTCATCGTCATCGTCATCGTCATCGTCATCGTCATCGTCATCGTCATCGTCATCGTCATCGTCATCGTCATCGTCATCGTCATCGTCATCGTCATCGTCATCGTCATCGTCATCGTCATCGTCATCGTCATCGTCATCGTCATCGTCATCGTCATCGTCATCGTCATCGTCATCGTCATCGTCATCGTCATCGTCATCGTCATCGTCATCGTCATCGTCATCGTCATCGTCATCGTCATCGTCATCGTCATCGTCATCGTCATCGTCATCGTCATCGTCATCGTCATCCGATTTATGAAAAAGCGGTTGGTCAACACCAACTTGATAGAGTTTACATCTCTTGTTAATATGGGGTTTGTAAACAAGCAGCAAACGGATGTGATATATACAGATTTCAGCAAAGCTTTCGATTTCGTTAATCATGAGCTCCTTATACACAAACTGTATATGCTAGGCTTTCCTCCTAAGCTTCTTAATTGGATCGTGGCTTATTTGCCTAACCTTTCTCGGAGAGTTAGCTTCAATTCGCTGTTTTCAGTATCCATTTGTATATCCTCTGGTGTTCCCCAAGGCAGTCATCTAGGACCTTTGCTTTTTAACTTATTTGTAAACGATATTCCGTTTGCGTTATCTTTCTCTCAGGTGGTTATGTATGCGGATGATCTTAAGCTTTGCAGTATCACGTCTTCTTCTACAAAAGGGACTTAAACTCTCTCAATAAATGGTGCATGATTATCAGTCTGCCACTTAACAATGAGAAATGTAAATAATTAACTTTTCATCGCAATACGCCTTATCTCTACGACTACATCTATAAAGTCGACGACTTGTTAATACAATTCGTGCCTAAGTTATGTTTCAATGGCTATTACTAATAAAGCTATGGGAGTTCTTGGCTTAATCAAAAGATGGTCCGAAGAATACGTTTCTCTGGTCAGACCTATTCTTGACTATTTCTCATGTGTCTGATCTCCACAGTAACAAAAATATCAGTATCAACTCGAATCTATACAAAAACAGTTCTTACTTTTCTCCCTGCGTTGCTTAAATTGGAGTCCCAAGAGGCATTTACCACCAGACGAGCACAGACAACGCTTAATGGATCTTCCATCCCTGAATAATCGGAGGATCTACCTTAGTGTGCTTTTTCTTCATAAGCTGCTGTCGCTGGCATTCATTCATATATATAGTAGAAGCCCCAGTTATTTTCATTAATGGAGTGAGGTGCAGCTGACACTTTATACACAAATTTTGCCAAAAGCTTTTAGCTGACACTTTTTCCCAGAAGCGTCACAAATTTATGACAGATGGGAGTCGCTTTTACTCACAGTCGATTTGTGAAAATGTTTAACCCTATGCAATTTTTGATGCCTTGCAGACACTATTGACTAGATCGATAGAACTTATTGGCCCCCGCTGCCGTAGCTTCCGCTATTATTTAAATTTTCGTTCTGGCTATTTCTGTCTCAAAAGGAAGTTGAAGGAAAATGCGAGGTGAGACTCACGCACACACATGAATGACACAAATATGGCACGACAGATGCCACTTAAAGAGGCAGCCAGAGTAGTCAGGGAACTCTCAAAGATGTTGGCAGTCATGTCAACACTTATCTTTATGAGTTTCCGCTTTCTGTAAAGTCATTGACATGTATTTTTTTTTCTTTCGTTCTCTTGCCCCACCGAAAATAAACACCGAATGGAAGAAAACTGCTAAAGTGCGGGGGGGTTGGTAATATGCGCGCGTGTTTATTTGCCTGTTGTGTTGTTGTGTTGCCCACTTTTCGGCAGCTCGAACGCAAATTGCTGAAATCGCAAGTGTGCTTTTAGGCATTAAATGCTATAAATTACATTTCGAATGGCATAAATAACAGTAAAGTCATTGAAATTTTGCGCTATCCACGGCAGCTGGCGCCACCAGGGGAATATGGGAATAGTATCCAACCAGCATAATCAGCATATTTGTTTGTGTGTGTTTGTTGTGTGCGTGTGAGATCTGGCCCGGAGGGAGCCCCTAAATGATGATTTGCTTTGAGCTTTTAAATTTATAAAATGCAACTGATTTTGCAACAGAAATTCATCCATCATCAAATGTCTATTGTTGCCTACTTTTTGGGGGGCTTTTAAAGCATGGACAATGTCTGCTGTGCTCTCTCTTCATCAAACTTTAAGCTGCGCCTTGCTTTAAACGCCCAAACAGTCTCACGCGTTTCACTTTTATTATGCTTTATGTACGATTTCACACCTTCAATTGCACACGAAATGTGTGTGTGTGTGTATGAGTGGGTGTGTGCGAATGATGCCACACGTAGCAGCAAATCAAAATCTTGAATTTATTCCACATACGAAGCGCATGAATTTCAAATTACTGTGGGAACACACACACACAAACACCAAAAGCAAAAGGAGAAGCCTGAATGAGTGAGAGACGCTGATGCTGGTTCTGACTCTGGTCCAAAAGCCAGCACAAAAGATGTGGGAGTACTGGACCCGACCGCCCGACCACCCCACGCAACACCCCTTTAAGCTCACTGACTGGCAGCTGGCGAAACGTGTGCAACACGTTAAGGTTATCAGAGGGGAAACAAGAGATAATGACTGCGCTGTGGCACTGTTTCAAGTTTTTGCTTCTTCGTTCTTCAAGGGAAAGGGCTTGGAGTTCAAATCTTCGGAACTGTTCCGGACCCAATTACGAAAACCTTGACTTAAGCTGCAGCGGTACTATGTTTCACTTACTTTCGATCATATAAGTTGCACACTAAGCTAAACCGTTGAACTTGTGACTCTTTTTCTGCGAATTTGGTTGAGTGGCTCTTGTTGTGTTCATAGCTGAACATGTGACCCTTGCCTATTCTGCAAGACACGCACTCGTTGTTGTTTTGCGTAAAGGAATAGCTTGCGCGTATACGGTCCACGCGTGCGCCATAAGTCTACATAAAGCAGCGTTGGTCTACGAGAGCGAGGCCAAAAAGTGAGAGTGTATTAGTGAATTTGCTTCGACCTGACAGCATCAAAGGCTAGTTAGCGACTGAAAGGCTTTTTGCTCTCTTCTCCTCAGCTTCGGCATGCGTTCGGCTCATATACATAAGTGTAAATAGCGAAATGTCTTCGCCCCCCAGGGGGTTCTTGAGAGCATCGCTAACATAAAGTAACAACAATTTCATATGCATGCTCTCCTCTCTTTCTTTTCGAGCTAAGGTTTTGTTGTTGACGCGTGCAGACTTGCAACAACAACATCATACGTGACTCTCTTCTCTGTCTCTCTCTCTCTCTCTCTCTCTCCCATGTCTCTGGCAAATTAAAAAGCCACCACAATGTAGCTTATGCGTAGTTAGCGCTCGCCTCGCTCGCAATTCGCAGTGGCCGAACTCTTTTCGCTATTCACGGTGGCAAACGATAACGATAACGACGATGACGATGATGACGATGACGATGACGATGACGATGACGATGACGATGACGATGACGATGACGATGACGATGACGATGACGATGACGATGACGATGACGATGACGATGACGATGACGATGACGATGACGATGACGATGACGATGACGATGACGATGACGATGACGATGACGATGACGATGACGATGACGATGACGATGACGATGACGATGACGATGACGATGACGATGACGATGACGATGACGATGACGATGACGATGACGATGACGATGACGATGACGATGACGATGACGATGACGATGACGATGACGATGACGATGACGATGACGATGACGATGACGATGACGATGACGATGACGATGACGATGACGATAACGATAACGATAACGATAACGATAACGATAACGATAACGATAACGATAACGATAACGATAACGATAACGATAACGATAACGATAACGATAAGGATAACGAAAACGATAACGATAACGATAACGATGAGTATCGTCAGAAAAGAAACTTGATATCGATCATTTCGAAATTTTTGTCTTCAAAATATGCGGTCACACCAAAAAATTCAAATCAAATGTCCGTTTTGATGTATCTAGTCAGTCAAAACAGCTACGAGCACTCTCTAAAGAGACCTACAAATAGTTGCAGTTATCCCGCTTGATGCATTTTCATTTGACGACTCGAGACACAAAAGTAAAATCGGTACCTATAACTCCATTTCCATTTGGGGTCGAAATACAGTCGACATAATGCATGAGTCCGCACAGATCAACTCGACAATCGAAGCGAACTGACTCTTAGTGAGACGGAGCCTTTGGAGAAAGCGAACATCATTGAAAAAGAGCAGGAAATTGGTTTGCCAGTTGACTATTTTGGGCACACAAAACTTGTTTCCTCGCCGAAAGCATGGAATTGAAGTTAGATTCTTCATAAGCTCGTCCATCACTTCAACATTCAGCATTACATAAAGTGTTTTTTATGTATTCATATTTCTTCAAGCTTGTATTCAACTTGATTTGTACACCTACAACCGATGCATTCTATTTTATGAAGCCCAATGTCCATTTTGCTGTACACTTTGTCTAGGCATTTGTATTTTGATTTACATTCACGTATTAAGCTTTGACTCTCAAGTAACAGCAAAATTTGCAGCCTGTCAAAAACAGCTGGTTTACCACATCAATTACTAGCTTAAATCACAAGGGGTCGCTCACTAGCTCATGTGTGGTAAATTTACCAATTACGTTTTTACGAGGGCTAGTAATTGTAATTTTGTCTAAATCTTGCGCTAATTAAAATGGAGACAAACTTTTTAATGGTATTTTCTTAGCTCATTAATCCATTAAGTAAACATTTCAAAGAATATACAAAATGCTATGGCGACTTTGAGAATATAGAAAACAAAGTTCTTTTGAGCTATAAGAGTATCGAGTGCAAAGAAAGGTAGATTAGCATTACCAACTAGTAACAGGCTTCACTTTTATTGGGTCAACAAATGATCGTATAACCTCATTAAGAATGAATTTCAATTTCAAATGATGTCAATCGATTTGTATGAAAAATTAATATATTTTTGCAACTGCCACAATTTGGAGTTTTTACAGGCAAATGAGCAACAAACTCACAAACCCACTCCTCCAGGCCTATGAGACTATGCCTTTTAGCTCAGTTAACAGCCGCAGATTGTACTTGTAATGTTCTACTTGTTCTTTCTTTTTTGACTGCTCAAGCAGCAAATCATATTGCTTTTGTTGCCTGTCCCAGCTCCTTTCCTTGGCCCCCCCCGCGTCCTGCCTGTCGTGTGCCTCAAAAGCAGTTGAAACTTTGTCAACAATGTTGAATAATTAAAATGCTCCCTCGGCATCAAGAAGTCTAGAGCGAAAAGACCGGCTCTGCCTGCATTGTGTGTTGTGCCTGACAGTTTCCAAGGGGAAAGCCTGGCAAGGCTCATCAGCAATTCTCAATTGCTATTATAATATTTTTTTTTTTTGTTTTTTTTTTGCCTGCTGCGTCTTCTGACGTAAACACCTGATACAATGGCAAGGGCCAGGAGAAGGTTGTCTCCAACTCCGTCTGGCGTAAAAATGTCAAGTTTTGCTTAATGCGCAGTCCCCGTGCAGCGTTGAAAGTTTTGTCGAGCCAAAAATTCATCAACTTTGTTGCATAATATTTCAATAAACCCGAAAAGAGAGAGCGCAAGCCTGGTGTCATAAAATTAAAGCATACTTTGCAGCGTCGTGTTGACAGACGTCGACGTAGTAGACGACAAAAGGCAAATGAACTGCCTTTACAATAGTGCACTTGGGAGTGGTACTCTTTTCTCTCTCTCACGCTTTCTTTGTGTTGAACTATGGCAAAACATATTGTGAAATTTGTCAGCAGCAAGATGAAGAAATTGCTGCTGCTGCTGCTGCTAGGCAGCGGAAAATTGGCTCGTAAATTAAATGAAGCACAGTTTCGGGCTAATAGAATTTTGAATAGCAAAATGTGACTTTTTGGAAGCAACTGTACTTGAGGCGGTAGCTTTAAGTTGTTGCTAATCGACTAGGTAAGATGATTGAACAAGTTGCATCATTTTGTAGGTGTTTGCTAGATAAGGAATGGATAAAATTGAATATAGCTGCCATCCGGCTCAAAGGACCAATTCTTTTTGTGGGGCTTTTAAGAGAATAAGATGTAGAAGAGGCTTAGCATGCTTAAGAGATAGTCTAATAAGAAACTGCAGTAGATAATACTAGCGAGGGCAGTTTAAAAAGTCATAAAATTGAATATAGCTGCCATCCGGCTCGAAGGACCAATGCTTTTTGGGGAACTTTTTAGAGAATTAGAAGCAGTAGAAGCTTGGCAAGCTTCAGAGATAGTCTAATAAGAAACTGCAGTAGAAAATACTAACGAGGGCAGTTTAAAAAGTCATAAAATTGAATAAAGCTGCCGTCCGGCTGAAAGGACCAATGCTTTTTGGGGGACTTTTGAAAGAATTAGATGCAGTAGAAGCCTAGCATGCTTTAAAAATAGTATATTAAGTAGCTGCAGTAGAAAATACAAACGAGGGCAGTTTAAAAAGTCATAAAATTGAATATAGCTGCCATCCGGCTCGAAGGACCAATACTTTTTGGGGGACTTTTAAGAGAATTAGAAGCAGTAGAAGCTTGGCAAGCTTCAGAGATAGTCTAATAACAAACTGCAGTAGAAAATACTAACGAGGGCAGTTTAAAAAGTCATAAAATTGAATATAGCTGCCATCCGGCTCGAAGGACCAATACTTTTTGGGGGACTTTTACGAGAATTAGATGCAGTAAAAGCTTGGCAAGCTTCAGAGATGGTCTAATAAGAACTGCAGTAAAAAATACCAACGAGGGCAGTTTAAAAAGTCATAAAATTGAATATAGCTGCCATCCGGCTCGAAGGACCAATACTTTTTGGGGGACTTTTGAAAGAATTAGATGCAGTAGAAGCTTAGCATGCTTCAGAGATAGTATACTAAGAAACTGCAGTAAAAAATGCCAACGAGGGCAGTTTAAAAAGTTACTTAATATTTGTATATATTCCAATATAGCACTGCTTCTGCCAATTACCAACTTTTAATAGTCTATGCTCATATTTTAAGCAAGCTGCATCATTTTGTTGATGTATTCTACACCAAAAATGGATAAAATTGAATATATCTGCTATCCGGCACGAAGGACCAATGCTTTTTGGGGGTCTTTTTAAGAAAACAACATGAAGTAGAAGCTTAGCATGCTTCAGAGATAGTATTATGGCATATTTCGTTGCTGTTTGCTTAACAACTAAACGGAAAAAGTGATTATACTTGCCATCCGGCTCGAAGGACCAATGCTTTTTGGGTTGTTTTTAGGAAAAGAAGATGTAGCAGAAGCTTAGCTTAGCATCTGTTAATGGACTATGGGCAAATTGTAAGCTAGGTATTCCATTTTACTTGTATTTGCTAGACAACTAATGAAAAATAGCCTTAAACCGACTTAAAGGACCACTGTATCTTTCTCTTTCTTTCTTTTGTAGGCAACTTGCCACTGTAAAATTTCAAAGTAATCAACGATGATCACATTGTGTGTGCGTGTGTGTGTGAGTTTTGGGACCACATAACCTGATGATATGAATGATTTTGAAGCTTTATGGAGATGCGGTTTAATATAATTTTAATCCAATTAAACTTAATTAACTTGTGTGCAGCTGAACGTAACTGTAAACCAGTCGCCGTCACCGTCGCCCATTTACCCCAGGTCGTAATTATTACCACTTACGGCTAAATACTGCGAGTTTGCTGCGCTTTCTTTATGCCATGTTTGTTGTTGGGCAAAAAGTTGTGCCAGCCGCAAAAATTTCAGTATCATGCAACCGCAGCGGCGGCGGCGGCAGCAGCAGCAGCAATCCTGGCGAAGAGTGAAAAGTTTTTTGGCCAAAAACCCACAACAGTCGGAGAGCTGGTTTTTTTTTTGGTGCGGGGGATAAACTTTTTGCTTTGGCATTGCCTACTTTTAGGCGCATAAAATTTATACTTTACCTTTTGGACAAGCATAAATCTTTGTTATGTCCGGGGGAGCCAAAAAATCACAGCTATCCTTTTTCCGGACGTTGGTAATTATTTTCGACCCCAGGAATTTTATTTTCAGTTTCAGTTTTAATTAATGCCCACAGCGAGAGCAGAGCCCTTTTAGAGGGTACAATATTTCCCTTTTTGCTGTTAAACATGACTTCATAATGAGTTTTAATAGTCGGTTTCGCATAGCAGCGATTAATCATTTAAAAGAAAGGCATTGCCAGGCCACAATTTAGAGATTTTACTAATTTCTTTTAAATTCTTTACATTGAGGGGATAAAACAATCAAAGGTGAAGTTTATTAACAACTGTTGAACAGATTGTGATACAGCTCCGTTTTCAGCTTGCAAAGCTAAGTGAGACATTAGCGAACAGAAATTGTAAGGGATTTCCATTTGAAGCTGCTTAAACAGAGGTGCCCAGAATCCACTTACGGCCGCGTGGACACCAATACAAATGAAGAAAAACGAGAAGGCCAAGCTAACTTCGTCTGTGACAAAGTTTTGATACCTTTGCAAATGCTGTTTTGGAAATATCAAAGTTTAAGAACGAACATTTTTCTAACTTAAATCCATTTTATGACAGATAGCCATCCGATTTCGACCAAAATTCCCGATTCTTCTTGAAAACATATCAAATTTACAATCGTCGAGTTTTAGAACGATAAAATTGAAAACAAAAAAGTTTTTTTCACTAAGACTCATTTTCCGACCGATCGGTCCTATGGCAGCTATAAGATATAGTCCTCCGATTTTGAACAAAATTTGCAATTCTGTGTGAAAGCATATCAAATGAGTATTGGCCGAGTTTGGGGACACTTACGTTGAAAACAAAAAAGTTTTTCTCACTAAGACTCATTTTCCGACCGATCGGTCCTATCGCAGCTATAAGATATAGTCATCCGATTTTGAACAAACTTTGCAAATCTGTTTGAAAGCATGTCAAATGAGTATTGGCCGAGTTTGGGGACACTAACACTAAAAACATAAAAGTTTTCCTCACTAAGTCTCATTTTCCGACCGATCGGTCCTATGGCAGCTATAAGATATAGTCATCCGATTTTGAACAAACTTTGCAGTTCTGTATAAAGGCATGTCAAATGAGTTTGGTCTGAGTTTGGGGACGCTAACATTGAAAACAAAAAAGTTTTCCTCACTAAGACTCATTTTCCGAACGATCGGTCCTATGGCAGCTATAAGATATAGTCATCCGATTTTGAACAAAATTTGCAAATCTGTTTGAAAGCATGTCAAATGAGTATTGGCCGAGTTTGGGGACACTTACGTTGAAAACAAAAAAGTTTTTCTCACTAAGACTCATTTTCCGACCGATCGGTCCTATGGCAGCTATAAGATATAGTCATCCGATTTTGAACAAAATTTGCAATTCTGTGTGAAAGCATATCAAATGAGTATTGGCCGAGTTTGGGGACACTAACATTGAAAACAAAAAAGTTTTCCTCACTAAGACTCATTTTCCGACCGATCGGTCCTATGGCAGCTATAAGATATAGTCATCCGATTTTGAACAAAATTTGCAATTCTGTGTGAAAGCATATCAAATGAGTATTGGCCGAGTTTGGGGACACTTACGTTGAAAACAAAAAAGTTTTTCTCACTAAGACTCATTTTCCGACCGATCGGTCCTATGGCAGCTATAAGATATAGTCATCCGATTTTGAACAAACTTTGCAAAACTGTTTGAAACCATGTCAAATCAGTATTGGCCGAGTTTAGGGACGCTGACATTGAAAATAAAAAAGTTTTCCTCACTAAGACCCATTTTCCGACCGATCGGTCCTATGGCAGCTATAAGATATAGTCATCCGATGCGGTCGGCTTCGACAAAATTAGCAGCGTGCAGTAAAAAAAAAGAATCTGTGCAAAATTTCAGCTCGATAGCTTCAAAACTGAGAGAATAGTTTGCGTAGAAACAGACGGACGGACAAATCTCAATCGACTCAGCTCGTCGTCCTGATCAAGCATATATATATATATGCTTTTAGTTTAGTTAAGTTTATGGGGTTGGAAATGAATATTTCTATGCGTTGCAAACTTCTGGGCAATATTATAATACCCTTTGCAAGCGTATAAAAAGGGCTTTCTCTTTGCGAAAAACAACTATGATATCATTCGCAGCCAACAACAAAACATTCGCTCGGAGAGAAAGAGTAGAGAGAATACAAATGAAGTTGTTGTTGCATTACGCTTAGCCATAAGCTATGCCCCCTATACGGAAAACACCAACGCAATCATTCGCAGCCAACAACAAAACCTTCGCTCGGGTAGAAAGAGTAGAAAGAACATACGAAGTTGTTGTTGTTGTAGCGGCTCCTGTGGATAAGAGTAAGATACGCATATGTTGTTGGGAAAATAGAAGAAAAGTTAAGAGTAGAAAAATTTTGTAAATAGAAGGGGGGGGGGGGGGAGGGGGCTGAGTAGAGTAGAGGGTTAAGGTATTGTGATCGAGGTCGAGTCTTCCAGGTCCAGTTCGAGGAATCTTGCTACTTGGGCAGGGTTTGTCCAAAGGTGGAGTGGTGTGAGCTGTGTAGGTTCAGCTGGGCAGTGGAAGAGGTGGTTTGTGTCCCGCATTTGGGACACTCATCGATCACTGCCTGGTTGATCCTTGCTAGATAGCTATTTAGCTTCGCAGAGTACCCTGAGCAAAGTTGTGCCAATGTTGTCCGCTTGCTTGTGGGCAAGGATGTGTTCTTCCTCCCAGAACAACATTAGGTCTCAGGCGGCTTATTGCTTCAGTCACGGTACTCTGGTGGAAAGCTTTTCTCGCTGTAATAGCTTCAGTTTCCGTGATTGTGGTGGAGTTTTAGGTGTAGGTGAGCAACAAAAAAACCTTCGCTCGGTTAGAAAGAGAAGAGAGAACAAATACAAAGTTGTTGTTGCACTACGCTTAGACATAAGCTATGCGTGAGGGCTATACGCGCCGTAATCCCTTTGCGTAAAACAACAACGAATGAGCGGCTGACGTAAAGGACCTCTCTTCTAAATGGAAGTCTAAAGAAATTGCCTTAAAGTTTTTCATTTTCCCACCAAATCGAAAAGTAGAAACCGCTATCCGACTCAAAGGACCAATGCTCTGGGGTAGCTTATGAAAGCCTCAATCACCTATTAAAAACACTTGCGAAACGCATCGATCAATCTTCATTTCTTAAATTTTGTCAAGCAATTTCAAAACTGTTTTTTTGCTCGCCAGGAAATGGATGGTTGAAGGACCAAAAGCGAAACAGTTTTGGTCACCGCGCTTCAATAATTCTGTTTGCACACTGAAACAACACAGAGTGGACGACCTCACCCTCACCACACGGTTACACAGAAGCCAAAAGCAGCGGCAGCAAACATATTTCGAGTGGCTTTTGTGGAATTGACGCGGCGAAGACAAAAAGCCAAACAAACTGCAGCAGAAGCAACAAAATGTCGGTTGGGGCGAGAGCTGTGTGAAAAATTACAATGCAATTGTTTGCCTCGAACCCGGAGCTGGAGCCGGAGCCGTCGCACAAGCCAGACCACAGAGCAGACGTTCTGTGTGTTTTTTTGGGTGCCGAGGGTGTATTATCGATTTAAAAAGTGCATTGTGGCATATGCCGTTCGGGCAGTGGCACTTTTTATTATTAACTGTTGCATAATTTTGGGCGTTCGTCATGCGGTTTCTTTTGCGCGCGCTCTGAACGCTAATTGAATTTGCATGGCAAATCAAGGCGCGCGCACTCAAAAAGCTGCGCTTTCATCAAAAATGTGTAAGTTACTTAAAAATGTGCAAAAGGAACAGCCATGCATATTTAAGCATCCACTCCTTTGCCACATTTGGGCAGAGGGAGTCAAACAATGAGGCTATTGTGTGTGTGTGTGTGCTGCTCCTGCGGAACACATGTGTGTACGTGGTCCATTGTTTGTATTGAACGCGGCAGTCTCTGCTTTTGCCTTTTGCCTGCCTGCCTGCCTGCCTGACTGCTGCCCGACGGTTTTCATTTGCGCCTTCAAATCTAAGAATAATAGCCGCCTTGATTACATTCACGCCGCTTTATGACAAACTCAACAAAACGAAGAAGAAAACACCACACACGCGTTGGGAACAAACAATGAAAGGAGAAAAGGGCACAGTGGAACCAGAGCAGCGAAATGTTAAGTCAAATGATGCTAGGAACTTTGTTTTGCTTTTAACTCTACACTTAACAAAATTTGTATTAATTGAAACTAAAACTACCTATAGTATCAATTTGGAATCAATATATGCATACAGAGTATTAAATTGATATTTTGGGTATTAATTTGATACTTGGAATATTAATTTGCTACGCAAAAGTATGAATTTCACTCGAAAATCCAAAATCATGGTCTTAAGTAAAACGTAGCATGCCAAATGTTTCAGCTGGCAATGCTTGATGTGTCACATTTAGTGTTTTGATTTGTACTTAGTTGAAGTGCTAAAGATAATTTAATGAATTTCTTCTATTCTTTCTACTTTTTTGTGGTCGTTCTTTGCAAACAGTACATATTCAACACTAGCTGAACCCGCAGCCACTTCGTCTGCGAATTACAAAAAAATACCGTCTCGTTGAACCAATGAATTAAACTAAACTAAATGAACTAAAGATCAAAACAAAAAAAAGAGTGGTTGTCACGGGATGTACTGAATTGCCAACTTGACCTCAAAGCAGCCACACTTTTTTCCCAAGCTCCCTCCACTCTTCCCTCCTATTCCACTGTTCCCTCGTCCGCCTCTTCGACCCCTCTTCACCCCCTCTTCCCAGCCCCTTCCCCCCCTCTTTCACTCACCCTTTACCCCCTCACACAATCCCGATCCACACACCCACAATGCATATATGTATATTTATGTAAATCTGTAACTGTTTCGTTTATTTTGTTCCACTCAGTCACATACTAAATTTCTGTGTGTGACGTTTGCGTTTACTCTCGCGCTCACTCTTTCGCTCTCTAAGCAAAAACGCTTAGCTTAGAATGTTGGCTGAACGCCATACCTGTAATACCCTCACGCTCACTCATCCTCCCGCTCTTAGCAAAAGCAAATAGTCCACATCATGGTGAATGCTAGAAGCGAACGGCAATGCACCACCATCTGCGTCTCTTTCTATCTCACAGGCATGCATCTACTGGCCTTTTTTTTGGCATTTTCACCCACTTCGCTGTCAAATTTTCTATCATAGTGAGCGCCTGCCTAACTAAGCGAAGTTATATGCCAAATCTTAGATCTCTAGGGCAGGGTTTCCCAAGCAGAGAGCGCCAAAATGTGACTGTGTCTCTCTCTAACACATAGTGATGCATGACTTCGGCAAGCATTCGGTGTGAATTGGCGAGTGTGTTCGTGCCCCAGGGGCTATCGCTGGGGAACTCTGCTCTAGGGTAAGCGGTATTGGCTGAAGATTTATAATCAGTCAGTCAGTCGGTCCTACAGATTTATAAGTATAAGTGATATACATGTGGCTGTTTCAGCGCTTCGCGAGAGGTTCGAAACGAAAACACTTGCAGACGATGCGTTTTTCTCGTTTTTACTCAGAAAAGTTAATGACCGGTTCAACTTAGCGCGATCCAGGCTTACTGCGCCTCAATTCGACTCACACCTCCTCGTTGGTGACCCCCTTTTGCATCCGCAAGTCTAATGGCTAACGTGAGCTGCAAATCATTCTTGTAGAGTTAATAGGGCTAGTGCGTCGGTATTGGTATCCACCACCGTCAAAAAGTGGGTTTTATAGTGGGTTAACAGTGACTAAACAGTGACTTAAAGTGACTAAACTGTGACTAGATAGCTACTAAATTGTGACTAAACAGTGACTTAATAGTGAATAAAAGTGACTAAACAGTGACTTAATAGTGAATAAAAGTGACTCAACAGTGACTAAACAGTGACTAAATAGTGACTAAACAGTGATTAAACAGTGACTGCACAGTGACTTAACATTGACTAATCAGTTACTAAACAGTGACTAAATAGTGACTGAACAGTGACCAAACAGTGACCAAACAGTCACTAAATAGTGACTAAATAGTGACTTAATAGTGAATAAAAGTGACTCAACAGTAACTAAACAGTGACTAAGCAGTGATTAAACAGTGACTAAACAGTAATTAAACAGTGATTAAAGAGTGACTGAACAGTGACTTAACATTGACTAATCAGTTACTAAACAGTGACTAAATAGTGACTAAACAGTGACCAAACAGTGACCAAACAGTGACCAAACAGTCAGTAAATAGTGACTAAATAGTGACTTAACAGTGACCAAACAGTGACTAAACAGTGATTAAACAGTGACTGAACAGTGACTTAACATTGACTAATCAGTTACTAAACAGTGACTAAATAGTGACTGAACAGTGACCAAACAGTGACCAAACAGTCACTAAATAGTGACTAAATAGTGACTTAATAGTGAATAAAAGTGACTCAACAGTAACTAAACAGTGACTAAGCAGTGATTAAACAGTGACTAAACAGTAATTAAACAGTGATTAAAGAGTGACTGAACAGTGACTTAACATTGACTAATCAGTTACTAAACAGTGACTAAATAGTGACTAAACCGTGACCAAACAGTGACCAAACAGTGACCAAACAGTCAGTAAATAGTGACTAAATAGTGACTTAACAGTGACCAAACAGTGACTAAACAGTGACTAAATAGTGACTAAACAGTGATTAAACAGTGACTGCACAGTGACTTAACATTGACTAATCAGTTACTAAACAGTGACTAAATAGTGACTGAACAGTGACCAAACAGTGACCAAACAGTCACTAAATAGTGACTAAATAGTGACTTAATAGTGAATAAAAGTGACTCAACAGTAACTAAACAGTGACTAAGCAGTGATTAAACAGTGACTAAACAGTAATTAAACAGTGATTAAAGAGTGACTGAACAGTGACTTAACATTGACTAATCAGTTACTAAACAGTGACTAAATAGTGACTGAACAGTGACCAACAGTGACCAAACAGTCACTAAATAGTGACTAAATAGTGACTTAATTGTGAATAAAAGTGACTCAACAGTGACTAAACAGTGAACAAAAGTGACTCAACAGTAACTAAACAGTGACTAAGCAGTGATTAAACAGTGACTAAACAGTAATTAAACAGTGATTAAAGAGTGACTGAACAGTGACTTAACATTGACTAATCAGTTACTAAACAGTGACTAAATAGTGACTAAACAGTGACCAAACAGTGACCAAACAGTGACCAAACAGTCAGTAAATAGTGACTAAATAGTGACTTAACAGTGACCAAACAGTGACTAAACAGTGATTAAACAGTGACTGAACAGTGACTTAACATTGACTAATCAGTTACTAAACAGTGACTAAATAGTGACTAAACAGTGCCCAACAGTGACCAAACAGTGACCAAACAGTCAGTAAATAGTGACTAAATAGTGACTTAACGGTGACCAAACAGTGACTAAACAGTGATTAAACAGTGACTGAACAGTGACTTAACATTGACTAATCAGTTACTAAACAGTGACTAAATAGTGACTAAACAGTGACCAAACAGTGACCAAACAGTGACTAAATAGTGACTAAACAGTGACTAATTAGTGAATAAAAGTGACTCAACAGTGAATAAACAGTGATTAAACAGTGACTGAACAGTGAGTTAACATTGACTAATCAGTTACTAAACAGTGACTAAATAGTGACTAAACAGTGACTTAATAGTAAATAAAAGTGACTAAACAGTGAATCAAAGTGACTCAACAGTGACTAAACAGTGATTAAACAGTGACTAAACAGCGACTAATCAGTGACCAAACAGTGACAGTGACTTGCGACTGTTGTTGGCTAGTTGGTTCTTTCCCTGAATATGATAGCTTTATGAATTGTGTGTCAGCTGCTGGTAGCGCTCCAACTTAGACCTTTATGTTGCTTATAACTCTACTCTAGTTTATTTAATTCTGCTTGAAAATGAAAAAAAATGCTTGTCCCACTGTGCAGAGGGGAGGGGGTAGAAATGAAAAGAAATGAAATTAAGTGGCATGTTGTTGCTCTTACATAAATGAGGGAGGGAAGCTTCTTGCATGGCCCTCCCCCACCTCCCTCCTTCCTCCACAGCACGCCCGACACTTAAGCCTCGCTGTAAGCCTGTTAAACATTTCGAGTGTTAATTGTGTGCGAACAACAATAACCAGAGAAATTTTCGGAGTTAACAACTGACGGTAAGGTTGTGATTGGAGCAAAACACACAAACCCCCCCCCCCCCCCCCACCGCCTGTCTTGGCAAAACCAATGGCAATTTCCATGCCTAAACGTACGTCTAGCTTGTCTCACCGCCTTTTGCCCTACGCTCAGTTAGTTAACCAAATGGCAATCGGTCCGCTGTCACTTGTGTTGCTGCCGCTTCTACTTGCCGTCTCCTGCTGGGCCCTCTATTCCGGCACCGCGAGTGGCATCAGTCGCTTTAATTACATTGTTCAGATCTATGATCCAAAATTTCTATGCTCTGGCACGCTGATAACTGCACATTTCGTTCTGACCGCCGCCCATTGTTTCACCAAGCACACAAAGGTGCCACGGCTGTCGGTACGCGCGGGTCAGGCTTACCTTTTGAACCATTTCAATCAGCCCCAAGTGCTGGCCCTACAACGACACTCCAAACATTCACCACGTTCACTGCGAAATGATATAGCGGTGGTCAGACTGAAGGATCCCATGTTGCGAGCATCGACCATAGGCTTTATGCCCATTTGTAATGCCAAATTTAAGCCTGGTAGTTCGATTCAAGGAGTGGCAGCCGGTTGGAATGCGCGCAGTTCGAGGCAATCGTTAAGCTACATTAAAGTGAATCTAATGTCGGCCGGATTGTGCCGCAGAAGTTTTCCTGAAATGCCACCGGGTGTGATGTGTGGCAAGTCGAAGATTAAATCGGAAACTTTATGCTTTGGCGATTCGGGTGATCCATTGATCTACAACAATCAGATTTGTGGCCTGGCTATTGGATTTCGTCGTTGCGGTAGATCACTTCACCCGAATCTCTACACAGATGTGTCCAAACATCGACAGTTTATAACACAAGCAATGAGGATTTTGGATGAAAAGGCGAGGGTTTTAAGTACCGGACGGTAGGTGGTAATAAGTGTAGTAGACGGCGCATTGCCTTGTGAACTGTTTAAAAGAGTTTATACAAAATTAAAAGGTTACCACTTTTCTTACAAAGACACTCAATGTACTTGATGGCGCATAGTCTAAAAAGGGGTTAAAAAAGTACAAATCATCGATGTCTTAACTTTTCAATTAAAGAGTCTAGATCTACTTATTGACGTATGGGCTAATACAGTGTTAAATTTGAGTTTTTGTCAAATTTGGGAGTTTCACTTTTTAACCAAAGACACTTAAAGCACTAGATGGATTATTGTCTAAAAAGGGTGTACATATTAGTTTTAGGGGCTGTAAAAGTACAGTGGGTACTTCCAAACTTCAATCTCTTAACTTTTCAACCAAAGACACTAGATATACTAGATGGCACATTGTTTCAAAAGTCAAAAAATGTGATATATGGGTGTTAAAAAAGAACTTCAAGAGTTGAAGTATGGGACCACGATCAGTATCTTCACTTTTCAACCAAAGACACTTGATATACTAGATGACGCATTTGCTAAAACAGTGTCAAATTTGAGTTTATGTAAAAGGCTTTTTAAAATTGGGAGTTTGGAAGAAAGGTTTCCACTGTTTAACCAAAGACATTAAATGTACTAGATGGCACATTGTCTAAAAGGGTTCTAAATTTAAGTTAAGGTAGAGTAGCTACTGCAGAATCAACCTTTTCACGTTCTCCACCAAAGACACTAGATATACTAGATGACGCATTGCTTAAAAAAGTGTAAAATTTTGATTTTTGGGAGTTTGAAATATAGAACTTTACTTTCAACCAAAGACGCTAAACCTACTAGATGGCAAATTGTCTAAAATGGTTAAAAATTTGAGTTGTGGTTATTCAAAAATTACAGTAAGTACCTCAACCGAGATCAAACTCTTCAATTTTCAACCAAAGACACTAGAAATACCAGATTACACATTGACTAAGGCTATGTTAATACATTTTATAAAGCTTTAGTTTCAAATTGACTTTTAACTAAAGCAAAATCATAAAATTAGCAGCTTTTTATGATATCCGTGCTCAGAACATGACAAATTTTCGAAATGTATCTAGTTCTAGTTCTTCTGTTCTCGCTAGCGTGTAAAGCAGGGGTGCCCAGAATGAGCTTACGAGCGCGTGGAAGCCAATACAAATGCACAAAATACAACTCAAGCAAGAACAACCACAAGAAGTAGAAAGAGAAAACCGATTTTTGTTTGTGTGAGCGTTCGCGGACAGCGCATAAGCCACATTGTTGTTGCGTTCGAGTTTGTCGGATACATAGGGGAGAGAGAGACACATATGAAATTGTTGTTGCAGACCTTCGCTCGGAAAGAAAGAAAGGAGAGCACGCATATGAAATTGTTTTTGCTTTTTATAATCTTATGACCGCGAGAATCGTATGCGCGCGGGCTATTCCTTTGCGCAAAGCAAAAACAAATGCGTTGCTTGCGGCATATGCTTGGGCACCCCTGGTGTAAGGCATGGAGTTCTTGATAATTGAGTACTGAGTTAGTACTCGACTAAGACTCGCTAACTGAAAATAGAGCTCTTGAGTATCGAGTACTCAGTATTGAGTACTAAGTATTAAGTACTGGGAGTCGAGTTCTTGAGTATCGAGTACTGAGAATCGAGTACTGAGAATAGTGCTCCTGAGTATCAAATTCCTGGGAAGCAAGTACTGAGAATCTAGTACTATCTAGTAAAGTTTAGGGTTCAGAGTAACAAATACAGAGTATCGAGTACGGAGTATCAAATAGTGATTATCGAAAATTGAGTATCGAATACTGAGTTTTGAGTACTGAGTATCGAGTACTAAGTCTCGCTAACTGAGAAAAGAGCTCTTGAGTATTGAGTACTAAGAATTGAGTCCTGGGAATCGAGTTCTTGAGTATCCAGTACTGAGAAACCAGTTCCTGAGTATCGAGTACTGAGAATAGTGCTCCTGAGTAACAAGTTCCTGGGTATCGAGTACTGAGAATCTAGTACTGTCTAGTTAAGTATCGGGTTCTGAGTAACAAATACTGAGTATCGAGTACGGAGTATCAAAAATTGAGTATCGAATACTGAGTTTTGAGTACTGAGTATCGAGTACTAAGTCTCGCTAATTGACAAAAGAGCTCTTGAGTATTGAGTACTAAGCATTGAGTACTGGGAATCGAGTTCTTGAGTATCCAGTACTGAGAAACCAGTTCCTGAGTATCGAGTACTGAGAATAGTGCTCCTGCGTATCAAATTCCTGGGTATCGAGTACTGAGAATCTAGTACTGTCTAGTTAAGTATCGGGTCCTGAGTAACAAATACTGAGTATCGAGTACGGAGTATCAAATAGCGATTATCAAATACTGAGTTTTGAGTACTGAGTATCGAGTACTGAATATCGAGTACTAAGTCTCGCTAACTGAGCATAGAGCTCTTGAGTATTGAGTACTCAGTATTGAGTACTAAGTATTGAGTACTGGGAATCGAGTTCTTGAGTATCCAGTACTGAGAATCAAGTTTCTGAGTATCGAGTACTGAGAATAGTGCTCCTGAGTAACAAGTTTCTGGGTATCGAGTACTGAGAATCTAATACTTTCTAGTTAAGCATCGGTTTCTGAGTATCGAGTACGGAGTATCAAATAGTTGACTATCGAATACGGAGTTTTGAGTACTGAGTATAGATTACTGTGAATCGAGTTATGTAGCATCAAGATCTTGAGTAACGGGTTTTTGAGTATTGAGTACTTAGATTAGTGTGCCTGAGTAACAAAAGAGAACAGATGTACATCAGTCAGTTTATTTGAACTACTTCAGGCAGACATTTTTTTTAAAATTTCTTTAAATTCCCAGTTTAGTTTATCTACAAAGAGCTATCTGTCACATAAGCGAACAAATAACAGAGTTAGGGCCGATTTCGGCTTATCCAAATAGCTGCTATGCGTCGGATAAGCTTTCATTTTGCTCTGTTATTTGTTAGTTTATGTGACAGATAGCTCTATGTAGGAGTTGAAAGTTTATCTGACACATAGTAGCCATTTGGAAGAAGAGAAAATGGCCCTAAGTAAAGTATTGATACGCTAAACTTCAACCTAAAGAGCTCTATAGCCACCTGTTTAGAGAATATCCGGCTTAAAGGACCTTTTTAGAATTCCTTCTTTGTGCAAGTTTTTTGGAGTCTTTTAACATGGTTTTCTGGGTTTATATTGATATTCATAGTTTCCCAAAAGTTAAATTTCAACTAAAAAAGCATCAAGTCAAAAGCTTTTTACTAAAAAGTTTGCAAACATATGAAGTTTTAAAACCCCAATTAAAGACCAAACCATTTCGGTTTCAAAAGACATCAGTCAATTAGCACTCTAGTGGAAACTTTACCAAGTAGTTTCTCTTCTCTGTACTTCGTATGAATTGAAATCAATTTCTGCCTTAAAAGTTGTATAGAACACACATACCCATTTTATTTCTTTTACCATTTCCAGCTGACGACTTACACACTCTATGGCTGGGACGGAAGGAAGCAACTCACCTGCAAAAGAAAGAAGAAAGAAGAAATGTGAAATTTAATTTAACAAAAAAAAAAGGCAACGAAAATAATAATAATAATAATCAATTTGCATTTTACATACAAAAAAAAATTCAACAAAAGGTTCGCTCTTCGAAAATCACAGCACATAACCCATTAACCCCAACGTGGCCCAACTATTCATACAATTTTCTTGGAGTCGACAGCATTTGCATAATGAATTCATATGTTTAATAAAATCTACACGTGGACAGGGGAATATACGAGAGCGCACACAAAAGAGCAACGTGAATCCAGAATCCAGAATTCAGAATGCTGCAAGCTCGCGCACAAAAGTGTGCAAAAGGAAAGCCAAGCGGCTCTCCTTTTGAATAGTTGAGAATGACAATGACGTTGACGACGACGACGACGGCGACAACATCCCGGTTGTGGGTGCCTGTTAAAAGCAGGGGGCGTTGCCCGTTAAGGGGTTTGTTTGGCTTTGCTTTGCCGTTGGCCAAATTAAAAACGTATTAAATTTGCATATTTTGCCAAAGTGTTTTGCACAAACATTGTTATCGGTTATCGGGTTAGCAGGTGGCAAAATGGGGGAGCACTTTATGAATTTTGTAAAGCAAATTGACAAAAAAAAACAAGTGGCATATGGGTAATGGAATTTAAAGTGAGTTTTGTGGGTTTTTAATGTATTCAAAAATAATCTAAAAGTTGGAAGAGAAGGAGACAGATACTTTTGGGTACGCCTTGGTTTCTGCAAAGTCAAAAGGTTTTTCCAAAAGGTTCAAACTTGAACATGAGACTCGACCACGATTCTATGATTAATAGCATATGATTATATGTAATAGCGGCAGTGACAAGGGTCAGACACACCACTTGAAAAGGATTAACCAAGAAAACCACTTTAAAAGGTCATCCGGTGCGCGCCACTTAATATGCATCGTGTGAGGTAGTATGTATTCCTTTCAGCTTTAAGGTCTCTTATGTTCCCATCTCTCCAAACCCCCCCGCAAGTGTTTTACAGATCAGCGATCAAAAGTCGACCCCACACGATTATCTTTTTAAACTCTTTAGTGTTTCACCCGGGGGGGGGGTGTTAAATCCCGCAAAATGCTAACAACACATTTTGACAGTTTTATTACCTGTTCCGCCAGCTGGGCTACAATTTATCGAAATAGATATTATTTATAGCAACTAAGTGTAGTATGGAAACAAATAAAAACTCAACTATTTTATGCTCACACTTGCCCCCCACACAAAAGTTTTGGTACAACATTTTTGACCACAAAACTGCCAAAAAAAAAACACAGAGAAGGCAAAAGTTTAAATGACCCAATCTCTAAAAATAAACACCAAAACCAACAACAAAGAAGCAAGGAAAAACTCATTTTGACATTCAGAGTTGGAAAACTCGGTCACACACGCACACAATACCAACCAATTGGCAATTGTGATAAATTGTACTTTTAAGCAAAAAAAACCGAGACCCCTCATCAACGTCAAGATACCAAAAGGTTGACTTTTTTCGGCCCAAGGCAAGGAATTTGGTATGTAAAACTACTTTACTAATAATGCCTCAATTGTGCAGCGTATTTTTTTGGTCCTTTCTTACCCTATTTTCCCTCTTTTTGTGGCTGCACATGTAACACATTACCCTAGTTAAGCGGGCTCCCTTTTTTTTTTTTGGTATCTTGAGTATTAATCCTAATTGAAGGGAAATCCCCTGATGGACACACACACACACACACAGCAGAAGTCAAAGCATAAAAGGAGAGTGGCCACCCTTTCGTTCTTTTTACTTTTTTATGATGTTTGTTTCGGCCAACATGTGACGCCCAGCTAAATCGTTTTGCTTTCCTTACTTTTCTTTTCAACACAAGCAAAAGCATAATTAAAAACAGCAAGCGAAAGTGAAAGGAGATAGAGAGAGAAGGAGGGATAACTGCTCAAATAGACATTTAATGATTCCCCATTGTCATTACATAAAGGTGTCTTATAAAAACATTATTTCACACACACGGCACACACGGAGAGGTGACAATGGAGGGTTGCTGCTGCTGCTGCTTGGTTGTGGATGCGGGCCAAAGCTTATTTGTGGATACGAGGGCATTTTTATATGGGCTAACGAGCACTTGGGGCATAGTATCAGACGGCCCCACTCTCCCACACAGGTAATTGTGTGCCATATATTCTTTTTTTTTTTGGCAAGACTTTTGATGGGGAGTGTGGGGGGGGGGAGGGGGGTAAATAATAAACCCATGGCAAACAGTCGTCAACATTTTTCAATTCATTACATAATATGAGTAGCGTGAAATTATGATTGAAGTGTGTAAATGGCAATTAGTTATGACAAACTGGTCACACTGAGCAACAGATCTTTGGTTAAGTTGGAATTATACAACTATAAATGAGCAAGGTTGTAAATTTGTATTGGTACTGAATCATCACTTCAAGCGATCTTGCTTTTATTTTAAATATTTCAACCCTTAACTCTAATCTTAGCTAACGCTGTATTTGGTCCACACACCACGCTTTTAAAGTGGCTTCCACGGCTGGTCCTCTTCAAGCGTGGAGTCAAGTTTAGGCAGACACTTTTGACAGCTAAATTGAATCCTACAAAGAATGATATGTTTATGATCTAGGCTGTGTGTAGTGAATATGATATTTAACGCAACATGTGGCTCAATGTATCATCTCATGTTCATGTTTGAACAACTTGGTTATCGGTTGTAACCGATCCACCCGAACCTGGAACCGAAACGGACGCCCTTTGCTTGAAAAAAGTTTCGGTTCACAGCATAACCCAACTCAGTTTTATGTCAATTTGGAATCAGAGTAGTGTCATTTCAAA
>JBAMBO010001213.1:0-116385 GCA_037044535.1 Lordiphosa magnipectinata
GGCCCTATAAAGTATATAAATTCTTGATCAGCATCAACAGCCGAGTCGATATAACCATGTCCGTCTGTCCGTCTGTCAGTATAAACGCACAGATCTCAGAGATGGTAAGAGATACAGGTTTGACATGTATGGGACATATATTTGTTATACATGCAGGCAGATCAAGTTTATTTTCAATTTTTACCACGCCTGTTTTGTGGGGAACCTATACTGTTGGTTGACGTTTATTGATATTATCGTAAATTATTATTTCTTAACTTTAAAATAAACTATTCCAAAGAATTGTACGATTTTTTCAAGCGAAGATAGACCATTTTGAATACATAGTCATGATAATAATACAAAATGAAAACTGTCTACTGCACTCGAAAATCATCTAGAATCACCACCGACCCTTCAATATACTGGAAAAAGTCTAATTTTGATGCCTTGTGCTATCATTTTTAGGTTCACAAGGTTCTAGGTGCAGACCAATAGCAAAATACAAATTGATGTATAGGGTCTAAGTGAATTACCCTATTTATACAGAGAAAAGTTATCATGATAAATGCCCTTAAAAGTATGCAAACTATATTTTCTTTAATAATTACCCATTTAAACAGGAAAATTGACGGTCAGTTGTGTCAGCGTACTACACTCATGTTCTCGGAGTTGTTGAAGGTATTCAATAATTGAAGTGTTAAGGCATATATGTATAAATTTAGTATTTTTATACTCTGTACCGAAGGTACATAGAGTATATTAAGTTTGTGCAAAAGTATGTAACAGGGAGAAGGAATCTTTTCCGACCCTACAAAGTATATATATTCTTGATCAGCATCAACAGCCGAGTCGATATAGCCATGTCCGTCTGTCCGTCCGTCCGTCTGTCTGTCCGTATGAACGAAGAGATCTCAGAGATGGTAAGAGATAGAGGTTTGACATGTATGGGACATATATTTCTTATACTTGCAGGCAGATCAAGTTTATTTTCAATTTTTGCCACGCCCCCTCCCGCCCCCGCAATTTGGAAAAAACTTCATATCTCCTACAGTTTTGGAGATAGATCGTTCGTTCCTTCTAGAGATACCTTGTAAACAAAATTATTTATCGATTTGCTGAAGGAATGATAAAGATCGGATGAACGATACTTAAGTTATGAGCAAAAAACGGCCAGTAAACACACCCCACCCGCACTACCCACCACCACAGCATTCTATTGAACGGCAATCTTAGTGAGAGAGAGAGAGAGAGAGAGAGTGAAACTTAGAGATGAGCGCGTATAACTCGTATAAATGCGAGCTGCGCCGTTAAGGGTACAGAGTATGTTATAGTCGGGCTTGACCGACTTTCTTTCTTGTTTTTATATGGAGTGCGTCATAAAAATTTATTTTCCGCGCTTCTCAGAACAGGCCTTAAATCGGACGGAGGCGGGATTAGGATTAACTATTTACTTTTTTATACCCGTTACTCGTAGAGTAAAAGGGTATACTAAAGTCGTGCAAATGTATGTAACAGGCAGAAGGAATCATTTCCGACCATATAAAGTATATATATTCTTGATCAGCATCAACAGCCGAGTCGATATAGCCATGTCCGTCTGTCCGTCTGACCGTCTGTCCGTCTGTCCGTCCGTCCGTCTGTCTGTATGAACACCTAGATCTCAGAGACTAGAAGAGCTAGAGCAACCAATTTTGAAATGTAGACCCCTATTGTCTGCACGCAGATCAAGTTTATTTTCAATTTTTGCCACGCCCCCTCCCGCCCCCGAAATTTGGAAAAAACGTCATATCTCCTACAGTTTTGATGATAGATGGTTCGTACTTTCTAGAGATATCTAGTACTCAAAATTATTTATCGATTTGCTGAAGGAATGATAAAGATCGGATGAACGATACTCAAGTTATGAGCAAAAAACGGTCAGTTAACACCCACCACCCACCCCACCCATAACCTAAGCATTGCGTTCAGCAGCAATCTTAGTGAGAGAGAGAGAGAGAGAGAGAGAGAGAGAGACTTAGAGAGCGCACTGCGTTGTGCGTTGTGTGTTAACTGGCCGTTTGACTCGTGACCAAATTCGAGCTGCGACATTAAGGGTGCAGAGTATGTAATAGTCGGGCTTGACCGACTTTCTTTCTTGTTTTTATTAGGAAAGGTGATACGTTTTCAAAAGTTTTGTTGTCTGATCTGTTTATCGGGATGAATTTGGAGTCATTTATGTTGGATTTAGTAATTGACAAATGTCTATTAATATCTGGCGGATAATAAATAGCCGAGTTACAAAATGTTGCATACTTTTCGGCTGACCCACCTCAGGCATACAGGAAGGCTATTAAACATTTGTTTCCATGAGTAACGGGTATATCGAAGTCGGTTAGAGCCGACTTTAACTTACGCTCTCGTTTTATTTTTACGTTGAGAACTAAATTTGTCCTCTATTAAATAAATACATAAGTTAACACGGGAGTCTAGGGCCAATTCGTACCAAGCAAACCAATGTCACACCACTGTGCAGGGCCCACACTTTAACTGGCTGTCCATGCGGTCAGCAGTAAACAAAGTATAAAGAAGCGATCAGCGCCAACAGCGAAATGCAACGGGAAGCAACAGCAGCGGCGGCGACGGCACCATCGAGGGAAAGCTTTCATGGGAGAGGGAAGCTTTCAGAAAACATTGTATTAGTTTTAAGCTTCAGTTCTAATAAACGACTCAATTGTAGAGGTTGGAAAAGATTCTTATTTATCTCATATACAAATAATATTTTGTATACCCTTGTAGAAGGTACATTAAAATTGTCCAGATGTTTGTAACGCATAGAAGGAAGCATCTCCGACCACACAAAGTATATATATTCTTGATCAGCATGACGAACGAGTTGATATAGCCATGTCCGTCCGTCTGTTTCTATGCTATCTCCTCCGTCAGTTTTAAAGCTATCTTAACCGAACTTAGCACTTTTGGTACAAAGAAACTGCACATTCGTCGGAACCGGCCGGATCTATCGGTCGAAAAAGTAGTTTTAGTGAGAATAACTTTTTTGTCTTCAACGCAAAAGTCCCCAAACCTCGTAATTAAAAGTTTTTATATCCTGTACCCATTGAAAATGGGTAAAAGGGGATCATGAAGTTGTGCAAATGTATGTAACAGGGAGAAGGAAACATTTCCGGCCCTATAAAGTATATAAATTCTTGATCAGCATCAACAGCCGAGTCGATATAACCATGTCCGTCTGTCCGTCTGTCAGTATAAACGCACAGATCTCAGAGATGGTAAGAGATACAGGTTTGACATGTATGGGACATATATTTGTTATACATGCAGGCAGATCAAGTTTATTTTCAATTTTTACCACGCCTGTTTTGTGGGGAACCTATACTGTTGGTTGACGTTTATTGATATTATCGTAAATTATTATTTCTTAACTTTAAAATAAACTATTCCAAAGAATTGTACGATTTTTTCAAGCGAAGATAGACCATTTTGAATACATAGTCATGATAATAATACAAAATGAAAACTGTCTACTGCACTCGAAAATCATCTAGAATCACCACCGACCCTTCAATATACTGGAAAAAGTCTAATTTTGATGCCTTGTGCTATCATTTTTAGTTTCACAAGGTTCTAGGTGCAGACCAATAGCAAAATACAAATTGATGTATAGGGTCTAAGTGAATTACCCTATTTATACAGAGAAAAGTTATCATGATAAATGCCCTTAAAAGTATGCAAACTATATTTTCTTTAATAATTACCCATTTAAACAGGAAAATTGACGGTCAGTTGTGTCAGCGTACTACACTCATGTTCTCGGAGTTGTTGAAGGTATTCAATAATTGAAGTGTTAAGGCATATATGTATAAATTTAGTATTTTTATACTCTGTACCGAAGGTACATAGAGTATATTAAGTTTGTGCAAAAGTATGTAACAGGGAGAAGGAATCTTTTCCGACCCTACAAAGTATATATATTCTTGATCAGCATCAACAGCCGAGTCGATATAGCCATGTCCGTCTGTCCGTCCGTCCGTCTGTCTGTCCGTATGAACGAAGAGATCTCAGAGATGGTAAGAGATAGAGGTTTGACATGTATGGGACATATATTTCTTATACTTGCAGGCAGATCAAGTTTATTTTCAATTTTTGCCACGCCCCCTCCCGCCCCCGCAATTTGGAAAAAACTTCATATCTCCTACAGTTTTGGTTCGTTCCTTCTAGAGATACCTTGTAAACAAAATTATTTATCGATTTGCTGAAGGAATGATAAAGATCGGATGAACGATACTCAAGTTATGAGCAAAAAACGGCCAGTAAACACACCCCACCCGCACTACCCACCACCACAGCATTCTATTGAACGGCAATCTTAGTGAGAGAGAGAGAGAGAGAGAGAGTGAAACTTAGAGATGAGCGCGTATAACTCGTATAAATGCGAGCTGCGCCGTTAAGGGTACAGAGTATGTTATAGTCGGGCTTGACCGACTTTCTTTCTTGTTTTTATATGGAGTGCGTCATAAAAATTTATTTTCCGCGCTTCTCAGAACAGGCCTTAAATCGGACGGAGGCGGGATTAGGATTAACTATTTACTTTTTTATACCCGTTACTCGTAGAGTAAAAGGGTATACTAAAGTCGTGCAAATGTATGTAACAGGCAGAAGGAATCATTTCCGACCATATAAAGTATATATATTCTTGATCAGCATCAACAGCCGAGTCGATATAGCCATGTCCGTCTGTCCGTCTGACCGTCTGTCCGTCTGTCCGTCCGTCCGTCTGTCTGTATGAACACCTAGATCTCAGAGACTAGAAGAGCTAGAGCAACCAATTTTGAAATGTAGACCCCTATTGTCTGCACGCAGATCAAGTTTATTTTCAATTTTTGCCACGCCCCCTCCCGCCCCCGAAATTTGGAAAAAACGTCATATCTCCTACAGTTTTGATGATAGATGGTTCGTACTTTCTAGAGATATCTAGTACTCAAAATTATTTATCGATTTGCTGAAGGAATGATAAAGATCGGATGAACGATACTCAAGTTATGAGCAAAAAACGGTCAGTTAACACCCACCACCCACCCCACCCATAACCTAAGCATTGCGTTCAGCAGCAATCTTAGTGAGAGAGAGAGAGAGAGAGAGAGAGAGAGAGACTTAGAGAGCGCACTGCGTTGTGCGTTGTGTGTTAACTGGCCGTTTGACTCGTGACCAAATTCGAGCTGCGACATTAAGGGTGCAGAGTATGTAATAGTCGGGCTTGACCGACTTTCTTTCTTGTTTTTATTAGGAAAGGTGATACGTTTTCAAAAGTTTTGTTGTCTGATCTGTTTATCGGGATGAATTTGGAGTCATTTATGTTGGATTTAGTAATTGACAAATGTCTATTAATATCTGGCGGATAATAAATAGCCGAGTTACAAAATGTTGCATACTTTTCGGCTGACCCACCTCAGGCATACAGGAAGGCTATTAAACATTTGTTTCCATGAGTAACGGGTATATCGAAGTCGGTTAGAGTCGACTTTAACTTACGCTCTCGTTTTATTTTTACGTTGTGAACTAAATTTGTCCTCTATTAAATAAATACATAAGTTAACACGGGAGTCTAGGGCCAATTCGTACCAAGCAAACCAATGTCACACCACTGTGCAGGGCCCACACTTTAACTGGCTGTCCATGCGGTCAGCAGTAAACAAAGTATAAAGAAGCGATCAGCGCCAACAGCGAAATGCAACGGGAAGCAACAGCAGCGGCGGCGACGGCACCATCGAGGGAAAGCTTTCATGGGAGAGGGAAGCTTTCAGAAAACATTGTATTAGTTTTAAGCTTCAGTTCTAATAAACGACTCAATTGTAGAGGTTGGAAAAGATTCTTATTTATCTCATATACAAATAATATTTTGTATACCCTTGTAGAAGGTACATTAAAATTGTCCAGATGTTTGTAACGCATAGAAGGAAGCATCTCCGACCACACAAAGTATATATATTCTTGATCAGCATGACGAACGAGTTGATATAGCCATGTCCGTCTGTCCGTCCGTCTGTTTCT
Organism: Lordiphosa magnipectinata; assembly: GCA_037044535.1. Lineage (NCBI taxonomy): Eukaryota > Metazoa > Arthropoda > Insecta > Diptera > Drosophilidae > Lordiphosa > Lordiphosa magnipectinata. The sequence continues at coordinate 6,028 of JBAMBO010001213.1, forward strand.
ATGCTATCTCCTCCGTCAGTTTTAAAGCTATCTTAACCGAACTTAGCACTTTTGGTACAAAGAAACTGCACATTCGTCGGAACCGGCCGGATCTATCGGTCGAAAAAGTAGTTTTAGTGAGAATAACTTTTTTGTCTTCAACGCAAAAGTCCCCAAACCTCGTAATTAAAAGTTTTTATATCCTGTACCCATTGAAAATGGGTAAAAGGGGATCATGAAGTTGTGCAAATGTATGTAACAGGGAGAAGGAAACATTTCCGACCCTATAAAGTATATATATTCTTGATCAGCGTCAACAGCCGAGTCGATATAGCCATGTCCGTTTGTCTGTATGAAGGCGTCGATCTCAGAGACTATAAGAGATAGAGACACAAATTTTGGCATGCACATAGGTGTATACCGTACCCAGATCAAGTTTGTTTCAGATTTGGAAAATTTCCCCCCCCTCCCCCCTTAAACCGCAAGAAACTGTCAGAGCCACAATTTTAAAGTTAGAACCTCGTGGCTTGATATATATTATCCTTGGCCTTATATCTATCTATTCTCAGAAGCAAAATAAGATCCTATCAAAAATACCAAAGTTATACAAAACACGAATCAATTTTGCTTGCGAGGGGCAGTTTTTGCCGGCAACTGGGCCCTAGCTGAGCGTGTGCGCGCACTTGTGTGTGTGTGTGAGAGCGCGCGTGTGTGTGTGTGCGTGAGTTGGAATGAATGCTTGAGAATGTACATTGTATATAGTCGGAAGAAAGCCAATGTTTAAATTATAGGTGCAAGAAATATGTCTTTTGTATATTCATACAAATTTGATTTTGCTGGCAGTTCAATGAAATTGCATTTCAGTCGCAAAATTTCTTTACTGAATGCAAGGACTCTAGAACTCACAAATATGCGTATCGCCAAATCCCACTAGAAAGATATCTTTTTGTCGACTGGTGTCAAATCCAATTGGGTGTGCCAGACGTTTGTTAACGATCGCGAATTGGTAAGCGCCTGAGACAGATTGATATATTCTTGGCACTTTACCTGCTTCACAGTTCACAGGACTTACAAATTTCATTCAGCGATATATATTTGCCCATTCATGTTTATACCCGTTACTCGTAGAGTAAAAGGGTATACTAAAGTCGTGCAAATGTATGTAACAGCCAGAAGGAATCATTTCCGACCATATAAAGTATATATATTCTTGATCAGCATCAACAGCCGATTCGATATAGCCATGTCCGTCTGTCCGTCCGTCCGTCTGTCTGTATGAACACCTAGATCTCAGAGACAAGAAGAGCTAGAGCAACCAAATTTGAAATGTAGACTCCTATTGTCTGCACGCAGATCAAGTTTATTTTCAATTTTTGCCACGCCCCCTCACGCCCCCGCAATTTGGAAAAAACGTCATATCTCCTACAGTTTTGCTGATAGTGATTCGTACTTTCTAGAGATATCTAGTACTCAAAATTATTTATCGATTTGCTGAAGGAATGATAAAGATCGGATGAACGATACTCAAGTTATGAGCAAAAAACGGTCAGTTAACACCCACCACCCACCCCACCCATAACCTAAGCATTGCGTTCAGCAGCAATCTTAGTGAGAGAGAGAGAGAGAGAGAGAGAGAGAGAGAGAGAGAGAGAGCGCACTGCGTTGTGCGTTGTGTGTTAACTGGCCGTTTGACTCGTGACCAAATTCGAGCTGCGACATTAAGGGTGCAGAGTATGTAATAGTCGGGCTTGACCGACGTTTTCAAAAGTTTTGTTGTTTGATCTGTTTATCGTGATGAATTTGGAGTCATTTATGTTGCATTTAGTAATTGACAAATGTCTATTAATATCTGGCGGATAATAAATAGCCGAGTTAAAAAATATTGCATTCTTTTCGGCTGACCCACCTCAGGCATACAGGAAGGCTAATAAACATTTGTTTCCATGAGTAACGGGTATATCGAAGTCGGTTAGAGCCGACTTTAACTTACGCTCTCGTTTTTTATGGAAAAGTTATAAACTCTAAACACCCAAAAATTACGAAAAGCCGTTAGAATGTAACTGCTTGAACGGGAAAGGATGAATTAACCTGATTTCGCGTTTTTCAGGCAGCGATGAGGCGCTGATAAGGTAAGTTTTGGCAACAATCTATATTTGAACTTTGGTCACACTGAAATTTGTCTTTTGCGTTTCCTCTTCCGGTTTGTGTGTGCTCCGGCGTTAGTCGATTACAAGCTCTCAACCAGAACAGACGCACACGCGTTAAATAAACATAATCCTAAATCTTATGTGTTTGCCTTGTAATTTCACAAAATATAACCAACAAAAACAAAGCGTGTGTTTTTGCAAGTAAAATTTTTGATTGTGAACAACGTGTGTTTTAGTCTTCTAAATTAATTTTTGTCGTTTAGCATCCTGTTTAAAGGAGATTACAGAGTGTCTACAAGCAAGTTCTGATTGTGAGTCTATAAAATACCAGTCATATACATATATACTATACCCCGTTTATACATACACTCAATTTAAAATTACATATTTCACATTTTCTAAAGTCACACAAATTTTTAAGTAAACATAGCGCCTTTATCTGTCTCGCCACCAATTTCTCGCATCCCAATAAAATATATTTTTTCTCAGACAATATTCCCACAAAAAATTAAATTGATTTGTAACAGAAAAGTCTTTTTAAAGGCTATTCATTTATCTACTTACAATATTAGTACTTGCACTATTTTTCAAAAACCCCAATCCGTATAATTTTACTATATACCTACTATATATAAACAATAAATAATGCCTAGAACCAGTAGAATGTCAGCATCAAGCAGGACTCAAAGGCAAAGGGTTAGGAATCAGTTAAATAGGTCAAATATAGAAAGGGCTAATCACGAGAGAGAACAAAATGCAGCGTCACAAAGGGAGCGTAGGGCCAATACTGAATATAGTGAAGCTGAACAGCTTCTTGACATTCAGCGTCGACAAGTTGTTAGAAGGAAGAGGAGATTTAGGGAGACTGAACAGAGAAACGACACTTTGCGACGAACAAATCCCGATAGTTCGGGTAAACGAACAACAACAAAATACTGTACAACGCGCCGCACGTAGAACTAACTCTTCAATTAGGCAACAAGAACAATCAGCTGACACTTTGCATCGTTCGAGTCGCCGACAAATCCCGATAGTTCGGGTAACCGAACAACAACAAAATACAGCACAACGCGCCGCACGTAACTCCTTAATTAGGCAACAAGAACAGTCAGCTGACACTTTGCGTCGTTCGAGGCGCCGTCTAAACCCGAATGTTCGGGTAAACGAACAACGACAGAACACCGAATCGCATGCCCGAAACAGGGAGGTTTTGGAAAGAAGAATTTTAGAAAGAGCCAGGGATAGGTTTCAAAGATCACTGGTCAGAGACAATTCCACTCCCAGGATAATTGAACAAGCTAGAAATACCATTGCAAGGCGAAGTGCGCGTTTGCAAGCTAGGCAAGGGTCTTTTAATGTGAATAGAAGTTTAACTCAACGCGTCAGCCAGTATAGGGCAGATAATGTAAATCGTAGATCAGGTAGATCGTAGATTCAGGTAGAGACCTTTCCATTGAAAATGTTAGTTTAGATACTATGATAGCAAGCTATAATAGAATTGTCAAGCAGGGTCCCGATAAGGTTCGCATTTGCTGCAAAGGATTATGATTTCCACACCAAGTGGATAAAATATCCCGAGAGCAAATTGAAAACAAATGTACCGCAGAAATAGCCACAGAAATATTGCATCTGTCCGATCAATTTCCATCTCCCAACAATAAGTTCAGCTTCTGTAAGACCTGTAGTCGAAACATAAAATTGGGCAAAAAACCAAAAGCATCGATCACGAATGGACTAGATTTTCCTAACCTGCCCGAATGCTTAAAGGGATTAGAAGAAAGGCTAATTTCTCCTCGCCTTCCCTTTATGATCATTAAATCTTTAGGTAAACGCAATTAAAGGAGCTGTGGTTAATGTCCCGATTCCCGTCTCCAATGTGATTACATCACTTCCTAGAGCATTTCACGAAGCTGAGGTAATTCAGATTCACCTCAAACGTAGGATGGAGTATGGAGTATGACTTCATGGCAGAAACTATTATGCCCTCAAAAATTGCTAATGCAATAAGATTTCTAGTAAACACAGAGCTCTATAGGAAACACCAAATTTCCGTTAACGAACAGTGGTTGTCTTCCTATACTTCTGATTCTGTTCCCTTTGTTGCATAATTTATTATCGATTATTTATCGATTTGCTGAAGGAATGATAAAGATCGGATGAACGATACTCAAGTTATGAGCAAAAAACGGTCAGTTAACACCCACCACCCACCCCACCCATAACCTAAGCATTGCGTTCAGCAGCAATCTTAGTGAGAGAGAGAGAGAGAGAGAGAGAGAGAGACTTAGAGAGCGCACTGCGTTGTGCGTTGTGTGTTAACTGGCCGTTTGACTCGTGACCAAATTCGAGCTGCGACATTAAGGGTGCAGAGTATGTAATAGTCGGGCTTGACCGACTTTCTTTCTTGTTTTTATTAGGAAAGGTGATACGTTTTCGAAAGTTTTGTTGTCTGATCTGTTTATCGGGATGAATTTGGAGTCATTTATGTTGGATTTAGTAATTGACAAATGTCTATTAATATCTGGCGGATAATAAATAGCCGAGTTACAAAATGTTGCATACTTTTCGGCTGACCCACCTCAGGCATACAGGAAGGCTATTAAACATTTGTTTCCATGAGTAACGGGTATATCGAAGTCGGTTAGAGCCGACTTTAACTTACGCTCTCGTTTTATTTTTACGTTGAGAACTAAATTTGTCCTCTATTAAATAAATACATAAGTTAACACGGGAGTCTAGGGCCAATTCGTACCAAGCAAACCAATGTCACACCACTGTGCAGGGCCCACACTTTAACTGGCTGTCCATGCGGTCAGCAGTAAACAAAGTATAAAGAAGCGATCAGCGCCAACAGCGAAATGCAACGGGAAGCAACAGCAGCGGCGGCGACGGCACCATCGAGGGAAAGCTTTCATGGGAGAGGGAAGCTTTCAGAAAACATTGTATTAGTTTTAAGCTTCAGTTCTAATAAACGACTCAATTGTAGAGGTTGGAAAAGATTCTTATTTATCTCATATACAAATAATATTTTGTATACCCTTGTAAAGGTACATTAAAATTGTCCAGATGTTTGTAACGCATAGAAGGAAGCATCTCCGACCACACAAAGTATATATATTCTTGATCAGCATGACGAACGAGTTGATATAGCCATGTCCGTCTGTCCGTCCGTCTGTTTCTATGCTATCTCCTCCGTCAGTTTTAAAGCTATCTTAACCGAACTTAGCACTTTTGGTACAAAGAAAATGCACATTCGTCGGAACCGGCCGGATCTATCGGTCGAAAAAGTAGTTTTAGTGAGAATAACTTTTTTGTCTTCAACGCAAAAGTCCCCAAACCTCGTAATTAAAAGTTTTTATATCCTGTACCCATTGAAAATGGGTAAAAGGGGATCATGAAGTTGTGCAAATGTATGTAACAGGGAGAAGGAAACATTTCCGACCCTATAAAGTATATATATTCTTGATCAGCGTCAACAGCCGAGTCGATATAGCCATGTCCGTTTGTCTGTATGAAGGCGTCGATCTCAGAGACTATAAGAGATAGAGACACAAATTTTGGCATGCACATAGGTGTATACCGTACCCAGATCAAGTTTGTTTCAGATTTGGAAAATTTCCCCCCCCTCCCCCCTTAAACCGCAAGAAACTGTCAGAGCCACAATTTTAAAGTTAGAACCTCGTGGCTTGATATATATTATCCTTGGCCTTATATCTATCTATTCTCAGAAGCAAAATAAGATCCTATCAAAAATACCAAAGTTATACAAAACACGAATCAATTTTGCTTGCGAGGGGCAGTTTTTGCCGGCAACTGGGCCCTAGCTGAGCGTGTGCGCGCACTTGTGTGTGTGTGTGAGAGCGCGCGTGTGTGTGTGTGCGTGAGTTGGAATGAATGCTTGAGAATGTACATTGTATATAGTCGGAAGAAAGCCAATGTTTAAATTATAGGTGCAAGAAATATGTCTTTTGTATATTCATACAAATTTGATTTTGCTGGCAGTTCAATGAAATTGCATTTCAGTCGCAAAATTTCTTTACTGAATGCAAGGACTCTAGAACTCACAAATATGCGTATCGCCAAATCCCACTAGAAAGATATCTTTTTGTCGACTGGTGTCAAATCCAATTGGGTGTGCCAGACGTTTGTTAACGATCGCGAATTGGTAAGCGCCTGAGACAGATTGATATATTCTTGGCACTTTACCTGCTTCACAGTTCACAGGACTTACAAATTTCATTCAGCGATATATATTTGCCCATTCATGTTTATACCCGTTACTCGTAGAGTAAAAGGGTATACTAAAGTCGTGCAAATGTATGTAACAGCCAGAAGGAATCATTTCCGACCATATAAAGTATATATATTCTTGATCAGCATCAACAGCCGATTCGATATAGCCATGTCCGTCTGTCCGTCCGTCCGTCTGTCTGTATGAACACCTAGATCTCAGAGACAAGAAGAGCTAGAGCAACCAAATTTGAAATGTAGACTCCTATTGTCTGCACGCAGATCAAGTTTATTTTCAATTTTTGCCACGCCCCCTCACGCCCCCGCAATTTGGAAAAAACGTCATATCTCCTACAGTTTTGCTGATAGTGATTCGTACTTTCTAGAGATATCTAGTACTCAAAATTATTTATCGATTTGCTGAAGGAATGATAAAGATCGGATGAACGATACTCAAGTTATGAGCAAAAAACGGTCAGTTAACACCCACCACCCACCCCACCCATAACCTAAGCATTGCGTTCAGCAGCAATCTTAGTGAGAGAGAGAGAGAGAGAGAGAGAGAGAGAGAGAGAGAGAGGCGCACTGCGTTGTGCGTTGTGTGTTAACTGGCCGTTTGACTCGTGACCAAATTCGAGCTGCGACATTAAGGGTGCAGAGTATGTAATAGTCGGGCTTGACCGACGTTTTCAAAAGTTTTGTTGTTTGATCTGTTTATCGTGATGAATTTGGAGTCATTTATGTTGCATTTAGTAATTGACAAATGTCTATTAATATCTGGCGGATAATAAATAGCCGAGTTAAAAAATATTGCATTCTTTTCGGCTGACCCACCTCAGGCATACAGGAAGGCTAATAAACATTTGTTTCCATGAGTAACGGGTATATCGAAGTCGGTTAGAGCCGACTTTAACTTACGCTCTCGTTTTTTATGGAAAAGTTATAAACTCTAAACACCCAAAAATTACGAAAAGCCGTTAGAATGTAACTGCTTGAACGGGAAAGGATGAATTAACCTGATTTCGCGTTTTTCAGGCAGCGATGAGGCGCTGATAAGGTAAGTTTTGGCAACAATCTATATTTGAACTTTGGTCACACTGAAATTTGTCTTTTGCGTTTCCTCTTCCGGTTTGTGTGTGCTCCGGCGTTAGTCGATTACAAGCTCTCAACCAGAACAGACGCACACGCGTTAAATAAACATAATCCTAAATCTTATGTGTTTGCCTTGTAATTTCACAAAATATAACCAACAAAAACAAAGCGTGTGTTTTTGCAAGTAAAATTTTTGATTGTGAACAACGTGTGTTTTAGTCTTCTAAATTAATTTTTGTCGTTTAGCATCCTGTTTAAAGGAGATTACAGAGTGTCTACAAGCAAGTTCTGATTGTGAGTCTATAAAATACCAGTCATATACATATATACTATACCCCGTTTATACATACACTCAATTTAAAATTACATATTTCACATTTTCTAAAGTCACACAAATTTTTAAGTAAACATAGCGCCTTTATCTGTCTCGCCACCAATTTCTCGCATCCCAATAAAATATATTTTTTCTCAGACAATATTCCCACAAAAAATTAAATTGATTTGTAACAGAAAAGTCTTTTTAAAGGCTATTCATTTATCTACTTACAATATTAGTACTTGCACTATTTTTCAAAAACCCCAATCCGTATAATTTTACTATATACCTACTATATATAAACAATAAATAATGCCTAGAACCAGTAGAATGTCAGCATCAAGCAGGACTCAAAGGCAAAGGGTTAGGAATCAGTTAAATAGGTCAAATATAGAAAGGGCTAATCACGAGAGAGAACAAAATGCAGCGTCACAAAGGGAGCGTAGGGCCAATACTGAATATAGTGAAGCTGAACAGCTTCTTGACATTCAGCGTCGACAAGTTGTTAGAAGGAAGAGGAGATTTAGGGAGACTGAACAGAGAAACGACACTTTGCGACGAACAAATCCCGATAGTTCGGGTAAACGAACAACAACAAAATACTGTACAACGCGCCGTACGTAGAACTAACTCTTCAATTAGGCAACAAGAACAATCAGCTGACACTTTGCATCGTTCGAGTCGCCGACAAATCCCGATAGTTCGGGTAACCGAACAACAACAAAATACAGCACAACGCGCCGCACGTAACTCCTTAATTAGGCAACAAGAACAGTCAGCTGACACTTTGCGTCGTTCGAGGCGCCGTCTAAACCCGAATGTTCGGGTAAACGAACAACGACAGAACACCGAATCGCATGCCCGAAACAGGGAGGTTTTGGAAAGAAGAATTTTAGAAAGAGCCAGGGATAGGTTTCAAAGATCACTGGTCAGAGACAATTCCACTCCCAGGATAATTGAACAAGCTAGAAATACCATTGCAAGGCGAAGTGCGCGTTTGCAAGCTAGGCAAGGGTCTTTTAATGTGAATAGAAGTTTAACTCAACGCGTCAGCCAGTATAGGGCAGATAATGTAAATCGTAGATCAGGTAGATCGTAGATTCAGGTAGAGACCTTTCCATTGAAAATGTTAGTTTAGATACTATGATAGCAAGCTATAATAGAATTGTCAAGCAGGGTCCCGATAAGGTTCGCATTTGCTGCAAAGGATTATGATTTCCACACCAAGTGGATAAAATATCCCGAGAGCAAATTGAAAACAAATGTACCGCAGAAATAGCCACAGAAATATTGCATCTGTCCGATCAATTTCCATCTCCCAACAATAAGTTCAGCTTCTGTAAGACCTGTAGTCGAAACATAAAATTGGGCAAAAAACCAAAAGCATCGATCACGAATGGACTAGATTTTCCTAACCTGCCCGAATGCTTAAAGGGATTAGAAGAAAGGCTAATTTCTCCTCGCCTTCCCTTTATGATCATTAAATCTTTAGGTAAACGCAATTAAAGGAGCTGTGGTTAATGTCCCGATTCCCGTCTCCAATGTGATTACATCACTTCCTAGAGCATTTCACGAAGCTGAGGTAATTCAGATTCACCTCAAACGTAGGATGGAGTATGGAGTATGACTTCATGGCAGAAACTATTATGCCCTCAAAAATTGCTAATGCAATAAGATTTCTAGTAAACACAGAGCTCTATAGGAAACACCAAATTTCCGTTAACGAACAGTGGTTGTCTTCCTATACTTCTGATTCTGTTCCCTTTGTTGCATAAGCTGACGATAGGGAATTAGTTTCAGAGCTATTAGCCACATCTGCTCAAGCCTCATCGACCGAGCAAATAGATCCGTCTACTAGCTTAGATATTGAAAATATTAATCCAGGCGATCAGGAAACTTTGATGGAAAATGGTCCTGCTGAAAATGTTGCTATGCAAAGAGTAGTTATAGCTCCCGGGGAGGGTCAGCGTCCGTTGGATATGATTGAAGATAGTGATTCAGAGGAGCTGGCCTTTCCAACTATTTTTTCTGGGAATAAAAGAAAATGCACAGAAAGTTTTACCACCATAGTGAGGTCCGAGCTTAGAAACTATGATAGGAGAGGATGTAGAACCGACAAGTTGTTGATGGATATGATAAACATAAGAAATAACACTTCAATTTGCTTACGTAAGCACAGTGCCACTCATGGCATTTCAGCTGCTAATGCCCTTAACGAAGACAACATAGAAAACTTAATTCGCCAGGATGATGGCTTTAGAGTTCTAAAGGGAATTCGAACTTCTCCGGCTCATTGGGAGGGGGAGAAGAAGAAAGTTATGGCCATGATAAGGCAGTTTGGTCTTACGACCTTCTTCATTACTTTCTCGGCAGCTGAGACCAGATGGGGGGAGCTTTTTGTTTTGCTTTCAAGGAACGTCGATAAGGCTAACATATTAACAAGCAGCTGCAAACTTAAGTTTTGATGAAAAATCGCGTTTAATTAGAGCAGACCCAGTTACTTGCGCTAGGTATTTTGATTTTCGGTATAGACAGCTTTTTTCGGTAGTCACCCTGTTAAAAAATATTATTGGCGGGTAGAGTTCCAACAGAGAGGTTCACCGCACATTCATGGAATGTTTTGGCTGAAAGATGCCCCACAGTGCAATTTGAATGATGCATCAACTATGGCTCCTGTTATATCGTTTATTAATCAGTTTATCACAACTGATTCGAGCAACCCTGATGTAGCTGCTTTTCTCAACTATCGAATGCATAATCATGGGCACTAATGTAGACGCGAAGTTAGGTCGAAAAAGATTTATAGGTTCGGTATTCCATATCCTCCCATGCCCCATACAGAAATTTTGTTCCCATTGGATGAAAATACGCAACAGGTGGATGTTCACCGTTAAAATTTTTATAAGATTCAAAACTTTTTGGAAAGCACTTTCGATGCTGAGACCATAGATTTTCTTAGCAGTTTTGATAACTTTTTGTCTCACGATCAGCTAAACTTAAGCTACGAGTGCTACATTAATGCGCTAAGGTCGAGCTTAAAAAAGCCAAAAATATTTCTGAAAAGATCATATGCAGCCATTAAGCTTAACGCTTATAAAACTCACCTTCTTTTGATGCAGCGAGCGAATATTGATATTCAGTATATTCTGGATCCTTATGCTTGCTGCAGCTATGTTGTCAACTACATTAACAAATCTCAAAGGGGAATTTCGAAATTAATGCGCGATGCTCTAAGCGAGATTATCAGGGGGAATGTAACTATAAAGCAAAAGTTGCAGCACATAGGTCACAAATTTATTTCTGGTACAGAAATATCGGCACAAGAAGCAGTGTACTGTTGTTTGGGCATGCATTTGTCCTCTAGTAGTAATGCTGATGTCTTTATTAACACGTCCCTGCCAGAGCAGCGTGTTAAAATACTTAAGCCGAGGCAACAGCTTCAAAATCTTCCCCAAGAATCGACCGAAATTTTTGAAGTGGGTCTTTTAGATCATTATGTTCAGCGGCCTGTTGAGCTTGAGGGTTTATGCTTGGCAGACTTTGCTTCTTTTTATAGTTTTAGCAAAAGTCAAAGAGCAACTCGGCAAGAATCTGATAACGAAGACGATGCACCCATAGTCTCAGAAAGAACAGTTTATCCCCTTCGCAATGGTAGTGGCTTTATTAAAAAGAGGCTCACACCTTGCGTAATAAGATATAGGAGATTTAATATTAACACTGATAGGAAAAACTATTTTAGGGAAATAGTCATGTTGTATCTCCCATGGAGGGTTGAGACCTTAGAGCTTGTCTCAAAGGATTGCGAACTCCTTTGTAATGAAAATCTGGAGTTAATACAAAATACAATGTTTTAGATGATAGCGAACTGGAGAATGCCCTTAATAGTGTAGCACACGAAGAGGAACAGAATAGCATTGAAAACCAGGGACAGGTAGACGAGGCTTATAGAGTTTTAGGGTTGGCTGAAATAAATCCCCAATTAAATGTTTTAAATGTTAATCCGAACCGCGATAATACAGATTCTGAGGAGGGTAATGTCCGATTAATACAACTACCACCGTTGATTTCGCCAGACAACTTGGCAAACACTGTTCGATGTTGGCGGAGGTGCTGGTGTCGGAAAAAGCCGCTTAATTTCAGCAATCTTTCAGTCCTTGTCCGTTATGTACAATAAAAGGCCCTGAACTGATCCCTCATCAATTAAAATTCTGTTGTGCGCACCCACAGGGAAAGCTGCATTCGGAAACAGTGGTGTCACGCTGCATTCCATACTCTCACTTCCTCTAAACCAATCAGGTTCTGACTTGAGGGCCTTGAGTCATGATTTAGTAAATAATTTACATTCAAGGCTGATTGACCTTAAATTAATTATTATTGACGAAATTTCGATGGTAGGCTCAAAAAGGTTTTCCCAAATTGACTCTCGATTGAAACAAATCTTCAAAAATACTTCTCCGTTTGGTGGTATTTCTGTAATAGTCTTTGGTTACCTACGGCAGTTACCGCCTGTAGGTGATCGGTGGATTTTTGAATCAAACTCGTCTGATCCCTACAATGCTATTTTCGGTTCATCGCTGTGGGACCTCTTTAAGTATTTTGAGCTCACAGAAATTATGCGTCAACGGGAAGACCAAATATTTGCATCTTCTTTAAATAATATGGCATCAGGAAATATGACAACCGGGGATACTGAACTTATCTGCAGTCGCATATGTCAGCCCTCACAAGTGCCAGAAGATGCAATTCATCTCTTTAGCACTAATGTGGAGGTAGATAATTACAATACCCTAAAGATGAACTCGATTTCCACTGATCAATATATTTCAACCGCCGATGACTTTATTAAAGCAACTCATTTAAATGCTGCAAATAGGGCCGCAATTGTAGAAGCAGTTAAAAATTTCAAGACGTCCGATTCACAAGGACTATGTTATTCCCTTATATTAAAGACCACAGCTAAGTACATGGTTACGGTCAATATAGATACTGGGGACGGGTTAGCCAATGGGGCAACAGGCATATTAATGCAGATAGATCTTGATTTATCCAACTCTCCTTCTAATTTATGGATAACATTTTCGGAGGATGGTGTAGGAGCAATTGCTCGCTCAAAGTGTACTCATCAAACAGAATCTTCATGGACCCCAATTCAGAAAAAAGGAAAAAAATATCCAATACAGGAACAATGAGCAAGTTACTATTGACCGGAAACAGTTTCAAGTGGTACCTGCAGAAGGAATAACCATTCACAAAAGTCAGGGGGCAACTTACAGCAAAGTGGTGGTCCACACTAGCAATCGAATGCAGCGTGCCCATTTATACGTAGCTTGCAGTCAAGCAACAAATTCCGCAGGTCTTTTTATTATAGGAAATTTTCGTGCTCCCAATCCTCCCAGAAGTGACGATAAAGTCCAAAATCAATTGGAAAAGTTACGGTCCGTAAACAAACTTACTACTCACTATGACCATCTGTTTAACAGTTCCAACCTAGACATTTTCTTCCACAACACAGAAAGCATACACTGTCAATATTGAAGACATTCGATCAGACAGATTAATGCTTCAGAGTTCTATTTTGTGTTTTGTTGAGACTTGGACTCACCCAAATGAAAATGTCGAGATTCCTGGATTTTCTGTTGTGATTAGGTTGGACTGTCAGGGAGTAGAGCGCTCCAAAAGAGGCATTATCATTTATATTAATAATGATATTGTGAGCGGTATTTCCCATTGCGTTAGCGGAAGAATTTTAGATGGATTAGCAGTTTTTGAGTACGCTATTTTCAAGTACAAGACATTAGGAATTTTAGTTTTATATAAAAGTCCGACTTATTCGATGGCTAAATTTAAAACTGAACTTGAGGATCTTTTTCGACAAAATGCGTTTTTGGGCGATAGTTCAATTATATTAGGAGACTTTAATTTATGTTTAGGTGAATTTGGAAGGTGTAGGCCAATATATAATAATTTAATTAGTAAGGGATTTAGATCTTTATTAGATTTGAATACTCCCACAACCGATTCTGACTCCCATATTGATTGGGCGTTTTCAAATATATTGACAGAAGATATTAGTGCCAGGACTTTTGAGACTATATATAGTCACCATAATGGTATTTCAGTTGGTGTTAAAGACACCATGGAGTAGAGGGTATTTTGCAGTCGGGGCACTCGACTGCAGCACTCTTACTTGTTTTGTTAGCTACAATGAGCAAATCCACTATGAAGCCCACTGACATAATTCTGGACACTCTGCTGAAATTCAAGCGTCCTGTACAAGAAATGGAGTAAGTCTGTGAAATTGGTAATCGCAGTGTCATGACATATGAAAATATGTTGAACTCGGCGAATAATTTAGGCAATGGCTTACGAGACTTAGTGAAGCATGGTTTCCTTCAGCTCTCGAATCGGAATTATGCATATTAAATGGTTTGAAAGAAGTAAGCAGAAAAGAAAATTGTATTAATGGATACAAAATCCGTCTCGAATAAGTGTGTAACTAGGGAAAACCCGACAAGAAAATGTATATGTCTATGTGGTACTATTCTTCTAGAAGAAAGGGTTATATTTGTAGTAGGAAAGGAGAGAGAAAATAGACATTCTCGCTACTTCCTTACTCTCAACTACTATTGTATTATACATATCCTCTCAGAGAGAGAGAGAGAAAGAGAAGAACCAAAATGAAACAAATCGTTGCTCAAACGAACAATGGATTTTAAACGTTTGAGTCAGTTGTTGTTGGGATCTGTAATTAGAAATGAAACATCAATAAATAAAGAGATTTGAATTTTTATAAAAACACCTAACGACTTGGGTTCTACCCATTTTATTGTGTTCCCGATCAAACACTTAACTCCCATTGCAAATATTGTGGAAAATTGATCAAAACACATTTTAATCGTCACTTAAGTAGTTGAAGCAAATCGAAGAATATAAAATGAGTAAAGATTTGAAAATTGGTCATTACTTTTGATTTAAATTAAAATAAACTTTTAAGAAATTATAAAAATACCATAAAAACCTCTACCACTGCTCTTAACATCGGCCCTGACCCAGCTCCAGCGCGCTCCAGGCCGCTTTCCACTGCCGTACGTCCAGGGGTTAAACCGAGCACAAAAACTGGCCGTCCGCGCCGAAGTGTAGAGGGCCCGGCACAGTGGTCGATTGTCTCAATCTAGCAGGCAATAATTAATAACATTCAAAATAATTAAATATTATTTTTATAAATTTGTATTTAAACAAAAAAATATTTAAAAACACATGCAAATCCCTTTGCTTGATCTGCTCCTCCAAGGTGTTGACTCGTCCGATGCCGCGCACTGAGTGAGCTTCCACCGCGCTGATGCTCGGCTTTTATAGGCTGCTGGGCGCAATCACCGATGGCAGCGAGCGCAGCTGATGGTGGCAGAGCGCGCGATTTCGATAACAATGGCGTCAGCTGTTAGTGATCGATAGATGGCGCGCGTTTAATGTGCGCGCCTGTTTTGAATCTTTTATTTAACTAATTCTAGGGAAATTATATTTTTGAACTTCATGTTACTTAGTAGTTTTAGGCAAATTATATTAATAATAGTAAGAATGTGTAACTTCAGATGGAAATAGTGTGCTATTATTACATATACTAATGTTGCGAGCACATGTGGCGTCGTCCATCATAAATGATTGCTTTTATTTCATTAAACACCTTTTAGGTGTTTTCATTGAGCGAACTGTCGCAAACATCAATAAGCTGTTTTTTGTTTACATTAAATTAAATTTGAATTTCGTTGTTAAATTTGAAACATATGTCTACAAAATGGAAAATAACATTTATTACGGGGTTCCAGAGATGCAGATGGTTGTGGATATAATAGTGAGGATGAAATAATTTTGGAAAATTTTCTTAGTCGGCATTTAAAGGGAATGGGAACAATGGCAAACGCCATCTAATCAGAACCATAATGCGTGAACTCCACTGCACCGTTGAGGAGCAAATCAATCTGCTGCCCCAATCAATGCAATTCAGAGCACACCACCGGCGAATCCGCATTCCACACCATGATGCAATCCTTTGGCAGGACCAAGCACCCTAAGATCAGGAGCAACAAAGATGTGCGTAGAGACATACCCATCACTTTACATATTCGGCTCTCGCTCTTGGATCGGCTCCTCTTCGGACGAGATGATTAAATTCAAACGGGGCAGCAAAACGGAGCTGGCCATCAGGTTTATGTCTTCAAACCGGATGTGTTTAATCGCTATGAGAATGAGACCTGTGATATTTACGCCAGATGTTGACGCCTTTGCAGCTAATCCGCGAGACCACCGGAGTCGGATGAGGAAATTATGCCGAAGGCGGTGACAACGGCCACGGTCACGGCTAGGACGAGTACCCAGGGCGGCGAACCGAAATCTAGGACTCCATCACATTAGCCACCAGCTATGTGACTACCAATTAGCATATTATTAATCAGAGCCAATTCTAAGAGCTTTGTGGTTGCATGGCATTCCCAGTTGAATGAATCATTAGCTAATCTATTGTATTTTTCATTTGAAGTTAAATTTCGGGTGTTTTTGGGAGTCTCACGTGCCCAAGGCAACACCTGTCCAATTTAAAGAGTTTTTTCGAATGCACGCGGGTGCATATTCCGATTGCTATCGATAAAAACTGCACAAGGCTGCGCCATTTTTGGGGTAAATACAGCAGCACTGATTTTTACCGGTCGTAGACTCTACGACCGTCCCAAATTCAAAGTCAACTACCATAATTTTGTATGGCCGGACGACCAGTATCAGGCAAAACATACCAAAACAGGTCGTACGACCGCAGTGTAAGCAGCATATTAGGGTGTACATAATAAACTAGAACATTAAAAAGCTTCAATTTGAGTCTTATTCTCTGCGCAAAGCGTTCAAAGTTTCCACAAATAATCGAAATTTCGTCACCGAATTCTCTGTAACATTTTAAAAGTTGTCAAATTTGAATTTAATAAGAAAACTGCGGCCAATATTGATAATGAGCTTATAATAGAAAAACGTTTATCGAGGCACTTTTAGCTTATATCCACTATAGAATACATATCACAAAATATGTAACTTATTTTCCATAGGAAAAACCAATCGGTGGTGTAACGGAAATTTCTTCCAACCAAATTCCAACCCAAAACCAATTCTCAGTGTCCCATAAATCTCTTTCGGTTGGTTTCAAATCTCTCGTGTTTTGTTAAGAGATTTAGCTGAATTCACAAATTTCAAAACAATTTCGACAAGCAAAATCAATTTTGGAAATGTAAACATTATTTTTCTGGATAGGTTGCATCAAATAAATAACCTATTTAATTAGTTTAAGCATTGTAACTTGCGTTTTAATAATTATTCGCAAAACCAACCAAGACTTTCATATTTGTCAAAAGCAGCTGTGGCAGCCCTGGCCACCTCTGGTCACACCATTCTTCGAGCACCATCCCTACGCAGTAGCAGAACGACGCGAGTTTCTGGCTTGGCTTCGGCCACAGGCGGCGCGCGCCTGTATCGCTCCTTTCGACTTGATAATTGTTAGCTTATGTGATATTCAATAAAGTTAGTTACATTTCAAACCACTTTAGCTAAAGTGGTGACCCGCGACGATTGAAAGCAACGAATACGCGAACTTCTGCAACAATTATCTGATGCGTAAAACATTTCGACCACAGATTCACACACACGCGCACACACCCATAGAGTGACGCCGTTGTGAAATTCATTTCGAAGAACAGTTTTAGATCACCAAATTCAAACAGCATCAAGCTAACTAAAGCCAGAAACTCAACAACAGCAACACACCCAAATCATCAACAGCAGGCAGCCATATCCTCACCAGCGGCAACGGAGCCATCTCGATGTTTTTTGGGCATTTTGTCACACACACGACAGGCGCCGGCAACGCTTCCCTCTAGTTCTGGTGGTGGCGATTGACCATGCTCGCACTACCTATTTGGCTGGTTCGTACACGGGTACTTTCCTAAGTAGCCCTATGGTAAACGAACGGCAACCCACCGAAAAAACAAAAATATTTATGACCTGTATATTCTGTAGCCCACCGCGAACCAGCTCACATGGGTACTTTCCTCAGTATCCCTATGGAAATCAAATGCCGAACCAGTGTACGAAAAAAAAAAGAGAAAAAAGCGCAAAGCATGAGCGAAGTTTCGGTTCTTTCGTTCGTCCACGCATTTTCGTTAAATAACAAAAACAGATGCAATGCTAGCACCGTTATTTTGTCTTCTACCTTGCACGCACTTTCTGCATTGCTGGAACATTCTTTGCTTTATTGCCGTTAACTTTAATTTGTGACAGCATTTGCAGCAGACCGCAGCATCGAAGTGAAGATAGTGAAAAAGTTAAAAAACAATAAAACAAGTGAATAAAATAAAAAATAAAATTATTTACAAGGTAAGACAAGCACTTAAGTGATCTAATAAATAAAAAAATGTATAGCAACCGGCATATTAGAAGGCTCAAAAAAGAACATAAAAACAAGTATATATATTATACAACTTAAATCGTGTGGCGGCAAACGAAGAGGTGACTGAAAATGAAAATTTATTTTGTGAACGCATTGACAGTGAAATTGAACATGTTGAGGAAATAGTTATTATTAATAACATTGACGGTGAAAAAAATGTAGAAACGGAGAAGAAAAATAGCTTGAGTGAAGACCTAAAAACTTGGTTTTTAAGGCATAGGCCGACCCGTGAATGCGCTATGGACTTAGTAAATGTGTTGAAAAAAAATAATTTGGACGTCGCTCCATTTTACAAGTACACTTCGCAAAAAAAAAAACCAGATATAACACAAATCGATGGCGGTCATTATTTACACAAAGGAATTCAAAATCAACTGGATATACTTTCGTGCTCAATTAATTTAAATGATCATTTATATTTTGATATTAACATTGACGGTATTCCTCTTTTTAAAAGTTCTAACGCACAGCTTTGGCCCATTCTCATTCGATTAGAATGAACAGTCAGCTGACACTTTGCGTCGTTCGAGTCGTCGACAAATCCCGATAGTTCGGGTAATCGAACAAGAACAAAATACAGTACAACGCGCCGCACGTAGAACTAACTCCTTAATTAGGCAACAAGAACAGTCAGCTGACACTTTGCGTCGATCGAGTCGCCGACAAATCCCGATAGTTCGGGTAAACGAACAACGACAGAACACCGAATCGCATGCACGAAACAGGGAGGTTTTGGAAAGAAGAATTTTAGAAAGAGCCAGGGATAGGTTTCAAAGATCACTGGTCAGAGACAATCCCACTCGCAGGATAATTGAACAAGCTAGGAATACCATTGCAAGGCGAAGTACGCGTTTGCAAGCTATGCAGGGGGCTTTTAATGTGAATAGAAGTTTAACTCAACGCATCAGCCAGTATAGGGCAGATAATGTAAATCGAAGATCAGAAAATATTCGTAATGCGTCCCGTATTAGGCAACTTAGAGAAGATAGCCCTTCAGGTAGAGACCGTTCCATTGAAAATGTTAGTTTAGATACTATGATAGCAAGCTATAATAGAATAGTCAAGCAGGGTCCCGATAAGGTTTGCATTTGCTGCAAAGGATTATGGTTTCCACACCAAGTTAGCCACAGAAATATTGCATCTGTCCGATCAATTTCCATCTCCCAACAATAAGTTCAGCTTCTGTAAGACCTGTAGTCGAAACATAAAATTGGGCACAAAACCAAAAGCATCGATCACGAATGGACTAGATTTTCCTAACCTGCCCGAATGCTTAAAGGGATTGAAGCCATTAGAAGAAAGGCTAGTTTCTCCTCGCCTTCCCTTTATGATAATTAAATCTTTAGGTTATGGTAGACAAAACGCAATTAAAGAAGCTGTGGTTAATGTCCTGATTCCCGTCTCCAACGTGATTACATCACTTCCTAGAGCATTTCACGAAGCTGAGGTAATTCAGATTCACCTCAAACGTAGGATGGAGTATAATCATGACTTCATGGCAGAAACTATTAGGCCCTCAAAAATTGCTAATGCAATAAGATTTCTAGTAAACACAGAGCTCTATAGGAAACACCAAGTTTCCGTTAACGAACAGTGGTTGTCTTCCTATACTTCTGATTCTGTTCCCTTTGTTGCATCAGCTGACGATAGGGAATTAGTTTCAGAGCTATTAGCCACATCTGCTCAAGCCTCATCGACCGAGCTTAGATATTGAAAATATTAATCCAGGCGGTCAAGAAACTTTGATAGAAAATGTTCCTGCTGAAAATGTTGCTAAGCAAAGAAAAGTTATAGCTCCTGGGGAGGGTCAGCGTCCGTTGGATATGATTGAAGATAGTGATTCAGAGGAGCTGGCCTTTCCAACTATTTTTGCTGGGAATAAAAGAAAATACACAGAAAGTTTTACCACCATAGTGAGGTCCGAGCTTAGAAACTATGATAGGAGAGGATCTAGAACCGACAAGTTGTTTCTGAATTATAAGAAGATGGAAATGATAAACATAAGAAATAACACTTCAATTTGCTTACGTAAGCACAGTGCCACTCATGGCATTTCAGCTGCTAATGCCCTTAACGAAGACAACATAGAAAACTTAATTCGCTACGATGATGGCTTTAGAGTTCTAACAGGAATTCGAACTTCTCCGGCTCATTGGGAGGGGGAGAAGAAGAAAGTTATGGCCATGATAAGGCAGTTTGGTCTTCCGACCTTCTTCATTACTTTCTCGGCAGCTGGGACCAGATGGGGGGAGCTTTTAGTTTTGCTTTCAAGGAACGTCGATAAGGCTGACATTTCTGAAGAAGTAGCTGCAAACTTAAGTTTTGATGAAAAATCGCGTCTAATTAGAGCAGAATTTGCGCTAGGTATTTTGATTTTCGGTATAGGCAGCTTTTAAAATTGATGAAAAAGGAAGGGGGTGTTTTCGGTAGTCACCCTGTTATTAAATATTATTGGCGGGTAGAGTTCCAACAGAGAGGCTCACCGCACATTCATGGAATGTTTTGGCTGAAAGATGCCCCACAGTGCAATTTAAATGATGCATCAACTATGGCCCCTGTTATATCGTTTATTGATCAGTTTATCACAACTGATTCGAACAACCCTGACGTAGCTGCTTTTCTCGACTATCAAATGCATAATCATGGGCACTCATGTAGACGCGAAGTTAGGTCGAAAAAGATTTGTAGGTTCGGTATTCCATATCCTCCCATGCCCCATACAGAAATTTAGTTCCCATTGGAGGAAAATACGCAACAGGTGGATGTTCACCGTGAAAATTTTCATAAGATTCAAAACTTTTTGGAAAGCACTTTCGATGCTGAGACCATAGATTTTCTTAGCAGTTTTGATAACTTTTTGTCTCATGATCAGCTAAACTTAAGCTACGAGTGCTACATTAATGCGCTAAGGTCGAGCTTAAAAAAACCAAAAATATTTCTGAAAAGATCATTTGCAGCCATTAAGCTTAACGCTTATAACACTCACCTTCTTTTGATGCAGCGAGCGAATATTGATATTCAGTATATTCTGGATCATTATGCTTGCTGCAGCTATGTTGTCAACTACATTAACAAATCTCAAAGGGGAATTTCGAAATTAATGCGCGAGGCTCTAAGCGAGATTAATAGGGGGAATGTAACTATAAAGCAAAAGTTGCAGCACATAGGTCACAAATTTATTTTTGGTACAGAAATATCGGCACAAGAAGCGGTGTACTGTTGTTTGGGCATGCATTTGTCCTCTAGTAGTAATGCTGATGTCTTTATTAACACGTCCCTGCCAGAGCAGCGTGTTAAAATACTTAAGCCGAGGCAACAGCTTCAAAATCTTCCCCAATTCTTCATTATGTTCAGCGGCCTGTCGAGCTTGAGGGTTTATGCTTGGACGACATTGCTGCTTTTTATAGTTTTAGCAAAAGTCAAAGAGCAACTCGGCAAGAATCTGATAACGAAGACAATGCACCCATAGTCTCAGAAAGAGCAGTTTATCCCCTTCGCAATGGTAGTGGCTTTATTAAAAAGAGGCTCATACCTTGCGTAATAAGATATAGGAGATTTAATATTAACACTGATAGGGAAATAGTCATGTTGTATCTCCCATGGAGGGATGAGACCTTAGAGCTTGTCTCAAAGGATTGCGAACTCCTTTGTAATGAAAATCTGGAGTTAATTGAGGCCAGTCGTAGGAAATACAATGTTTTAGATGATAGCGAACTGGAGAATGCCCTTAATAGTGTAGCACATGAAGAGGAACAGAATAGCATTGAAAACCAGGGACAGGTAGACGAGGCTTATAGAGTTTTAGGGTTGCCTGAAATAAATCCCCAATTAAATGTTTTAAATGTTAATCCGAACCGCGATAATACAGATTCTGAGGAGGGTAATGTCCGATTAATACAACTACCACCGTTGATTTCGCCAGACAACTTGGCAAACACTGTTCGATCCCTTAATTTAAAGCAGAGGACTTATCTCACGCACGTTTTGCACAATGCCAAATACAAATCTCTTTATTACGAATTTGTTGGCGGAGGTGCTGGTGTCGGAAAAAGCCGCTTAATTTCAGCAATCTTTCAGTCCTTGTCCGTTATGTACAATAAAAGGCCCGGAACTGATCCCTCATCAATTAAAATTCTGTTGGGCGCACCCACAGGGAAAGCTGCATTCGGAATCAGTGGTGCCACGCTGCATTCCATGCTCTCACTTCCTCTAAACCAATCAGGTTCTGACTTGAGGGCCTTGAGTCATGATTTAGTAAATACTTTACATTCAAGGCTGTTTGACCTTAAATTAATTATTATTGACGAAATTTCGATGGTGGGCTCAAAAAGGTTTTCCCAAATTGACTCTCGATTGAAACAAATCTTCAAAAATACTTCTCCCTTTGGTGTTATTTCTGTAATAGTCTTTGGTGACCTACGGCAGTTACCGCCTGTAGGTGATCGGTGGATTTTTGAATCAAACTCGTCTGATCCCTACAATGCTATTTTCGGTTCATCGCTGTGGGACCTCTTTAAGTATTTTGAGCTCACAGAAATTATGCGTCAACGGGAAGACCAAATATTTGCATCTTCTTTGAATAATATGGCATCAGGAAATATGACAACCGGGGATACTGAACTTATCTGCAGTCGCATATGTCACCCCTCACAAGTGCCAGAAGATGCAATTCATCTCTTTAGCACTAATGTGGAGGTAGATAATTACAATACCCTAAAGTTGAACTCAATTTCCACTGATCAATATATTTCTACCGCCGATGACTTTATTAAAGCAACTCATTTAAATGCTGCAAATAGGGCCGCAATTGTAGAAGCAGTTACAAATTTCAAGACGTCCGATTCACAAGGACTATGTTATTCCCTTATATTAAAGACCACAGCTAAGTACATGGTTACGGTCAATATAGATACTGGGGATGGGTTAGTCAATGGGGCAACAGGCATATTAATGCAGGTAGATCTTGATTTATCCAACTCTCCTTCTAATTTATGGATAACATTTTCGGAGGATGGTGTAGGAGCAATTGCTCGCTCAAAGTGTACTCATCAAACAGAATCTTCATGGACCCCAATTCAGAAAACAGTAAAAAATTTCCAATACAGGAACAATGAGCAAGTTACTATTGACCGGAAACAGTTTCAAGTGGTACCTGCAGAAGTAATAACCATTCATAAAAGTCAGGGGGCAACTTACAGCAAAGTGGTGGTCCACACTAGCAATCGTATGCAGCGTGCCCATTTATACGTAGCTTGCAGTCGAGCAACAAATTCCGCAGGTCTTTTTATTATAGGAAATTTTCGTGCTCCCAATTAGAGGTGGGCGCGGGCCGGGCTTTTTTTCGTGGCCCGCGGGCTTACACAGGCCCGGAGCGGGCCCGGGCCTTAAAATTAAGATTCGTGCGGGCTTCGTGCGGGCCCGGGCCTTAGCAAAAAGGCCCGGCCCGTAAAAGCCCGAAACAGGCCCGAAAACAATTTTGATTTGTTCGCGCTATTTTTGTTTATGCTCGAATCAGAACCGCCAATTATCGCATTTTAATTGTTTATCGATAATACTATCGATTTGCTTATACATATTTTACTTGTTTGAACACGGTTTCTTCCGGCAATCGCTCATTTGGTTGGGCTTTTCTTGAAGGAGGAAAAAAGAGATAATGTGTTAGCTACGGTAAAAGCAATGCTCTCCGAATTTAAAGTGGATCATGAATATAGTAGCTTTGATGACATAACTAATAACATAAGCCCCAATAATTCCGAAAATGGAATGTTTGCTGAATTTTTAGACTTAAGTTATATAAAAAAACGAAAAGTTGAGAAAAACGCTATCGACATAGAGCTTGACAAATATTTGGCCTATCCAGCAGCTCCTGGCACACATATTTTAGAATTCTGGAAAAAAGCAAGGGACTTAAAATACCTTCCCAAATTAGCTCTGACCATTCTGGCTATTCCCGCCAGTTCGTCTACGAGCGAAAGGCTTTTTTCAACATCGGGCCATGTTTTAAATGAAAAACGCACTAGGCTAAAAAGCACAAATTTAGAAAAAATTTTATTTTTAAATAAAAATATGACATAGTTTGTTTTTTATTAAATACATAACAATATTCATGTATGTATACCAGAGATGGGCATGCACACATATCGTCATACTTTTCACACGCATACAAGCACAATTTGCGTGCGCCGCATTCGTGTTCTATAAATAGCTTTCAATGCTTATCGCGTACGTGCAATTTTGTGCAGTCGGCCGCGGCAGGTCTCCTATGCACACGCTGCCTCGTGTGCATTGGAACGTCGCGACGCGCCCATCTCTGATGTATACCTTAATAAATATGTACTTATATATATCTATAAATTGCATGTCTTTTAAATTTCCTTATATGTGTAAATAAGTTTCGTGCCGGGCCGGGCCGGGCCCGGGCCTTGGTGAAAAAGTTTCGTGTTGGGCCGGGCCGGGCCTCTCAAAAAAGAGTTCGTGTTCGTGCGGGCCCGGGCCTCAAAATACAGGCCCGCGCCCACCTCTACTCCCAATCCTCCCAGAAGTGACGATAAAGTCCAAAATCAATTGGAAAAGTTACGGTCCGTAAACAAACTTACTACTCACTATGACCATCTGTTTAACAGTTCCAACCTAGACATTTTCTTCCACAACACAGAAAGCATACACTGTCAATATTGAAGACATTCGATCAGACAGATAGATGCTTCAGAGTTCTATTTTGTGTTTTGTTGAGACTTGGACTCACCCAAATGAAAATGTCGAGATCCCTGGATTTTCTGTTGTGATTAGGTTGGACTGTCAGGGAGTAGAGCGCTCCAAAAGAGGCATTATCATTTATATTAATAATGATATTGTGAGCGGTATTTCTGCGTTAGCGGAAGAATTTTAGATGGATTAGCAGTTTTTGAGTACGCTATTTTCAAGTACAAGACATTAGGAATTTTAGTTTTATATAAAAGTCCGACTTATTCGATGGCTAAATTTAAAACTGAACTTGAGGATCTTTTTCGACAAAATGCGTTTTTGGGCGATAGTTCAATTATATTAGGAGACTTTAATTTATGTTTAGGTGAATTTGGAAAGTGTAGGCCAATATATAATAATTTAATTAGTAAGGGATTTAGATCTTTATTAGATTTGAATACTCCCACAACCGATTCTGACTCCCATATTGATTGGGCGTTTTCAAATATATTGACAGAAGATATTAGTGCCAGGACTTTTGAGACTATATATAGTCACCATAATGGTATTTCAGTTAGTGTTAAAGACACCATGAAGTAGAGGGTACAGGGTATTTTGCAGTCGGGGCGCTCGACTGCAGCACTCTTACTTGTTTTGTTAGCTACAATGAGCAAATCCACTATGAAGCCCACTGACATAATTCTGGACACTCTGCTGAAATTCAAGCGTCCTGTACAAAAAATGGAGTTAGTCTATGAAATTGGTAATCGCAGTGTCATGACATATAAAAAATTTGTTGAACTCGGCGAATAATTTACGCAATGGCTTACGAGACTTAGTGAAGCATGGTTTCCTTCAGATCTCGAATCGAAATTATGCATATTAAATGGTTTGAAAGAAGTAAGCAGAAAAGAAAATTGTATTAATGGATACAAAATACAAAATGGACAACAAAATTGATCAAAACACATTTTAATCGTCACTTAAGTAGTTGCAGCAAATCGAAGAATATAAAATGCGTAATGATTTGAAAATTGGTCATTACTTTTGATTTAAATTAAAAAATACTTTTAAGAAATTATAAAAATACCATAAAAACCTCGACCACTGCTCTTAACATCGGCCCTGACCCAGCGCTCTCCAGGCCGCTTTCCACTGCCGTACGTCCAGGGATTAAACCGGACACAAAAACTGGCTGCCCGCGCCGAAGTGTAGAGGTGGTCGATTGTCTCAATCTAGCAGGCAATAATTAATAACATTCAGAATTAAAATTATTTTTGCAAATATTTTAATAAATTTGTATTTAAAAAAAAACACATGCAGATCCCTTTGCTAGGTCTGCTCCTCCAAGGTGTTGACTCGACCGATGCCGCGCACTGAGTGAGCCCCCACCGCGCTGATGCTCGGCTTTTATAGGCTGCTGGGCGCAATCACCGATGGCAGCGAGCGCAGCTGATGGTGGCAGAGCGCGCGATTTCGATAACAATGGCGTCAGCTGTTAGTGATCGATAGATGGCGCGCGTTTGAATGTGCGCGCCTGTTTTGAATCTTTTATTTCACTAATTCTAGGGAAATTATAATGTTGGACTTCATCTTTAGTAGTTTTAGGCAAATTATATTAATAATAGTAAGAATGTGTAACTTCAGATGGAAATAGTGTGCTAGTATTACATATACTAATGTTGCGAGCACATGTGGCGTCGCCTATCATAAAGGATTGCTTTTATTTCATTAAACTCCTTTTAGGTGTTTTCATTGAGCGAACGGTCGCAAACATCAATAAGCTGTTTTTTGTTTACATTAAATTAAATTTGAATTTCGTTGTTAAATTTAAAACATATGTCTACAAAATGGAAAATAACATTTATTACGGGGTTCCAGAGATGCAGATGGTTGTGGATATAATAGTGAGGATGAAATAATTTTGGAAAATTTTCTTAGTCGGCATTTAAAGGGAATGGGAACCATGGCAAACGCCATATAATCAGAACCATAATGCGTGAATTCCACAGCACCGTTGAGGAGCACATCAATCTGCTGCCCCAATCAGTGCAATTCAGAGCACACCACCGGCGAATCCGCATTCCACACCATGATGCAATCCTTTGGCTGGACCAAGCACCCTGAGATCAGGCGCAACAAAGATGTGCGTAGAAACATACCCATCACTTTACATATACGGCTCTCGCTCTTGGATCGACTCCTCTTCGGACGAGATGATTAAATTCAAACGGGGCAGCAAAACGGTGGACATTTAAATCATTACAGGAGCTGGCCATCCGGCCGGATGTGTTTAATGGCTATGAGAATGAGACCTGTGATATTTACGCCAGATGTTGACGCCTTTGCAGCTAATCCGCGAGACCACCGGAGTCGGATGAGGAAATTAAGCCGAAGGCGGTGACAACGGCCACGGTCACGGCTAGGACGAGTACCCAGGGCGGCGAACCGAAATCTAGGACTCCATCACATTAGCCACCAGCTATGTGACTACCAATTAGCATATTATTAATCAGAGCCAATTCTAAGAGCTTTGTGGTTGCATGGCATTCCCAGTTGAATGAATCATTAGCTAATCTATTGTATTTTTCATTTGAAGTTAAGTTTCGGGTGTTTTTGGGAGTCTCACGTGCCCAAGGCAACACCTGTCCAATTTAAAGAGTTTTTTCGAATGCACGCGGGTGCATATTCCGATTGCTATCGATAAAAACTGCACAAGGCTGCGACATTTTTGGGGTAAATACGGTCTGGCAGCACTGATTTTTTTCGGTCGTAGAGTCCAATTTCAAATCTCAAATCTTTCAAATCTCTCGTGTTTTGTTAAGAGATTTAGCTAAATTCACAAATTCCAAAACAATTTTGACAAGCAAAATCAATTTCGGAAATGTAAACATTATTTTTCTGGATAGGTTGCATCAAATTAATAACCTATTTAATTAGTTTAAGCATTGTAACTTGCGTTTTAATAATTATTCGCAAAACCAACCAAGACTTTCATATTTGTCAAAAGCAGCTGTGGCAGCCCTGGCCACCTCTGGTCACACCATTCTTCGAGCACCATCCCTACGCAGTAGCAGAACGACGCGAGTTTCTGGCTTGGCTTCGGCCACAGGCGGCGCGCGCCTGTATCGCTCCTTTCGACTTGATAATTGTTAGCTTATGTGATATTCAATAAAGTTAGTTACATTTCAAACCACTTTAGCTAAAGTGGTGACCCGCGACGATTGAAAGCAACGAATACGCGAACTTCTGCAACAATTATCTGATGCGTAAAACATTTCGACCACAGATTCACACACACGCGCACACACCCATAGAGTGACGCCGTTGTGAAATTCATTTCGAAGAACAGTTTTCGATCACCAAATTCAAACAGCATCAAGCTAACTAAAGCCAGAAACTCAACAACAGCAACACACCCAAATCATCAACAGCAGGCAGCCAGATCCTCACCAGCGGCAACGGAGCCATCTCGATGTTTTTTGGGCATTTTGTCACACACACGACAGGCGCCGGCAACGCTTCCCTCTAGTTCTGGTGGTGGCGATTGACCATGCTCGCACTACCTATTTGGCTGGTTCGTACACGGGTACTTTCCTAAGTAGCCCTATGGTAAACGAACGGCAACCCACCGAAAAAACAAAAATATTTATGACCTGTATATTCTGTAACCCACCGCGAACCAGCTCACATGGGTACTTTCCTCAGTATCCCTATGGAAATCAAATGCCGAACCAGTGTACGAAAAAAAATAGCGAAAAAAGCGCAAAGCATGAGCGAAGTTTCGGTTCTTTCGTTCGTCCACGCATTTTCGTTAAATAACAAAAACAGATGCAATGCTAGCACCGTTATTTTGTCTTCTACCTTGCACGCACTTTCTGCATTGCTGGAACATTCTTTGCTTTATTGCCGTTTACTTTAATTTGTGACAGCATTTGCAACAGACCGCAGCATCGAAGTGAAGATAGTGAAAAAGTTAAAAAACAATAAAACAAGTGAATAAAATAAAATTAAAATTATTTACAAGGTAAGACAAGCACTTAAGTGATCTAATAAATAAAAAAATGTATAGCAACCGGCATATTAGAAGGCTCAAAAAAGAACATAAAAACAAGTATATATATTATACAACTTAAATCGTGTAGAGGCAAACGAAGAGGTGACTGAAAATGAAAATTTATTTTGTGAACGCATTGACAGTGAAATTGAACATGTTGAGGAAATAGTTATTATTAATAACATTGACGGTGAAAAAAATGTAGAAACGGAAAAGAAAAATATCTTGAGTGAAGACCTAAAAACCGACCCGTGAATGCGCTATGGACTTAGTAAATGTGTTGAAAAAAAATAATTTGGACGTCGCTCCATTTTACAAGTACACTTCGCAAGAAAAAAACCAGATATAACACAAATCGATGGCGATCATTATTTACACAAAGGAATTCAAAATCAACTGGATATACTTTCGTGCTCAATTAATTTAAATGATCATTTATATTTTGATATTAACATTGACGGTATTCCCCTTTTTAAAAGTTCTAACGCACAGCTTTGGCCCATTCTCATTCGATTAGAATGAACAGTCAGCTGACACTTTGCGTCGTTCGAGTCGTCGACAAATCCCGATAGTTCGGGTAAACGAACAACAACAAAATACAGTACAACGCGCCGCACGTAGAACTAACTCCTTAATTAGGCAACAAGAACAGTCAGCTGACACTTTGCGTCGATCGAGTCGCCGACAAATCCCGATAGTTCGGGTAAACGAACAACAACAAAATACAGTACAACGCGCCGCACGTAGGACAAATTCTTCAATTAGGCAACAAGAACAGTCAGCTGACACTTTGCGTCGTTCGAGCCGCCGTCTAAACCCAAATGTTCGGGTAAACGAACAACGACAGAACACCGAATCGCATGCACGAAACAGGGAGGTTTTGGAAAGAAGAATTTTAGAAAGATCCAGGGATAGGTTTCAAAGATCACTGGTCAGAGACAATCCCACTCGCAGGATAATTGAACAAGCTAGGAATACCATTGCAAGGCGAAGTACGCGTTTGCAAGCTATGCAGGGGGCTTTTAATGTGAATAGAAGTTTAACTTAACGCATCAGCCAGTATAGGGCAGATAAAGTAAATCGAAGATCAGAAAATATTCGTAAGAAGATAGCCCTTCAGGTAGAGACCGTTCCATTGAAAATGTTAGTTTATGTACTATGATAGCAAGCTATAATAGAATTGTCAAGCAAGGTCCCGATAAGGTTTGCATTTGCTGCAAAGGATTATGGTTTCCACACCAAGTGGTAAAATATCCCGAGAGCAAATTGAAAACAAATTTACCGCAGAAATAGCCACAGAAATATTGCTTCTGTCCGATCAATTTCCATCTCCCAACAATAAGTTCAGCTTCTGTAAGACCTGTAGTCGAAACATAAAATTGGGCAAACAACCAAAAGCATCGATCACGAATGGACTAGATTTTCCTAACCTGCCCGAATGCTTAAAGGGATTGACGCCCTTAGAAGAAAGGCTAGTTTCTCCTCGCCTTCCCTTTATGATAATTATTTCTTTAGGTTATGGTAGACAAAACGCAATTAAAGGAGCTGTGGTTAATGTCCCGATTCCCGTCTCCAATGTGATTACATCACTTCCTAGAGCATTTCACGAAGCTGAGGAAATTCAGATTCACCTCAAACGTAGGATGGAGTATAATCATGACTTCATGGCAGAAACTATTAGGCCCTCAAAAATTGCTAATGCAATAAGATTTCTAGTAAACACAGAGCTCTATAGGAAACACCAAATTTCAGTTAACGAACAGTGGTTGTCTTCCTATACTTCTGATTCTGTTCCCTTTGTTGCATCAGCTGACGATAGGGAATTAGTTTCAGAGCTATTAGCCACATCTGCTCAAGCCTCATCGACCGAGCAAATAGATCCGTCTACTAGCTTAGATATTGAAAATATTAATCCAGGCGGTCAAGAAACTTTGATGGAAAATGTTCCTGCTGAAAATGTTGCTATGCAAAGAATAGTTATAGCTCCTGGGGAGGGTCAGCGTCCGTTGGATATGATTGAACATAGTGATTCAGAGGAGCTGGCCTTTCCAACTATTTTTGCTGGGAATAAAAGAAAATGCACAGAAAGTTTTACCACCATAGTGAGGTCCGAGCTTAGAAACTATGATAGGAGAGGATGTAGAACCGACAAGTTGTTTCTGAATTATAAGAAGATATAAATGATAAACATAAGAAATAACACTTCAATTTGCTTACGTAAGCACAGTGCCACTCATGGCATTTCAGCTGCTAATTCCCTTAACGAAGACAACATAGGAAACTTAATTCGCCACGATGATGGCTTTAGAGTTCTAAAAGGAATTCGAACTTCTCCGGCACATTAGGAGGGGGAGAAGAAAAAAGTTATGGCCATGATAAGGCAGTTTGGTCTTCCGACCTTCTTCATTACTTTCTCGGCAGCTGGGACCAGATGGGGGGAGCTTTTAGTTTTGCTTTCAAGGAACGTCGATAAGGCTGACATTTCTGAAGAAGTAGCAGCAAACTTAAGTTTTGATGAAAAATCGCGTCTAATTAGAGCAGACCCAGTTACTTGCGCTAGGTATTTTGATTTTCGGTATAGGCAGCTTTTAAAATTGATGAAAAAGGAAGGGGGTGTTTTCGGTAGTCACCCTGTTATTAAATATTATTGGCGTGTAGAGTTCCAACAGAGAGGCTCACCGCACATTCATGGAATGTTTTGGCTGAAAGATGCCCCACAGTGCAATTTAAATGATGCATCAACTATGGCCCGTGTTTTATCGTTTATTGATCAGTTTATCACAACTGATTCGAACAACCCTGACGTAGCTGCTTTTCTCGACTATCAAATGCATAATCATGGGCACTCATGTAGACGCGAAGTTAGGTCGAAAAAGATTTGTAGGTTCGGTATTCCATATCCTCCCATGCCCCATACAGAAATTTTGTTCCCATTGGAGGAAAATACGCAACAGGTATCATAAGATTCAAAACTTTTTGGAAAGCACTTTCGATGCTGAGACCATAGATTTTCTTAGCAGTTTTGATAACTTTTTGTCTCACGATCAGCTAAACTTAAGCTTCGAGTGCTACATTAATGCGCTAAGGTCGAGCTTAAAAAAACCAAAAATATTTCTGAAAAGATCATTTGCAGCCATTAAGCTTAACGCTTATAACACTCACCTTCTTTTGATGCAGCGAGCGAATATTGATATATTCTGGATCCTTATGCTTGCTGCAGCTATGTTGTCAACTACATTAACAAATCTCAAAGGGGAATTTCGAAATTAATGCGCGAGGCTCTAAGCGAGATTAACAGGGGGAGTGTAACTATAAAGCAAAAGTTGCAGCACATAGGTCACAAATTTATTTCTGGTACAGAAATATCGGCACAAGAAGCGGTGTACTGTTGTTTGGGCATGCATTTGTCCTCTAGTAGTAATGCTGATGTCTTTATTAACACGTCCCTGCCAGAGCAGCGTGTTAAAATACTTGAGCCGAGGCAACAGCTTCAAAATCTTCCCCAAGAATCGACCGACATTTTTGAAGTGGGTCTTTTAGATCATTATGTTCAGCGGCCTGTCGAGCTTGAGGGTTTATGCTTGGCCGACTTTGCTGCTTTTTATAGTTTTAGCAAAAGTCAAAGAGCAACTCGACAAGAATCTGATAACGAAGACGATGCACCCATAGTCTCAGAAAGAGCAGTTTATCCCCTTTGCAATGGTAGTGGCTTTATTAAAAAGAGGCTCACACCTTGCGTAGGAGATTTAATATTAACACTGATAGGAAAAACTATTTTAGGGAAATAGTCATGTTGTATCTCCCATGGAGGGATGAGACCTTAGAGCTTGTCTCAAAGGATTGCGAACTCCTTTGTAATGAAAATCTGGAGTTAATTGAGGCCAGTCGTAGGAAATACAATGTTTTAGATGATAGCGAACTGGAGAATGCCCTTAATAGTGTAGCACATGAAGAGGAACAGAATAGCATTGAAAACCAGGGACAGGTAGACGAGGCTTATAGAGTTTTAGGGTTGCCTGAAATAAATCCCCAATTAAATGTTTTAAATGTTAATCCGAACCGCGATAATACAGATTCTGAGGAGGGTAATGTCCGATTAATACAACTACCACCGTTGATTTCGCCAGACAACTTGGCAAACACTGTTCGATCCCTTAATTTAAAGCAGAAGACTTATCTCACGCACGTTTTGCCCAATGCCAAATACATATCTCTTTATTACGAATTTGTTGGCGGAGGTGCTGGTGTCGGAAAAAGCCGCTTAATTTCAGCAATCTTTCAGTCCTTGTCCGTTATGTACAATAAAAGGCCCGGAACTGATCCCTCATCAATTAAAATTCTGTTGGGCGCACCCACAGGGAAAGCTGCATTCGGAATCAGTGGTGCCACGCTGCATTCCATGCTCTCACTTCCTCTAAACCAATCAGATTCTGACTTGAGGGCCTTGAGTCATGATTTAGTAAATACTTTACATTCAAGGCTGATTGACCTTAAATTAATTACTATTGACGAAATTTCGATGGTAGGCTCAAAATGGTTTTCCCAAATTGACTCTCGATTGAAAGAAATCTTCAAAAATCATTCTCCCTTTGGTGGTATTTCTGTAATAGTCTTTGGTGACCTACGGCAGTTACCGCCTGTAGGTGATCGGTGGATTTTTGAATCAAACTCGTCTGATCCCTACAATGCTTTTTCGGTTCATCGCTGTGGGACCTCTTTAAGTATTTTGAGCTCACAGAAATTATGCGTCAACGGGAAGACCAAATATTTGCATCTTCTTTAAATAATATGGCATCAGGAAATATGACAACCGGGGATACTGAACTTATCCGCAGTCGCATATGTCAGCCCTCACAAGTGCCAGAAGATGAAATTCATCTCTTTAGCACTAATGTGGAGGTAGATAATTACAATACCCCAAAGTTGAACTCGATTTCCACTGATCAATATATTTCTACCGCCGATGACTTTATTAAAGCAACTCATTTAAATGCTGCAAATAGGGCCGCAATTGTAGAAGCAGTTAAAAATTTCAAGACGTCCGATTCACAAGGACTATGTTATTCCCTTATATTAAAGACCACAGCTAAGTACATGGTTACGGTCAATATAGATACTGGGGACGGGTTAGACAATGGGGCAACAGGCATATTAATGCAGATAGATCTTGATTTATCCAACTCTCCTTCTAGTTTATGGATAAAATTTTCGGAGGATGGTGTAGGAGCAATTGCTCGCTCAAAGTACTCATCAAACAGAATCTTCATGGACCCCAATTCAGAAAACAGTAAAAAATTTCCAATACAGGAACAATGAGCAAGTTACTATTGACCGGAAACAGTTTCAAGGAAGGAATAACCATTCACAAAAGTCAGGGGGCAACTTACAGCAAAGTAGTGGTCCACACTAGCAATCGTATGCAGCGTGCCCATTTATACGTAGCTTGCAGTCGAGCAACAAATTCGTCAGGTCTTTTTATTATAGGAAATTTTCGTGCTCCCAATCCTCCCAGAAGTGACGATAAAGTCCAAAATCAATTGGAAAAGTTACGGTCCGTAAACAAACTTACTACTCACTATGACCATCTGTTTAACAGTTCCAACCTAGACATTTTCTTCCACAACACAGAAAGCATACACTGTCAATATTGAAGACATTCGATCAGACAGATTAATGCTTCAGAGTTCTATTTTGTGTTTTGTTGAGACTTGAACTCACCCAAATGAAAATGTCGAGATTCCTGGATTTTCTGTTGTGATTAGGTTGGACTGTCAGGGAGTAGAGCGCTCCAAAAGAGGCATTATCATTTATATTAATAATGATATTGTGAGCGGTATTTCCCATTGCGTTAGCGGAAGAATTTTAGATGGATTAGCAGTTTTTGAGTACGCTATTTTCAAGTACAAGACATTAGGAATTTTAGTTTTATATAAAAGTCCGACTTATTCGATGGCTAAATTTAAAACTGAACTTGAGGATCTTTTTCGACAAAATGCGTTTTTGGGCGATAGTTCAATTATATTAGGAGACTTTAATTTATGTTTAGGTGAATTTGGAAGGTGTAGGCCAATATATAATAATTTAATTAGTAAGGGATTTAGATCTTTATTAGATTTGAATACTCCCACAACCGATTCTGACTCCCATATTGATTGGGCGTTTTCAAATATATTGACAGAAGATATTAGTGCCAGGACTTTTGAGACTATATATAGTCACCATAATGGTATTTCAGTTAGTGTTAAAGACACCATGGAGTAGAGGGTACAGGGTATTTTGCAGTCGGGGCACTCGACTTCAGCACTCTTACTTGTTTTGTTAGCTACAATGAGCAAATCCACTATGAAGCCCACTGACATAACTCTGGACACTCTGCTAAAATTCAAACGTCCTGTACAAGAAATGGAGTTTGTCTGTGAAATTGGTAATCGCAGTGTCATGACATATGAAAATATGTTGAACTCGGCGAATAATTTAGGCAATGGCTTACGAGACTTAGTGAAGCATGCACACAAAAAAATCTGGTGGGTAAAATTAACTAACGCTGACAGTAACTTTTTTCGAAATTTTTTATGCATGTGGTTTTGTTGTTGCTTGGTAACTGTGCTAACAGTAAAATCTACAGAAGAAATTGTAAAGTTCACGTATTTATTTTAGCTCGTATTTTGTTGTTGCATTTAACAACTGTACGCTGAGTAAATTCAACCACAAATATTTTTTCACATATTTTGTTGTTTTAATAAGTTACTGCTAACTACAGTAACTTTACCATAGAAATAGTTACTCTGACGTGATTTTTTCATCTTATACTTTTGTTTTTGCAGCAATTTACTGTACCCACAAGTAAATCTTACCGCACAAATAGTATAACTTTTTCAATGAATTTGGTTGCTTCACGGATTAACTCTACCGACAGTAAATCTAACCGCGAAAATTGTTGATTGAGAAAATTTCAGTTTGGCCCTTATATTTATATTGTACTTTCACTGAATTTGAACTTGAGAATTACTAGTGGTCTCATTTATGCGATATTTAAGAAATTTTTCGTGCATGTGATTAGGCAGATTCAATACAAGTAATATGTTAGACGCGTCTCTATTAACGCGCGCCGTAGCGTAACTGGTAAAGACGTCCGTCCAATCGTCTCTTCAGTCCAAGGGCCCAGAGTTCGAATCCCCCCCCCAAGTAAGTAAAAATTTTTCAAATAAAATAAAAATGTGTTTAATTCAAACAATTGTTTCAGAACCAAAATTGGTGGGTGGGGGTATTAAGGTTGCCTCTTCTGGTCTGGGATGATGATG
This sequence comes from Lordiphosa magnipectinata, assembly GCA_037044535.1. Taxonomy (NCBI): domain Eukaryota; kingdom Metazoa; phylum Arthropoda; class Insecta; order Diptera; family Drosophilidae; genus Lordiphosa; species Lordiphosa magnipectinata. Next base: position 42,314 of record JBAMBO010001213.1, read on the forward strand.
AGCTCAAGTAGATTGGCAACTTTGTAACAGCTGCTAAATTACTATTTTTATGGTAAAATTACTGTACACACAGTAAGAAATTTATATTAAATGGTTTGAAAGTAAGCAGAAAAGAAAATTGTTTTAATGGATACAAAATCCGTCTCGAATAAGTGTGTAACTAGGGAAAACCCGACAACAAAATGTATATGTCTATGTGGTACTATTCTTCTAGAAGAAAGGGTTATATTTGTAGTAGGAAAGGAGAGAGAAAATAGACATTCTCGCTACTTCCTTACTCTCAACTACTATTGTATTATACATATCCTCTCAGAGAGAGAGAGAGAAAGAGAAGAACCAAAATGAAACAAGTCGTTGCTCAAACGAACAATGGATTTTAAACGTTTGAGTCAGTTGTTGTTGGGATCTGTAATTAGAAATGAAACATCAATAAATAAAGAGATTTTAATTTTTATAAAAACACCTAACGACTTGGGTTCTACCCATTTTATTGTGTTCCCGATCAAACACTTAACTCCCATTGCAAATATTGTGGAAAATTTATCAAAACACATTTTAATCGTCACTTAAGTAGTTGAAGCAAATCGAAGAATATAAAATGAGTAAAGATTTGAAAATTGGTCATTACTTTTGATTTAAATTAAAATATACTTTTAAGAAATTATAAAAATACCATAAAAACCTCTACCACAGCTCTTAAGGGGGTTAACCGAGCACAAAAACTGGCCGTCCGCGCCGAAGTGTAGAGGGCCCGGCACAGTGGTCGATTGTCTCAATCTAGCAGGCAATAATTAATAACATTCAAAATAATTAAATATTATTTTTATAAATTTGTATTTAAACAAAAAAAAAATATATTTAAAATACACATGCAAATCCCTTTGGTTGATCGCTCCTCCAAGGTGTTGACTCGACCGATGCCGCGCACTGAGTGAGTCTCTAGTGCGCTAATGCTCGGCTTTTATAGGCTGCTGGGCGCAGTCACCGATGGCAGCGAGCGCAGCTGATGGTGGCAGAGCGCGCGATTTCGATAACAATGGCGTCAGCTGTTAGTGATCGATAGATGGCGCGCTTTTGAATGTGCGCGCCTGTTTTGAATCTTTTATTTAACTAATTCTAGGGAAATTATATTGTTGGACTTCATGTTACTTATTAGTTGGTTTTTTAATAATAGTAAGAATGTGTAACTTCAGATGGAAATAGTGTGCTATTATTACATATACTAATGTTGCGAGCACATGTGGCGTCGCCCATCATAAATGATTGCTTTTATTTCATTAAACACCTTTTAGGTGTTTTCATTGAGCGAACGGTCGCAAACATCAATAAGCTGTTTTTGTTTACATTAAATTAAATTTGAATTTCGGTGTTAAATTTGGAACATTTGTCTACAAAATGGAAAATAACATTTATTACGGGGTTCCAGAGATGCAGGTGGAATGCAGATGAATCAGAATTTGATTCAGTTTCAAATATAATGCTTTGCAAGGAGCTTAAAATACATAGAAATATAGAGAAGTAACTGATCTTAGAGTATGATTTATGTATGTAAACAATAAAAGTATTGACTGTTTAGTTTTTATAATGTTAAGAAATCTGTGGAATGAAAGCAGAAGTGTGTTTCCGTATTTTTCAGGAAGCAATTATAACCTTTAAGGGCCGATTTCACATCTTTTACAAAGCACTGACTGTCACATAAACTAGCAAGTAACAGAGTATATTCTAAGATTATCTGGCATATAGCAGCTATATAGAAGAATATGGCAGGTGAGAAATCATCCCTTAACGAATATATTAATAAAGTGCTTGGTCGTAAAGTGGAAATTTTTTACAGATTGGAAGAGTTATTTCTTTAAGTACACTCGTATTAGTCATTTTGATAAGATCAAGTTGTTATTTTAGTATTTTGACTTTCAGACCAATACATATTTAGACTTCCCGAGACTTACGTTGTTTTGTTTTACCGTTATATCTTTGTAACCACTCATCCAATTGGTGTGAAATTTTGACACAATTTAGAACTAAAACCAAGGAAGCCATTTGTATTAAAAACTCAATTTTAACATAACTCGAGCTGATGCCTTATTGCCATAGAAATTAATTAATATATGAAATATTTTTTGGGATTATTTGTACATTTAAAAATACTCAAAAAATGAAATGGATATCTATTAAACCGATTTTGTGAAAGAGATATTTTGTATTTTATTATATGAAAATATAACATGAATAATGGATGAAAATTTTGTTGGCTCTTTTTTTAATGAAAATGGCAATTTTTAAAACTATTTTGGGTATAATCTAATATTTTCAAGTGGCAACCATGCCTACGACCGTCCCAAATTCAAATTCACCAGCCACAATTTTGTATGGCTGGACGACCAGTATCAGGCAAAAAATACCAAAAAAGGTCGTACGACCGCATACTACTTTTCAATGTTACATTTTTAATATCGAAAAAATATCGATATAATTATTTATTTATTATTAGATCCCGTTTAATTTCATTAATTTTGATTATTTCATAGACAATCAAGTTACATGGTTTGTTAACATATATTCTCATTACTATCTAAATTGTGATAAACGAATAGACATACAAACATGCAAGCTAGTACATACATTCTACCATAATTTCGCAAATATTAACTTGCTATTTGTAGGAGTTGTACTTGTAAGACCTCAAGATATTGGGCCACAATTCGAATTTAACTTTTGTTTAATTACTTTCATAGCTCACAATTTCTTGAACTTGATATATAGCATATCGAATACTAATACAGGTTTGTTCTCAATTCCACTTTGACATTCGTATAAAGGTTTGAATTTGCCATTTTACTTTCACAAATTTATATGGAAGGTGGCAAGGAAATTCTGTGGTTATTATCTCAAGGTTTCCATTTTATCCGAATTGAATCCACTTGGCATTGAGCTGTCGTTTTCAACTGCTTAAGCAATTCCGATTTTACTTAAACCGGATATAGTAACCGTAGATATGAATGTCACCTTTCATATAACCTTATTGACATACAATTCAAAGTACAAACGTTTATAAATACGAAAAACGAAGTGGAATTGAGAACAAGCCTGATAGAGAGATTAACCGGTGTTGTTTACAATAATTTAGTATATTTGCTATGGCTGCAAATAGCTGGGCAACTTCATGCGCATGAAGAGCCAAGTGGTAAAAAAGGAAACCAGAATGAAAATGAAGCCCATGGCCGTCAGGAGTAAGCGATTGAGATTGGTTTTGCCGGGTGCATGTGTCTGATCCATAATGATGAAGCCCAGGCCGCCGATGGTAAATAGAAAACTGCTGGCCAATCCCTCCATAATATATTGCCCATTGACTCGATAAGGCATAAAGGCCACAGGACGTGAGTGCCCGTGCTCATCCACGGTGGCTCCCACGCTGGGTGGTTCCACGATGACATCATAGATTATGCCTGGACAAAAGGTGAGAGGTGGATTGAAGTAAAATGAAATCGTCACACAAATGCAAATGCTCACCGCCTGTGACCAAAAAGTAGGAGACTAGAATTACACTGAACACAGCCATGGGCGAAGGAGTGGGAATGCTAAAACGTCGCACTTTGATGTTTGGTGGCACCAGAATATGAAATGGTAGGCTATAGAGAGTCTCAATCATGTTGGAGGAGTTGGCTAAGTTTTTAATGCAAATTTAAGCCGGCGTAGGCGTAATTTGTTGACGTGCTCAACAGTGTGACCGTATATGCAATAAATACCAAGTTCGTTCAGTGCTGTCAGTTTGGCCAAAAAAAAGCTATGTGCGAGAATGGCTAAATTGTGTCTACACCTTTCATATATGGAAGTTCTCTTATTTAAGTGTTATAATCACACAGATTTCTTTGATTAAATATGTATATGTTATAGTTTCCCTTCAAAGAATTTTGACCCTCAACATTTTATGGAAAAATCGCGCAATAAAATGTTTAGCTCTTTCAAGACCATCGCACAGTGGGCCAGCGAGCTGAAATATTGGCCAAAAGTCATAATTTTTTTTGGAAACTGGATAAAACGAGAGTCGGAATGTTGAATACATATGCTAATTTATGCTAAAATTTGGAACAAAATATTCTTGGAATGGCAGCCTATTTTTGAATTTTTGACTAATGATTGACTAGATTGAAATAAAAAATAAGCAAATGAATTAAAAAACAAGACAGAGTACCCAAAAGTACCCCTCGCAATTCACTTGCAACATGTGGCGTAGATAGGGGGATTAAGGTAATCAGTCCCCCCCCCCCCCCCACTATTGAGTTTAAGTATAGGATTTACATTGGACTAAGTCGTGGATGAACAGAGCAAAAAATCTAAAAAACTTTACTTCATTTTGTAATGGAAATAATTAAAAAAATGACATAGCAGGGTCATAGTCTAGTAAAATTATTTAAAAATTTCCTCCGAATATTTTGTATTCAAAAAGTCACGGGGATCATCCATGTTTTCGTTTTAAGCGAATTTTGAAATGTGTGTTCAAAAACTATGTATGTGTTAGAAGTCGCGTTAATAACGGTAAATGTCAAATAAATAATAAAAATAACTATATTGTAACGATTTACCACTAAGGCTTAACTGCTTTGCTATATCCAGGTTCAATGTTTATTGTTTGAGCGGATTGTGGTTGGATACTTTCAAACTCTTTTCGACACCCGTTGTAGACAAAATATGCTGCGGTCTCTATTCCCATATTTTACCTACGGAGTTGGGATAAATATTCGAAATATTGCTCGTTTTTCGCCCTTTTCATCTCGCCAGATCCTTTTTATGTTTTGTGTCTGAATGTGAGTTTTTGATAAACCTTTCTTCAGATGATTCGGTTCGGGGGTACGAACTCATGGAAAAGACTAAGGCTCATTTACTTATGGAACCTAAGGATCGAAGCTTGTTTCTTTGATTTTTACATTGTTGAGACAATTTTTGATACAAAATTAGATATATTTGGTTGAGAAGATAATGTTCAGCTTACGAATCTAAACTATAAACTATGAATCTATAAAAAACTTTAATCATTAACGAATAAACATCATTCATTCAAATTTTCATTCATAAATGTCTACTACAGCTTACAAAAGTACTTGGACTTTAAAATAAAGAGCTAGCATCACTTTTGTTTTGCCATTTAACAACATGACTTGTTGCATTTTAGCTATATCGATAGGCACGGGGCGAGGCGCCAAGCTTCAAAAAAGTTAAGACGGAGCGAGTTGGCAGCTCACGGTAGATGCGCCTCTGGCGTATGTTTTAGAAGTTGTTTGATGATCGTAGAGGGGAAATGAAGATTAGGAAAGAGATGCAACAGGTGCAGTCCCTTTCGCACCCACTTCCTAAGGGAACTAGGCCATGGCCTTCGCTGCGGGCTTGGGACAAGATGAAATGGCACAACAGCGAGATAGCGAAGTAATAAAAGGGTGCGAAAAGGGCAGGCATGGAAACAGTCAAGGCAAGCGGCGGCGGTAGAAAGACCCAACGAACGCCTCTTTTAAATCGGTCACCGGGTCTACTAAAAAAAAAGCATTTTTTGTGACGAATTTTCTTCATGCGATTCAGTGGTTAGGTTCAACGTTAAAATAAATCCAAGTAAGGTGGTGGAAGAAAAATTATAGTGGTATGGTGTAGTGATCATCGTGTATTCCAGCAACCCAATCTGAGGTTAAATACACCCAGCCAGACGTAAAGAGGCAGGGCAAAAATTGGAAGCCAATCACGGCCCAGAGGCACCGGCGCCGCCTAATCCCAAGACGACTGCCGAGGGGAGGAATTTTGAACCATCTTAACGCAAAGTGAGTCCATTCCGAGATGCCAGGTAGCTCCCCAAAACCCACAATTGTTCGGGCAGCACCTTGGATCCTCCTAATTGTCTCAAAGGGATTAAATAATTGGCGCAGTACCGTGAAGGAGGCCATCTCTAGTCCGCAAAAAGCTGGACGGGGCCATCAATCACTGTCATCGGCGTAAATTATTCCAAGGTCCCAATCTGGTCATGGAGTAGATAGGCGTAGACGTCCAGAATGGGTGGTCAACCCCAAGACAGACAACCTGTTGGCCACAGGAAGGGTGGGCGCGTCGAGGTAAAACAGCCAAACCTCCGTCTTTAAGTGTTTTCCGTTTCATTTAAATTTTGTTAAGTAGTGTCCGAGATGTTTGGTGTTAGTTGTTGGAGATGCCGATTTGTCGGGATTGTGCGTTCTGCGGGCATTGGGAAGAAATCCCGCCCTGAGGGTGACTAAAGCTAGCCGGCTCGCCCTTGGTGTAAGCAGACTCGTAACAGACTTAAGTTTTATTTCATTCTCTAAGTTTATTTCAACTTACTAGTTTGGATATGATTTTGAAATGATAATGCTCCGACTCAGCACAATGAAATTATTTGTATACGGTCAATATTTTAGGATAGTAACATAAGTTCTGTTCTTTGAAACGAACTTTTTTCAAGCAGAGGGTGTCCGGCTTGGGTCCAGTGTTGTGAGCATTGCTTTCCAGCATTGCTACGGGTATATCGCGAACTACGCGAGAAAGGTTGGCTTCGTAGCTGGCTTTTAGACGAATACATTTGACTTCACGTAACCCCACAGGAAAAAAATCCAGTGGTGTGATATCACATGATCTAGACTGGCCCGGAACACGAAATAAGCTGCTCACCGAAATGATTTCTCAATAAAACCATTGTTTCGAGAGCTGTGTGTGCCTTAGCACCGTCTTGCTGAAACCAAAATGTTGCCGACATCAAGGGCTTCAATTTCAGTTAACTAAGTCATTTATCATGGGGCGGTTGCGCTCGCCATTGACGGTTATTTTCTGTCCGGCCTCATTTTTAAAGAAATGCGGACCGACGACCACACCAAATAGTGCATTTTTATACCCGTTACTCGTAGAGTAAAAGGGGATACTAAAGTCGTGCAAATGTATGTAACAGCCAGAAGGAATCATTTCCGACCATATAAAGTATATATATTCTTGATCAGCATCAACAGCCGATTCGATATAGCCATGTCCGTCTGTCCGTCCGTCCGTCTGTCTGTATGAACACCTAGATCTCAGAGACTAGAAGAGCTAGAGCAACCAAATTTGAAATGTAGACTCCTATTGTCTGCACGCAGATCAAGTTTATTTTCAATTTTTGCCACGCCCCCTTACGCCCCCGCAATTTGGAAAAAACGTCATATCTCCTACAGTTTTGATGATAGATGGTTCGTTGTTTCTAGAGATATCTAGTACTCAAAATTATTTATCAATTTGCTGAAGGAATGATAAGGATCGGATGAACGATACTCAAGTTATGAGCAAAAAACGGTCAGTTAACACCCACCACCCACCCCACCCATAACCTAAGCATTGCGTTCAGCAGCAATCTTAGTGTGAGAGAGAGAGAGAGAGAGAGAGAGAGAGAGAGAGAGAGAGAGAGAGACTTAGAGAGCGCACTGCGTTGTGCGTTGTGTGTTAACTGGCCGTTTGACTCGTGATTAAATTCGAGCTGCGACATTAAGGGTGCAGAGTATGTAATAGTCGGGCTTGACCGACGTTTTCAAAAGTTTTGTTGTCTGATCTGTTTATCGTGATGAATTTGGAGTCATTTATGTTGCATTTAGTAATTGACAAATGTCTATTAATATCTGGCGGATAATAAATAGCCGAGTTAAAAAATATTGCATACTTTTCGGCTGACCCACCTCAGGCATACAGGAAGGCTAATAAACATTTGTTTCCATGAGTAACGGGTATATCAAAGTCGGTTAGAGCCGACTTTAACTTACGCTCTCGTTGAGTATGTAACGGTAGTTCGAGAGTCTCTTCGGGTTGCTCATCAGCCCAAATGCGACAATTTTGTTTGTTGAAGTACACTATAAACATTCTTCACAGAACGCTGATTTTCCTAATACAGCTGAATAATTTGGAGACATTGTTGAAGTTTGAGTCTTTCCATGATGATTTGTCAAACAATTGGCCTACCACAATACAAACAATCCTTAACAAAAATAAGATGACAGAATGACATCAGTCAAGCGAGATATCTGAAAAAAGAAAATGGAAGTAAAACTCTTAAAAAAAAGCTGTTAATAAATCACCCCATATATACTAAAATGCAAAATTTGGCTTGAGTCAATTTAAGATTATCAATACTTTATAAAATTTGTTTGTGTCTTTAACTACTTACGTTGAATTCAATCTTTTAAGATCGTTTCGTAAATAATTTCAGTTTTGGCCAAAAAATTAGACGTCTGCCCCACAGTGCATCGGTTTTTTTTCTTGGCGCATGAATTTTGAGTTGGTGGAAAAAGGCTAAAGGCTAAAGGCTGGTGGCACTGCTTAACGGGTGTCTGCTATTTAACAGCGCGCTGTTATGAGCGATAACATGGCAATCATAGTGACAACAGTTACTTCTATTATCATAGAAGAACTAACATAGAAGCAAATTTTGAAATGCCTCTCTTTTTGGAGTGATGTTAACTCCATTGTGACAAGTAAATACTTCATAAAGACAACAAAATCTGTTACTCAAAATTACTGTCGACGTCGGAAAACACGGTGGTTAGAGGGAGACGGACATAGTCAAAAAATAACTCAGAGCCAAAATGACAGCAAACAGCTGACAAATATCTGAGTGAAAAGTTGTCGACGCAGCAGATTGTGCTTCTATGTTAGTTTTTCTGTGCTATTGTACTTTTTTTTAAAAGGCACGTGTTTCGTGCGTTCAGCTTTTTTCAAGGCACGCGCCTTCCGGTTTTAAACAAAGAATTGTTAATTAGAAAAGAATTGTTTGTCAATGACCAACCTATGAATAGTATATGTGTATTCACAACCAAACAAGTGTAAATTACTCGGTATTGTCGGGCACAATATCATGATACTTTGATTCAAACATTCAAAGTTTTCCGCGCGCTTACACTAGCAGGCCATTTATTGGACCTTGTGTTTGCCGCCAAATGAGTCATTGTGATGGCAGTATAAGTTTTGTAAAACTTCGCCAACCCCGGATTATCGAAGAGATAGTCCACCAATAAGCCAAAAAAAAAAAACAATTTTTTATATTATTTAGTCTCGTACTCAAAACGACAAACAATGACTTTCGTCACAATATATCAGAGTCCGGCCCGTCCCAGTCTAAAGTGTATACGACAGCGCTCTGCGTCAGCGACGTCAACACACACAAAGTATACGAGCTTATACTGCTCTCCATTGCAACAACGCAGATGTGCTAAATGGGGCTCTTTCGCGTGACCAAAATGAGCATGTGTGTTTTGCCGGCCCCTGCTTTATATTAATAGAAGCACTTTTGAAAAACTCCTGAGCTTCAAAGCAAGCCCAAAGTGTTACTATTTGTATGAAGTACTGTTACGAAATACATTTTTTGTCGGGGATTAAAATGAGGTAAAAATTGAACGTTGAGAACTAAAGCCAAATACAGTTTTGGCTTCTCTGCAACTTGTTTTTTTTTGTTTTGTTTATTAATATAAATTTCTAAACCTATTTTTTACCCTAATAAACAATCTCTGCAACATTTTAGCTGTCGACTGTGATATGTGATTCACAGTTTCAGTCACTGTCACGAGTTGCGCATCTCTAGTGCATCGATATGTCGTAATTGCACGGGCTCGCCCATCACTAAGTTGCACAAAAACAAAACGTATTTTTTTTATTTCTCTATCAATTAAATTAATTAAATCAAACAGATGGCTGATGCCAATGCCTTGGCGGCAGGTAAGCTCGTTGATTGATGTGTTCTCTGAATCTTTGTTGGAAAATACCTCTTTGTTAGGCAAACCGCCGGCAACTCTCGACAAGCGGGTGCAAAATATTGGGGATTTGGTTCTTTGGCAGAAGTCTCGCGCCTATCATGATCTCATCGGCTTCATCAATGGCACCAGTTCGGCCATACAGGGCATCAAGACCACCGATGAGATGTACGAATCGGAAATGCTGTGCAAATTGTTAAGTCTCTTTGATTCGCTGGAGAAATTAATAGAGCAACATCCGCCCCAGGATCAGCCGCAGCGGTTTGGCAACAAAGCCTACAGGGATTGGGCTCAAGAGATGCGCGTACAAGTGCCAGAGCTGTTGGAACAGTTGATGCCCACCTCGAAGCTAAAATATTTGAATGAACTGCAACAATATCTAATGGAAGCCTTTGGCAATGCCACTCGCATCGACTATGGCACGGGACATGAGCTCTCCTTTATGTTTTTCCTGTGTGCCCTGTTCAAGGCCGAAATACTGCTGGAGCAGGATATTGTGAGTGCGGCTCTGAGGCTGTTCAATCGATATTTGGAGTTTGCTCGTAGACTACAGCGGACATACAACATGGAACCGGCAGGAAGTCAGGGTGTTTGGTCGTTGGATGACTTTCAGTTTGTGCCCTTTATCTGGGGCAGTGCACAGTTAGCGGGCAAGTAATACGAAATCAGTCTTGCATTCACATTTTTATGTAATATTCTGATTGCAGCCAAGAGTCCCTTCGATCCGGCCAAGTTTGTGGATGAGCAGATCATCAATGACCATAAAGAACACTTTATGTTCATCAGTTGCATCGATTACATCTGCAAGGTGAAAACCGGACACTTTGGTGAACACTCCAATCAATTGTGGAGCATCACAGCGGTTCCTTCTTGGGTAAAAATCAATGCGGGATTGGTCAAGATGTATCAAAAAGAGGTAAGATTGAACATACCCAAGTTATATCTTTTTTACCTGCTTCTCTTTCAGATCCTCTCCAAATTCCCCGTGATTCAACATGTTTACTTTGGCGACTTGATGTCATTTGAGACTGTGGCCGCTGGTACTACGCTGACCAATGCTCGTTTGGGTCATGTTGCGCCACCGCCCTCAAAACGCATTTGTATAGCCTCGCCAGTCACGCCCACTTTGGTACCACCTCCCCCTGTCACCGTGGCTCCACCGCCACCAGCGGAGGCTTTAATCAACGATCTAAATGTTGGCGACTCTAGCAGCGAAAGCAGCGATAATAGTGTAGTTTTGCGTCCTTCAGCCTCATCGGCTTCGTTGGTGGCCAGCACCATAGAGGGTAGCGGTGATAATCCCACCCAGCCGGCCGTAGAGCGTGATGTGGCCAAAGAACAGCAAGTTGATTAGTCGCAGCAGCCATCGTTCTGTGTTAAAATTGTTGGAAACAAATAACAAATAATCTAAATTATAAAACGTTTACCCCCCTCTACCATTAAAAAACAAGTTTGAAAATCAATTTTAATGGTTTGACAAGCACTGCATTTTGATTTATGAGGTTTGAAAGTCTTTGTCAGGGTTTCAAAAAGCTATCAGATTTATATTTCATTTCCATTTGAGTGAGCTGTGCTATGACAAAATCGTAGTTCACATAGAAAGCAAAAGCACATAATTCAAAACCTGAAACTGTGCTGTTGCTTTGCTGTAAGAATTTCGAAAGCATAGCAACAGCATATTTGAAATGCTTTCGCAGCTGTGCTGTGCTGTTAAACCTTTCAGAAGCATAGCTCACTAAGCAAATAATTTTCTGAGAAAGTTCGATGCAACTCATATTCCAGTACAAATTTATAGTAATACTTGTTTTTTAGCTTTATATAGATCACGGCGACGATCGGTCCTTTGAATTGTGTGGATGCCTTATGATAGCTTTTAAATTCAAGTTTGAGACGGTAAATTTGAACTTGAAATTTGCTTGAAATTTGCTTGTAATATTTGAACTCGTCCAGGCCGGTTCTAAACCAGTTAAGAATTGGGACGTAACAAGCTTCACATTTCCAACGTACACATCATATATTACTTGCATAGGGTTTTTACTATTTCATATATATAAAAAAAAAGCAAAAAGCATAGATATATAGTTATTTTCTAAACCTTAAAAAAACTGAAAAGTTATTAAAGAACGTTTTTGCACCATAAGACTGTTAAAAAATATTGCTAGTGGGCGCCATATCTGATCTTTACAATAGGATAACTTTAAGATTGAAATGACTTAGTTTTCTGAAATTGGACGATACATATTTTCTAAGTGCTTTCGTAGCAGGGATGCAAAACAGGTTCTGAACCGACCCGAACCGCTTTATTACACTAGTGAACCGAACCTGAAAAACGGGAATCAGGAAAATCAACTTGAGCAAATAGCTGGAATCGTTTTAATAGTTCCAGCCACACAAGTGGCAGTAGAACGAGTATTTTCCACATTGAAATTTATATTATCAGACTTATTAAGTAACAAAATGATTCTACATATCTTATACATATAAATCTCTACGTCCGACTGACTGACTGATTATCCACCCAAAGCCAATACCGTTTATCCTAGAGATCTAAAATTTCGCATAGACCTTCGTTTAGATACACACCTGATCATATTAATAGGTACACACATCAACTCTGACTTTAAGGTAACAGAAAATAGTTTTATTCATTGTTTCAAACTTAAAATTTGTTCTCATTGGTTCTTAAACTATTTGTTTTTAATAAAATAAACTCAACTGTAACATAGAATAATAATATAACATAAAAGAGATCATTTTGTGTTTCAGATAAGTTTTCAGTGTGATCATAATAATAGGTACACTTCATGTGTTGGTAAGAAAAACAATTTTTATTTCCATTTTGTGTTCTTTTTTTTAGGTAAATTAGTATTTCCTAACTTAGTATCCAGTGTATCCACCTCTATTTTTGGCCACTACTGCATACTTTTAATAAGAGCCTGGCAGGTCTCTACTGGTGTCTCATACCACAGTTTTTGGACACCTTCCCATAATTTTTGTTTATTTGAAAATGAATGCTTTGCCAATTTCTTTTTTAAGTCTCCCCACAAGTTTTCAATGGGGTTAAGTTCGGGGGATTGGCTTGGCCACTTCAGAACGTCAACTTTTTGGTCCTCGAAAAATTTAGATAACAGCCTTGATGTGTGTTTAGGATCATTATCTTGCTGAAATACCCAAAGTAATGGCATATTTTCCTCAGCATACGGTACCATAACTGTTTCCCATATGGATTTGTACTCTTCAGCATTCATTTTGTTCGTAGTCTGATAAATTGGACCTACGCCGTACCAGGAGAAGCAACCCCATACCATTATATTGCCACCTTCATGTTTGACTGTTCTTTTGTAAACCGTGGATGGAATTGTTTTCCATTAGGGCGTAGAACATTCCTTTCACAGTCATTCCCAAACGAATTAATATTGGTTTCATCGCTCCATAATATGTTGCTCCATTTTTTCTCCCCGGTGCATCCTACCCAGTCTTTGTGGTCCCTTGCAAAAGTTTGCCTCATGGTGATATTTTTTTTGCGCATAAGTGGGACTTTTCTGGCAATTCTTCCTGGTAGGTTGGCATCTTGTAGTCGTCTTCGGATAGTTGGAGCACTAACTGAACTCCCAATTTCGGCTGCAATAGCCTTCGATGACTTAAATGGGTCCTTTTTGCTCAAAGTTACTATGTAGTGGTCAAGGGTTTCTGTTGTTTTTTGTGGCCTTCCACAGGTTTCCTGTCTTGGTTTTCTTTTTAATGCATTTTTAACAAAATTATGAGACCTGTTCATTAATTTGGCGATGGCTCGTAAAGATTTGCCTTCTTTTCTCAGACTAAGAACCAATCGAGCTTCTTCTTTAGTACAATGAGAATTTCGACCCATTTTTTCTGAAAAAAATAATTATTTAATTCTCTGCATTGACAGGAGCTATACTTAATTTACCTTTAGTTACCAAAAGATCACTGATTACAAAATTATTCACTTGATACTTGTGAGAAACGGAGACTGTACCTATTATTATGATCAGGCGAAATGTGTGGTGGACTCGCAATTTATAGAAAAGCTTTGATATACGGGACAGCCCCTCTTTCAACTCTTTGTCACAGTGTGGCCAGACATTGACAACAACAACAAAAAACCAAAAATTATAAAGTTGTCAACACTAAAAGTACGAAAAAAACATCTATAATTAAACAATTCCGGTGTGTACCTATTAATATGATCAGGTGTGTATGCAAGCGCGCACTCTGAAAGAAAATTTGGAAAATTTGACCGCGAAGTGAGGGAACAGTGGGTTAACAGTAGGCTGACAGTGACTTAGGAGTGACAGCAGGGACAACATTCACTTAACAGTGACGTAACACTGACTTAGCAGTCACTTAACAGTGACTTAGCACTGACTTAGCAGTCACTTAACAGTGACTTAACAGTGGGGAACAGTTTGGGAACAGTGGAAGAAGGGGGAAAGAGTGAAGAGAGCGGGGGAAAAGGGGTGGGGAAAAAGAGGGAATGCAAAAATGAATTGAATATTAATTGAAGAGTGGCTGCCATGAGGTCCAGTAGTGAATTCAGTGCGTTCCATGACACCCACTCTTTTTATACCCTTTTAGTAGGGTATATTAATTTTGTTCAGATTTTATAATTATTATTATTATTAAGAAATTATCGCGAAATTACGAATTTCGCGTAACTTAGAACTAGCTATGGCCTTAAGCTTATTGTGTAAATTTGTAATGTGAAATATTTTTGTGTAGTAGGTATACAAATGTAGGGAGTATGCATATTGGATCGTATATCAGATTTTTTTTTTAATTTTTGCTTAAAATTATATTAGGTGGTAGTTGTTTGTGACTTTGAGGAATTCAATTGTTTGTTGGATATTTGTAAATGATGTTATTTCATTCATTGACGGCTTAAGAAATTTGGTTCTATCTTGCTGAAGCATGGGACAATCAATTAATATGTATGATATTGTTAGAATTGTGTTGCAGTTGTAGCAAATGGGTGGTGGGGTATTATTTAGGAGATTGCTATGGGTTAACTTTATTGCGTCAGTTCGAGAAATGTTCTTTGTTGTGAGGTGTTGTTGTATACGATATCTTTATATTTTTTTGGTATTTTGTTTGATGTTTTTTAAAATATCATTTGGGTTGTAGTTGGTTTCAGTGACGAGGGGGAAGTTGTGTGTTTATTCTTGCTATTTCGTCTGTTACCTCGTTTCCTGTTATTCCGCAGTGTCCGGGGACCCATAACAGTTTTTATATTTAATTAAGATTTTCCTGACAGAATTGGTGTAGTAGCTTTGCGTGTTGATGTTATGGATTGCTTGTAATGAGGAAAGTGAGTCTGTACAGATGGTAAATTTGCCTTTTTGTTTGCTGGCGTAATTGCATGCTGTAAGGATAGCTGATATTTCAGCTGTAAAAAATGAGGAGAGTAAAAATGTGGTAGTAACTGATAAGCAATTGTCTTCTTTCTACGACACTCCGTCAGATGACTTGGATCCGTCAGTGTATAAGAATTTTCTGTCCTTCTGTGAGTTTCTGAGTTCATTGAATTTTTGTTATTAGATTATGGGGGAGGTTTTTGTTTTGAGGGAAGTATGTAAAGAAATGTTAATGTTTGAATTATTAGTTAGCCAGTGGGGAATTTTTTCGTTTTTGTATGTTATGGGAGATATTTGGAGTTGTAGTTTTTTGCATTGTTCTATTGTGCCATGAAGTGAAGATGGAATTTTTGGCGTGCTTTTCGATTTAGTTATTTTGTTGTAGTTTTTTTCTATTTTTGAGTGTTTAAAATTCATTATAATTTTGAAATTTTTTTGTGTAGCGAATATTATTCTGTATTCTATTGGCAATATATTTGCTTCGTGGAGCAGGTTATGGATTGGTGTAGTACGAAAGGCGCTAAAAGCGAGTCTAATTGCTGAATGGTATATCGTTCTTAGTTTGCTCAGGGTTGACTTGGGTGCTTTTCCGTAGAGTTGTATGCCGTAATCGATTTTGGACAATATAATAGATTTTACTACATATATGATCGTATTTATGTTACAACTAAATTTTTTGTTGGATAAGCATTTTATTACGTTAAGTCTTTTAGAGAGTTGAAGAGTGAAATTTTCAATGTGTTGGTTCCATCTGTAGTGTTTAGCTATTGTGATTCCAAGAATTTTAAGTGAGTCCACATTTTGTGGTGTAAAGCTGTTAGATTGTAGTGTGAATTTACAATTTCTCTTTCTGCAGATATGCAAATTTTTGCACTTTCTAACTGAAAGAGATGCACCAGAATAATTCCACCATTGGATGATTTCATTATAAGGAAAGTCTATGTTCAGAAGGTTTTGTTTTTTGCTTAGTTTGTAAACTATGGTGTCGTTTGGCTATTATTTGTTCAGTTTATTGAAGGCTATATGTATGTCATATTGCAAATAAAATGACTAAGTCGGATGAATATATCGTATAGCTGCTATATAACGAACTGGCAAGCAAATGCTTAAAGTAGTGGCGCCATCAAGCTGCAAGGGTTACAAACTTCGGTCGAGCCGAAGTAAGGTTTCCTCTATTTTTATACCCTTGTAGAGGGTATATTAAAATTGCCCAGATGTTTGTAACGCATGGAAGGAACCATTTCCGACCACACAAAGTATATATATTCTTGATAAGCACGACAAGCTAATTTGTCATAGCCATGTCCGCCTGTCCGTCAGTCCGCCCGTCTGTTTCGATGCCATCTCCGTCAGTTTTAAAGCTATCTTAACCAAACTTTGCACGAAGTCTTTTGGTACAAATACGCTGCACATTTGTCGGAACCGGACGGATCGGATGACTATATCATATAGCTGCCATAGGAACCGTCGGTCGAAAAAGTAGTTTTAGTGAGAAAAACTTTTTTGTTTTCAAAGGTAGCGTATTTATACCTTTCAGTTGTGAATATTATCAACTTCCACACAATTTTGGGGAGTTCGGTCAAAATCGGATAACTATATCGCACAGCTTTCATATAAGATACTGGCAAGCAAATGCTCAATGTAGTGGCGCCATCAAGCTGCAAGGGTATATAAACTTCGGTCGAGCCGAAGTTAATTTTCCTCAATTTTTTTTTTCTATCCTTAGTTCGTATTCATTGGTTCAACGAGACGGGATTTATTTGTAATTACCAACCTTTTTTTTACCCATTTTTTTATGGATGTTTGATTTTTATTAAGAAACAAGAAAGAAAGTCGGTCAAGCCCGACTAAAACATACTCTGTACCCCAAAACTTAGTATATAGCTGATCAATTAAAGTTAGAAGCCACACAAAGTGGTAAAAAGAAACCATAAAGTCTGTGAAGTGCTGGCCACCATAATTGTTTGTTTTCCTTATAACTCGACTATCGTTCATCCAATCTTTATCATTCCTTCGGCAAATCGATAAATAATACTGATCACTAAATGTGTAGAAGGTACAAACCAACTATATACAAAACTTCAAACAGTGCTGATGCTGCTGTGAAATGCACAAGACACTTGACAGGAAGGTATAAAGATATAATTCTGGAGTTTCCGAGCGCTTACAAAATTTGGTTGGATGCCTTAAAATGATTGATTTATTTTTACCAGCTGTGAACTCGAATCTATATACAAGACAAAATGAAGCAAATCATATTAATATCGAACAACACATCTTCTACAATGTCTTGAAATCTTGGTCGCGTACGAAGTCGCGGCAGGTTCAGCTAGTTCCTTATGTTTTTATACAGATTAGTTAAATAGAGGTATAATAAAAGTCTTTCGATAGTTATTATTTTGTGAGTAAATAAATAAAAGTCTTAAATAAGATTAATTAAAGCGAGAAAGGAAAGCTAACTTCGTCCGAAGTTTTAATACACTTGAAAAAGCTCGCTCCAAAGGTTAGCGATTTCGAACAAACTTCGCAGATCAGTTTGAATATATTTTATTTTAATAATGACAAAGTTTAAGAACGCTTACATCGAAAACAAAAAAAGTTTTTTCCACTATAAGCCATTTTTCGACCGATCATGTCTATGGCAGCTACAAGAAGAAGTCATCCGATCCGGTCAATTCCGACATATTAGCAGCGTGCAGCCAAAAAAAGACTCTGTGCAAAATCTCAGCTCGATAGCTTCAAAACTGAGGGACTAGTTCGCGTAGAAAAAGACAGACGAACAGTCAAAGCTCAATCGACCCAGCTTGTCATGCTGATCAAGAATATATATACTTTTTATATATAATATATAATTTTAATAATTTTTATAATTATGTTACCCTTTTCAAAAGTATAAAAAAAAGTCTTTAGAGGGTGCCACAGAAATCACCAGAGATTAACGTATAAACGATTGTATTTCAAATTAAAACTGCTTGCATTAATATGTGAAGTGACGCAAAAATGCTCGGTTGCTAGATCATAGGGCGAAAGTAAAGCGAATTGAAAATGACTGTTCAAAGCCAAGTAGATTTGAGCAGTCGTTCCCAAATCGCTCAAGTTCTGGCTTGATCGAGTCGGGAACAAAAAATTCTGAAAGGGTATGATGGTAGTACAAAAACCTTCGCTGGGTTTGGTCTGGTTAGCTGCCGTTTTCTTTTTATTGCACTTTGAAGTTTTCAGCTACTGATTGGGACGAATTTCGCGTTGACGTCTTAGAGGAAGTCGTTGCCCTTGGCTTGGCTTACAAAACATTCTTAAGTAGCAATTCAAAAAAAGTCACATCTTTGTCTCATCGCAAAATTACAAAAATGTCTCAAAATCATAATTTTTTCCCCTCAAATTGTACTATTTTTCAACTTTGTCTTGAAAACTGTAACGAATTTGACTAAGCAATGCAGGACAAAAATGTAGCTTGGACTTAAATAAACAAACGATTTGAATATACCAACTTCATTCGATTGGTCCTTCGTATAGTTACGGGCCCTTAAGCATGTAGAATTGGAACAAAAACTCGCAAATTGGCAATTTTTGGTACCAATTGGCTGACACAGTCAATAATGTCGATTGTTTTGTATTGAAGCAAGAAAATAGTAAGAAAACATAACTTAAAAACTGTAAATAAAAAAATTTAATATTATTACTTTTTTACCCAAAATGTTCGTTTTTTTGAGTTTTTATGACAGTCGTACGTGCTTGTGGGCCTATAAATATATGAAAGAGTAACTAAATGAAGTTGGTTCGTTCTAACGGTTTGTTTATTTTGGTCTAAGCTACAACTTTGTGCTGTTTTACTTGTTTAAATTTGAAACGTGATTCAAGATGAAGTTGAAAAACTGTAAAAAAGTAGTCAAAACTTGGCTTTTTTGGGCAACTTTGTAATGTATGAAGAGTATGTAGATATAATTTTTTTGATTTGATGCAAAGAAATGTTTTGTAGGCCAAGCCAAGACCAACAACTTTGTTAAATATTTAAAAGCAAAATTCAAAATAGTTTATGAGATATGGAATCGTTAGTCCTACTCTGAAGCTGAAAAATTTAAAGTGCAATAAGTTTTTATACTACCATCAAACCCTCTCAGAATTTTTTGGTCTCACCGCTATCAACTTTTTTGAGTTCAAAAATCTGTCACAGTGTAACACTACCCTGTAGTACCGCTGCGGCATTAACGAATTCGCTAACTCTTACCAAAAAAAAAAAATTAAATGACCCATTTCTACTATTTTTAGACCCTTGCAAAGGGTATTATAATTTTGCCCAGAAGTTTGCAACGCATAGAAATATTCATTTCCGACCCCATAAACTATATATATTCTTGATCAGGGCGACGAGCTGAGTCGATTGAGCTTTGTCCGTCCGTCTGTCTGTCTGTCTGTCTGTCTGTCTGTCCGTCTGTCTGTCCGTCTGTCTGTCCGTCTGTCTGTCCGTCTGTCTGTCCGTCTGTTTCTACGCAAACTAGTCTCTCAGTTTTTAAGCTATCGAGCCGAAATTTTGCACAGAGTCTTCTTTTTACTGCACGCTACTAATATGTTGGAAATGCCATAGGAACCATCGGTCAAAAAATGGGTCTTAGTGTTTTCAATGTTAGCGGACTTAAACTCGGCCATTGTTAATATTATCTGCTTTCAAACAGATTTGCAAATTTTGGTCAAGATCGGATGACTATATCTTATAGCTGTCATAGGAACAATAGGTCGGAAAATGGGTCTTAGTGAGAAAAACTTTTTTGTTTTCAATGCTAGCGTCATAAAACTCTGCAATAATAAATATTATATGCTTTCAAACAGATTTGCAAATTTTTGTCAAAATCGGATGACTATATCTTATAGCTGCCATAGGACCGTTCGGTCGGAAAATGGGTCTTAGTGAAAAAAATTTTTTTGTTTTCAAATAAATAGTTCTTGAAGTCGATGATTCTTAATATTAAACTAATTTGAAAAAGTTGATCGACATCGGGTGATTATATCTTATGGTTGCCAAAGAACCGATCGGTCGGAAAATGAGTATTAGTGAGAAAAACTTTTCTGTTTTAAATTTCATATTTCTTAAACTCCGCGATTGTTAATTTGATATGTTTTTAAAAAGATTCGTGAAATTTGGTCGAAATCAGATGTTTACCTGTAGGAAAATGGGTTTTAGTTAAAAAATTGTTAGATTTTTATGTAAGCGTTCTTAAACTCTGACATTTCAAAAACAGCATTTGCAAGGGTATAAAAACTTCGGCACAGACGAAGTTAGCTTGGCCTTCTCGTTTAGTGTAAGTTTTGATTGGTGATCTCCAAAATCAATTTCAAAACTTATTTCATGACGTTTTTTTTTAATCTGAATTTTTTTCATTTTTTCGGTATGTGTACTTACATTTTAAGCTATATCTTACTTTATAATCGTCAGATGGAGGCAAGTAAGATATAGATCAAAAGGTAATTTAATTTTCAATAGTGGCGTAAAATATTGCTTTTAAACCGGTTTGGTAGTTTGAATACAATGACCGAAAACATTTTAATAAAAAATCGATTTTTTGCTCAAAAATGCAAGAAATTTCATTTTTAATCGCCTAGGAAAAATACAATAAACTATTTTTATTTTTTCTACTTAAGAATCGCACTTCTACGAAGACATTAAGGTATATCTATGTATAAATATTGAAGCTGGATCAATTTGAGTGTAGAAACTAACAGTCGAATTTGAGTATTTTAAGTGTTTGCAAACATATTTTTTGTTTTTTCTTCGTATTTTGGTCAATATTAAAAGTGATTGAATAGCCAGATCAGAAAAAATATTCCAGAACAGAACAACAGTCGAAGCAAATTTAAATGTATTTTTAAAAAGTCTCAAAAAGACCACTTTTTCAAGTAGAAAAATTAAAAATAGTTTTTTTGAATTTTTAAATATTTTTCCTTGGCATTTGGAAATGAAAATTGTTGCGTTTTCGAGCAATAAATGGAATTTTTTGAAATATTTTTGGAAATACTTAACCGATTTGAAAACATTGTTTCTTGCGAATATTGAAAATTCCATTACTTTTCGATGTATATCTTGCTTGACTCCATCTGACGATTATGAAGTGAGATATGGTTTAAAATGTAAGTGCACCTAGCGAAAAAATGGAAAAATTCATATTTAAACGAGAAGGCCAAGCTAACTTCGTCTGAGCAGAAGTTTTTATACCCTTGCAAATGCAGATTTTGAAATGTTAGAGTTTAAGACCGCTTACATGAAAATCAAAAAAGTTTTTAACTAAAACCCATTTTTCGACAGATAAATATCTGATTTCAACCAAATTTCGTGAATCTTTTTGAAAACTTATCAAATTAACAATCGCCGAGTTTAAAAAAGATAACATTTAAAACAGAAAAGTTTTTCTCACTAAGACTCATTTTCCGACCGATCAGTTCATTGGCAACCATAAGATATAGTCACCCGATGTCGATCAACTTTTTCGTATTAGTTTGAAAACTTTTAATATTAAGAATCACCGACCTTAAGAAAGACGATTTACTTGAATAAGATATAGTCATTCGAATTTGACCAAAATTTTCAAATCATTTTGAAAGCATATAATATTAATAATAACTACTTTAAATAACTATTGATTGTAGACTTTATATTCAACTTATAATAAAAGTTATAGCTGTTTCCGTCCCTGAGTGCAGGATACAAGGATCTGTGGTTTCCTAAATTATCGTAAACTATCGTATTATCTCTAATAAAGCTAAGAAACATGCCAAAAGCTCATTAGTTAGGCTACCCCAAAAAGTATGCTACAATTAAATAAACTAATCGCTCTCTCTTACAAAAAGACTGGCTCAACTCAAAATAATCGATTTTGTGTAAAAAGCACTCAATGAATTTAACCCAGAGAAACAAGTTCTTTTAGTTTCGAGTAATCTAGTGAAATGTCATAATGCTCATTAAGAAAATTCGAATATACGATGCTTTAACAAAAAGCCGAATAGCGAAATATTATCATGTCACACGGAAAGTATAAAAGATATAATTTTTCCACAATATAGAACACGTTACAGCGAATATTTCTGCATCATTAAATTAAAAATCGATTTTTTTTGGGTTATGCCAGTCTTTAAGTAAGTAAACGAAATGTTTTTGCAGAGATTAAAAAAAGGTGAAGAGTGATGTGAAGTGCATAGAGTATACGGTGTCATCATCATTTAACGCGCAAGCACTGTTTATGTCAATTGACCCCACTTAAGTGGTCGTTCGTTCCGGGTCAATTGCCATAATGAAGCGAACCAAAAAAAAGAATGTACATTATTTTGTTCACAAATGCACCATAATCCCAGATCAACAACAACAGCAACAAAATCAATATGCTAAATGAGCCATGCAAATAGACGAACTCCTATAAACAATTTTGCTCAACTTAAAATGGGAGGAAACTGAAATAACATAAAGCGATGCCGAAAATATAAAACAAAAACATTAACAAAGAGCATAAACTAGAGAAAAAGAGAGAGAGCATAATCATTTATTTTCGACACATCATTTATCAAATCGGGCTGCCAGCAGCTTGCCCCTTAAAAACTTTCCCTTTGTATAGTTTTTTTGTTTTTGACGGAGCATTAAAACTTTGCCGACGCATTTTGATTGAAGACTCTGGAAAAACATGAAAATTTTGCTTTTCTTTTGTGGGTGTGGGTGTGGAATGTAGTAAGACCACGACCAGACCAACTTTGGTCATGCTCGTCATTTCGACCTACACCTCAACTGGGAAACTGTGCTCTGTGTTTTTGCAAATTGAATGAAATTGGGAAAATGGGTGAATCTGTGAAAAGGCGTGGGAACAAGGCCTGAACATGATTGGGTGTGGGGTGGTGGAAGTAATTCCATAGAATGTGCTTGTTAAAGCTTAACACAGCTTGAACTTGGCTGCAACAGTTAAGCCGATAAGGTTTTTGTATTTTTTTTTCCATTTTATATTGAGAAGGCTGATTTGAGGTGTCAAATGGATTGAAAGGGAAGAAGGAAATTGCTTGAAACTAGGCATTGCAAAGGTGAAACATTGAATTTTTTGTTTTGTCTGTCAAAATTGGTCAAAATATTTTATTGAATTGAAGTTTTTCAAATGAAAATGACAAAAATGTTGTTGTTACCGCAACCATTTTTTCAGTGGTCTATGTATACATAATTCAGTTTTATTTCTGTATACAAATGTAGCAAAACTCAAATTTAAATAAAAGCGGAAAACCTTCAAAGTGAGTTTTGAATTTCCGATACCAACTTTTCTTCAAGTAATTGCCTTTTAGTTACGCAAGTCCTTTTTAGTCCTCTCTCTTAACTTCCAGCAGCTAATTACATCCACACCCGCACATACAATTTGTAAAAGTTTAAGATTTGCCATCGAACTCCAAGTGGAAGCCACAGCAAAAGGCAGTCCCAAGCTTAAAGTGGCTCTCAAACTGTAGTCAATGCGCATAACTTGCACAAAGTTGTCGCAAAAACTTCGACCTGCGGAAAAACTTTGACGTGTGCATGGTGAAAATTAGTTATTGTCTATGGAAAGTGCGTTGCAAAATAATAGCTACAAAGGTGGGTGGGGGGGAAAACTCTGCTGGTAAACTTTTTTGATTAACTTCGGACAAAGCAACAACGTTGTGACATTGACCAGAGCCCAATTTCGCTGCTGCTGCTGCTGCAGCCCCTTCTCTGTTCGGTAGTTTCCTCAAGCCAAAGTTGGATTCTAAAAATTATGCGTCTGGGTACCGGAGCCTGGCTCCATTATGTTCAAGCAGCTGTCGCCCTGACAAGGACACGACCCAAAAAACATGAGAAAAATAATGAATACCAAAAAGCGGCTAACCAACGATTTAAACGTAGCACTCTCGTTGCACAGTGGCGCATTTTGAATGGTTTAAACATTTTTAAATCAATTGGCTGGAAACTTCCAACACTAAAATTGATTTGCCTCATAGAGAAAATCTACCTTATTAAATTACAAAAATAGGGAAAGTTAAGGAAGGCTATGGAAAGGAAAGTCCATAGATTTTCTTTACCAAAACCTTTTTTTCTTTGCAGAAATTAGATTTTTAATTGAGAAAAATCAAAATATTTGTGTTTGTAGGCTTTTAGACAAGAAATTTTTAACGTTTTCGATCAAAAAATCTATTTTTTCAAATGTTTTTTTTCGTTGTTTTAAAACTATTATTCCGATTTGAAAACAATGCTATACGCGACGATTGGAAATTCAATAACCCTTCGATTCATACCTAGCTTGACTCCATCTAACGTTTCTGAAGTGAGATTTGGCTTAAGGGTAGGTTCTACCAAAGACCCTAGAACACAAAGATTCGTAACGGCCATACAAGTGAATATCAGGCAAGACTTTTAGCGCGAATTTTCGATTATACATTAGTATGCTGTGCATGTGTATTTTGGTTCGGCCGACTTCGTTTCTCTTCAGTTCTGATTTGACGCAGTCTGCTCAGTTCCACGTTTTCAGTGAGCGCTCGTAAATTTTTGGGGTGGCTCTCTCAGTTTTGTAAGTGAGAGAGCTAGTGTGTGCAAGCGAAAATAATAGGAATGCAATAAATAGTAGTTAAAAAGCCGCTATTGAAATACTCTTGCAATCGTTATTCAAGAATTGTAATTTAATTGTTGTATCTACATATATGCAAATTTACAGTATTATTATTACAAATATTATTATACAACGCGAGGTTTGCACTTATTCGTGAACTGTTTCATGGGTTCCACGTCTGTTCAACACAAAAAAAAACTCAACACGTCAATTTAACACACGTCAATTCAACACAAAACAAATTAAACACGAACAAATTCAACACAACTCAATTTTAACACAAGGTATTTCAACACAATTACAATTTCAACATAAATTTTTTCATCTCGAAGCCATTCAACATCGGCAAACTTCAACACAGTACAATACAACAACGGCGTATATCAAAACCAACACAATTTCAATACAGTTCAATTTTAACACCAGGCAATAGAACACACAACAATATCAAATTTCAGTCGAACTCGAGTGTAGTACACTCCGTACCTTCGAAAGGGTATGCACATTTGTAAGTACACTTGCATTTTATTTACTATCACCACTAATTTACTAATAAAAATTATCGTTACTCGTTGTTTGTGTTTAATTTGTAATGTGTTTAAATGACGTATGTTGAATTGACGATTTTTTCCAAACAATTTTTTACCTTTCACTTGTGTCACCCTTCTATCTCTGATGAGGTTGGTACTATACACTTGCATTTTATTTACTATCTCCACTTATTAAATTTAAATGTGGTTGTGTTGAATGGACGTAGTGTTGATTTGTTGTGTTTGTTGAAATGACTTTGTGTTATATGTGTAGATGTGTTTTGAAATTGTTTTGTGTTGAATTTTTTCGTGTTTAATTTGTTTTGTGTTGAGTCGTCGTGTGTTGAATTATTGTGTTAGGTGAAATGACTCTGTGTTATAAAGACGAGTGTTGAAATTGTTTTGTGATGACTTTGTATTGTGTTGAATTTGTTTGTGTTGAGTTGACGAATTGTTGAATTGCTGTGTTGAGTGAAATGAGTGTGTGTTTTATAGACGTGTCACCGTTTCATGTGCTTATATATTAATATACCTTTAAACTTGGTAAACTTGCTTAAGCAGCCTTTACACTTATCATATTTCTCTAAAGAGTCAGTTATCGAAATTCTCTAAAGAGAAACTCTTTAGAGAAGCTATGATTAGCTATTACACTTTTAATAACAGAGAATCTTGAACTAGATGTTAAGAGCTGGTTCAACAATTTTTGACACACAGCCGATGAAAGAAAAAGAGAGATATGTTTGTGTGAAAATGGATAACAATCAAATAAGCACATTAACATTAATGTTTGCGCTTTTGGCTGACTACGAAATGGATGATCCAGAACCAAAAAAAAAAAACGACATTGTAAAAAGCGATCCATGTGAAGTCGAAATCGCCTTTTGCGTCGCTGTGAAAGCAGAGACATGGCGCAGCATGTCTTACGTGGGCTCCAGTACGAGGACGACGAAACCTTCAGAAATTTTATTCACATGAACAACTCAACTTTTCACAAGTTGCTTGAGTTTGTAAGACCCAAAAATCAAAAACAAAAAAAGATGCATTCTTAAGAGATGCCATTCCCTCACAAACACGGTAGACAAACAACTAAAGTTTTGCTCTTTCAGCCTTCTTATGACACTGCGATTTTCTGCTACCTAGAGTCTCCTATTGCGTCCCTCTCTGTTGCATTCAGAATTTTCCATCCGAAAATTTCAAAAATTGTGCCAGGAGTCATTAATGCAATTACCGACTTAAAATCAATTTATATAAAGGTAGTTCATCCTTTTACAGCGTATAAAGTCAATCGCTTCTACCACAGCAGGAATGGCGAACCATTGCGTAAAATTTCGACGAAATGTGGAACTTTCCTTTTTGCCTCAGTGCGCTAGGTTTGCGCTATTAAGTTAAAGATTTTCAAAATTCCACTTTTCAACATGTTTTCTTTAGATGGCAAACATATTGCATTTCGAGCTAGAGGGAATGACGGAGCATTTCATTACAATTATAAAGGATTCCACAGCATCGTGCTTCTTGCTCTGGCAGATCCGGAGTACAGTTTTATTTATGTTGATATTGGCTGCAATGAAAGAGCAAACGACGCCTCCGTTTAAGACAATTCCACGCTATGCACAGGCATTGAAGATAATCTTCTTAATTTTCCGTATGATGAAGTTTTACCTGGTTGTATAAGCAATGTGCCACTTGTTATAGTTGCCGATGATGCATTCAAATTAACCACTCGAATGACAGATTTAATCATCTTTCAGAGTTCTCAATTTAGATTAATCGACAAATAAAACCGATTGTATCCAATAAAAATGTTGTATATTTTTTGGGAAATTTCAGCGCCACAAAATTGACAGCCTTGTCTCAACAGAGTTACTTTTATCAAATAGAACAGGTTCTATTTCATCATATTTGTCTAAAGAGAAGGCAAAAGTTTCTCTTCAGAGTTATATGTTTGCCTATTACACTATTATATCGTGTCTATAGAGAGACTTTTTAGAGATATATGACAAGTGTAAAGACTGCTTTATTCTGAAGTTCAGAATCTTAATATAATATATTGAAAAGGGTATACAAAGGACGAAGTGGAAACTGTATTAGAAATTGTGGAATTGGCACGCCCACCATTCGCGTTCGTGTTCGTTAACGAATATCTGGCGTGATACAACGAAGAAGGTATGGCACTCTCTCAGTGTGCAGTTGACACTTGAATTGAAAGGTAGTGTCTGCGCTTGTAATTTTTTTGTGGTTTTGTTTTTGGATTTGGGGGTGGATTTTTTGAAGTGATGTTGTTGTTGTTTTGTTGTTGCTGTGTTGCAAAAAAAATGTATACATATTTAATGCACTGCTTGCACTTGTCAAATTGTTGTTTTGGTTTGGATGGTCGATTCGAGGCCAAGCTTCTATTCAAATCTTCACCGCAGGCATTAGGAGCATTATTTGAAGTTGCCATCAAGAAAGAAGGCCTCTCATAAGCCTTGCGAGAAATGTATTTGAATGTTATGGATAAGTATCTAACTCTAGGCTACATGTCAATGGCAAAGAATACTGTGTTTTCTTCTCCACACTATTTTATTCCCCACCAATGCGTAATACGGCTCAACCAGATTGAGAGTAGTCATTCATACGTCTTGTCGCACAGCTACGCATGTTGCTTTGAATTACATCTTGATGGTAGGACCAACCACTCAAGAGGAGCTGTTTTCCACTCTTCTACGCTTCCGATAAATTCGCAGCTACCGCAGACATCACTAAGATGTATCGACAAATTAGCGTACATGAAGACGATAGGAATTACCAGCTCATAGTGTGTAGACGAGGTCCGACTGAACCACAGCAAATATGCCGACTCAACACTGTCACTTACAGTACAGCTCCAGCGCCCTTCCTGGCAATAAGGTGATAGGTGAAGCTAAAGCATGACTTTTTCGTGGACGACATGCTAACTGGTGCTGGTACTGTCCGCGAGTTGCAAATCATATGTAATGATAAAGTCAAAGATTCTGCTTCTAGAATTGTGGATTCAGAAGCTTGACTGGGATGAGCCAGTACCCATTCGACTTGAAACTATTTGGAAAGAAATCAGAATTCCAAGATATGTTCAAACAAATAACATGGTCCCAGTTTAAAAACATGTGTTCGCTGATGCATCCATGAGAGCTTATGATGCATGTCTATACATTCGCTCTGTTCTGAACGGAAAAGTTGGAACCTTTTTGCTCACTTCGAAGTCTAGGATCGCACCGATTAAGAGGAGAACGCTTCCACAACTTGAATTGTGTGCAGCACATGTCTCAGCAAATTTACTCCACAGAATCAGCAGCATGGTAACAAGTCCCATTGCGAAGGTAGTCTGTTGGTTATACTCGAAAATTGTGCTATATTGGCTCAAGATGCACTTATCTGCCCTATCAGTATTTGTAGGAAACAGAGTAGCGGAAATTCAAGATTGGTCCAAAGTTGCGATATGGTGACACATCCCTTCGGTTTGTAAGCGCTTGCCGTAAATCAGACCGGGCCACAGTGGGCGATTCGGGCTCGCTAGCGGCATTTAATTCAAATTTTCAAATTTGAAAAAGCGTTGATTTTTTTTTACAAATCGATAACAGATACTTTGATTAGATTTTTGGAGCTTTTTTAAAAGCTCTCCGATCAGCTGATCATCAGCTGTGAGCTGTCAAACACAGCATATGCTGCAGCAAGCGCTTTACAAAATTTTTTCTTTGTTGTGCGCATTCACTTCGAGTCTCTGGGAAATTTGGAATCTTTACTTATTGTATTACAAGTTTGGTTTTTTATAATCTTCAAGGTATGTATTACATAGAAAATCAGTGTTTGTGACCGGTCTATAAGTGTGTTGCTTATAAAACGTAATGGTAATTAAGTGTAGTAACAACGAGTCAACAGTAGCGTACACCTGTCTTTCGTGGAGTAGAACTATACTTGATTCACCTGGATTCAGTCTAATTCTTATTTTATCTGGAAGTTGGAATCATTGTGCGTCCAAAATGTCCAATATGAATTGCTACTACCTGCTACCCTTCCTACTACGGCACTTTTTAGGCACAATGTCAGTCGAAAAACGGACACTTTTCTTAGTATGGCATGAAGAAGCGATCCCAACCAAGAAGTTCCTCACCAAGGAAAACTTTGTATTTGATACTGTTCTGAAAGGCGTTAACTATACTCAGGAGGAGAAATGCGAGATTGGCAAAAAGCTGCGAAATTTCACTAGCAGGCTTGTCGTAATGTGGAAAAATTGTCGAAGAAATAAGTTGTTTTTTGAAAATGACAACAAGGAATAGCTAGATACGCCGATTGTATTGATAGATAGATCAGCTTCCGAAAATGTTGGACGTCCACAAAAAGATATTTCGGTGTGTTGCAAGAAAACGCAAGTCAACAAATTGTCAGGCCTTACTGAAGAAGTCACGTCAGATGCATTGTTGGTGGCTGCAAGCAAGGATGTTGTTGAACAACATAAAAGAAGTATTCAGCAGAAGCTAAGAGAAGAAATGCATTTGTTGGTGGATATACCAATGGCTGGTACTGGCAGTACGAACAACGGAAACACTGCAAGGAGGTTTTTCCAACAGCCAAATTTGGCTGCTCATATAACAGGAGTAAGCTATGATTTAATATATCGATTCAGCGTAGTCTTACGAGCATTGGCTTGTGGACACGATATAAATACGGAGGCATTCGGGTCTTACGCATTGGAAACTGCCGAAATTTTTGTTGAAGCATACCCCTGGTTTTATATGCCATCGTCAATTCACAGAATTTTAATTCATGGAGCAGACATTATAGATAATTTTTCTCTTCCGATTGGTATGATGTCCGAGGAAGCTCTTGAAGCCAGGAACAAGGACTTTCGAAACATACGCGAGAGCAACACCAGAAAAAATTCTCGAAAAAATACTATGGAAGATGTCATAAATGCATTGTTAGTTTCATCCGACCCTTTGATATCTTCATTGTCAAATGGATCTTCGATATCGTCTGCAAAAAATATTATTATGGACGAGGATGTGAAGAGCTTGCTTTCAATGAAGCATATGGATATGCCTGATTCTGAAGATTCCGATTCGGAATAATATATTTTTTATCGTTTTCAATAAAATATTGATTTACCAAATTTGTTTAATCAAGTTTAAAAAAAAATTAAAATTAAAATTTTTTTTTTTAAAAATAAAAAAATTAAAAAAAAAAAATTGTTTGCAAAAAATTCTTTGATTTTTTTCTGAGCAGTGAAAAAAAACCGACTGAAGATATCTGTTTTCGTTTGGAAGTTATTAATTAAATGCCGCTAGCGAGGCCCAATCGCCCACTGTGCGGGCTTCTGACCTTATCTTGTCACCTGGAGAGCTTGACTTGGAATTCTTTAAAACGGTCGAAATTATTCAAAGTTTTGAATACTTCGATGCTATTGAAAAAATCCGCAAGAAGCAGAATCTAGGTCCCCAAATGCAGAAATTAAATCCCTTCTTGCATGAATTTTCGCAGAGGCAAATTCTGTTTTGTCTGCTCAGAGTTGCGGGTCGGCTCTTGCGAGCGGATATTCCCTATAATGCAAAATTTCCCTTATAAGTAGGGAAGCAGATCATTGCATATAAAAAATTACCATGAAGGCTCAAGCGCGCCCGTGCCCTAAATCCGATGGTAGATATATCGGTCGACACTCAACTGATCAAGGAGAAAACCAAGGACTTCTTTGGCTAGTTCAATGAGGTGGTCGTGAATGGCCGAAACAATGAGGAATTGCATCGCATAGATGGTATATGTTGTGATCACGGCTTAAAGTTCTTCGCCAGCGATGTCTGGTTTCTATTTTGCGGGTTTGCGGACCCATCGATATGTGGAGTGAGTATGGTTGCCAATCGATTCTGTACCCTTTCACGAATGTCTTGATGACAAGATAATACAAAACTCAAAGAGAAGGTTAAATACGAAACGGCCCACGCAACGTGAAGTGCAGTATCCAGCCTATTCTTTGATGTGACTGCCCCGGGCTACCACCGAAAGTTCAAACGAAATGGTCCAGGCATAGTTTTGCTTCGGATTCTTCAGCAATTTCGTTCTTCCAATCAATGTTCAATGTTCTTCCAATGTTGGCCAAGCAATCAAACTAGTTAGCCCCACAGTGCGTCATTCGCATTGTCAGCCCAGCAGTGACCATAGAGCTGCAGTCAGTCCTAGCAACATGCTGTGGTCCCATATGCGTGCCAGCCTCCCTGCTAACAAAAACAGCCAACCAACGGGCACATAGAATTGGCAGATGCTGGTTTCATTGTTCCATCGACGTAAAAGTAAAGCTGTGAATTTTTTGAAGGGTTTAAGGGCTTAGTGACTGGGGGAGTTGTCAGCGCCACAGGCTGTGATTTGATTTATATAAGGAATAATAAGCCATTATGCACCCCCGCATGCCTTTCAATATTCGTACAAATTCCTTATGCAAGCGTATATAAATTTCCTTCGGTCCTTTTTATTCGTTTCCGTCGTTTTTTAGTGCTCATTTGTTTTCCTTTTTCTGGTTTCATCTTAGTTTTTGTACTGTATTTTTGCGCATTCTTTTTGCCCAAATGCACATCACGTATACGCCGTGTGGCACACTTAACACAAATTGAATGAGTGTCCCCACTCTTCGCTGCGCATTATTTAATCATCAGATTTCACTTCAAAAACAAATCCATTATATCATAAAAAAGTGTACAAAGATGACCACTAATTTCCGTCGCTTCTGCCAGCGGCGTCCTTGTGCATCAAAATGGATGTCTCAAAGTCAGTCAAGAAAATGTTGCTTCGCTTAATCCGCCAGGTCATCAAAGGCTAAAAATCACGGGCAGCTTGAACCAACAGAAAATATTACAAAGGAGGGGCGGTGGGTGGTGGAGGGGGCTGGAAATTTGTCATGCAAACATGACTTGGCAGGCAGGCTCTTAGACGAAACTGAAAATGCGCGCAGCAAATTGCATTTTCTGGTTTTTGTTTCTTTTGAGGTCGCTTTCTGTTTCTGGGAATAGACAGCTGCTACGATTTCCTCCACGCCTGACGGTACCACACAGATTACATGACCATCGATATGTGTTTTGGCCGTGAGCCAGAAGTGAGCAGCTCCAAATGGTCTGAGCTATAAAAAAAAGGCGCGTGTGTGTAGTTTTTTTTCCGCAGATCCGCCCTACCTTCTGTTTTGTTTTAATAACGTTCACATTTCTTTATGAGTCTTACGTGCTTTGTTTTTAACGTCGCTCTTACTTCTCCTGGGTCATCTGCTTCTCAGCCCATGAGGTTTCGTGGGCCAGGTACCCCGGCTGATTAATTACCCTAGATAAAGTTAAAAGATATGTGAGAACATTTGTGGCCATTTGCCGTTGCTTATCTGGCATTAACTAAATTTTTACTATTTGTGTCCCTTTAGTCCGCTTGGCTATCCTCTTTCAGTATAATCTCTTGATTGAACTTTTAGTTAAAGTGGCAATAAATTAGTTTAAGCTGACTTTCTGTTGAGAGATTGCACTTAAAGCACACTCAATTCAATTAATCAACTTTAATTTAGGGGACACTCCACGCCACTTCAATAGAACACTTGGGCGTCTAATAAAATTATTTTTACACCCAAAAAACCAGAAAAGCCAAAATGAAATATCAATTAGGGTCTCGTCTTGAGTCTTGTTGAACACACGACAACTCGCTTGAAAAAATTTAAGACTTTGAGATACAATTGAAAATCTTAAATGTCAGTCACTTTGAAAATTATCGAGTATTCATGAGATGAGTTGAACTGTGCGGGGTATTTTATTTGACCTAAATACGTTTGTACTACGAATAACTGTCAGTTATCAGTAAATTTAATGAAGTTTAAGTCGACCTAGCCATGACCTTATATGGATTTGGATTTTGAACACTCGTATGCAGAAACCAAGAAACCAGTTATCTAAATAAATAAAACAACTAAATGAATATTTAATTGTAAATATATTGACACTCAGTTGAGCACAATATGTCTGATCTCCAGTACAATATTGTGGAGAAAACAGCATTCTGTGATCCAATTGTTTAATGATTTTCAATTTATAGTCACAGACAACTAAAGGAAATTGAATATAGAAACTCAATTTGAAACGCCTCTCTATTTTAAGTGATGTTAACTTATTAGTGACATGTAAACACTGAACTCAAAATAATTGTGACAAAGAAAAATACGGTGGTTCAAGTGAGACGGACATAATAATAAATAACTCAGAGAGCCAAAATGACAGCGAACAGCTGACTAATATCTGAAAAGTTGTTCCTTTTGGGTGTACATATCTCTCACTAACTTCAAGTCTGTCATAGCTAGTTTATATAAATAAAAGTTTTAAACAATTTCACTAGCATACAAAATAAAAAAATTAAATGACCCATTTCTACTAGATTTTTTATACTCTGTACTAAAGGTACACACAGTACAAATTTTAACAACCGGAAGGCTGATTGATCTTAAATTAATTATTATTGACGAAATTTCGATGGTGGGCTCAAAAAGGTTTTCCCAAATTGACTCTCGTTTGAAACAAATCTTCAAAAATACTTCTCCCTTTGGTGTTATTTCTGTAATAGTCTTTGGTGACCTACGGCAGTTACCGCCTGTAGGTGATCGGTGGATTTTTGAATCAAACTCGTCTGATCCCTACAATGCTATTTTCGGTTCTTCGCTGTGGGACCTCTTTAAGTATTTTGAGCTCACAGAAATTATGCGTCAACGGGAAGACCAAATATTTGCATCTTCTTTAAATAATATGGCATTAGGAAATATGACAACCGGGGATACTGAACTTATCTGCAGTCGCATATGTCAGCCCTCACAAGTGCCAGAAGATGCAATTCATCTCTTTAGCACTAATGTGGAGGTAGATAATTACAATACCCTAAAGTTGAACTCGATTTCCACTGATCAATATATTTCTACCGCCGATGACTTTATTAAAGCAACTCATTTAAATGCTGCAAATAGGGCCGCAATTGTAGAAGCAGTTAAAAATTTCAAGACGTCCGATTCATAAGGACTATGTTATTCCCTTATATTAAAGACCACAGCTAAATACATGGTTACGGTCAATATAGATACTGGGGACGGGTTAGTCAATGGGGCAACAGGCATATTAATGCAGATAGATCTTGATTTATCCAACTCTCCTTCTAATTTATGGATAACATTTTCGGAGGATGGTGTAGGAGCAATTGCTCGCTCAAAGTGTACTCATCAAACAGAATCTTCATGGACCCCAATTCAGAAAACAGTAAAAAATTTCCAATACAGGAACAATGAGCAAGTTACTATTGACCGGAAACAGTTTCAAGTGGTACCTGCAGAAGGAATAACCATTCACAAAAGTCAGGGGGCAACTTACAGCAAAGTGGTGGTCCACACTAGCAGCGTGCCCATTTATACGTAGCTTGCAGTCCAGCAACAAATTCCGCAGGTCTTTTTATTATAGGAAATTTTCGTGCTCCCAATCCTCCCAGAAGTGACGATAAAGTCCAAAATCAATTGGAAAAGTTACGGTCCGTAAGCAAACTTACTACTCACTATGACCATCTGTTTAACAGTTCCAACCTAGACATTTTCTTCCACAACACAGAAAGCATACACTGTCAATATTGAAGACATTCGATCAGGCAGATTAATGCTTCAGAGTTCTATTTTGTGTTTTGTTGAGACTTGGACTCACCCAAATGAAAATGTCGAGATTCCTGGATTTTCTGTTGTGATTAGGTTGGACTGTCAGGGAGTAGAGCGCTACAAAAGAGGCATTATCATTTATATTAATATGAAGATAATTAAACATTAGAAAGGTCGCCAAATAAATTACAAATCTATATAAGAGACGGCCCGCTCTCTTTTTTTTAAATGAAACTAACAAAAGTTTCAAGAAACAACGCAAAAAACGCTTTTTTTTGAATGCTTCGCATTTCAAATTTAACGGGCACTTCTAAGTTCGCTCAAAAGCTCAAGCCTTTGCACTTAAAAAGTTCAGCCCTAAGCTTAAGCATTACCACCAGAAAGATGAAAGCACTCATTGCTTGTCTATTTTTGCTTTCATTGCTTTTAGCAGTTCCCAACTGATCTAAGCAATGATTGTATGGAGAGGCAAGTGGCAATCATGCTTTCTTCAGCAAAAAGCCTTCTGAAGAGTCGTTAGGGATAACGATGAAACAGTTCTGTAAAGGCAACCAGCTCTTTTTGGTGGTACAATGCATAAGTTGTTTACAAGTTGTGAACAAACGCAACTTTTTCGGACCTAGAGCCAGCCAACTCACAATAATTTATATTAATAATGATATTGTGAGCGGTATTTCCCATTGCGTTAGCGGAAGAATTTTAGATGGATTAGCAGTTTTTGAGTACGCTATTTTCAAGTACAAGACATTAGGAATTTTAGTTTTATATAAAAGTCCGACTTATTCGATGGCTAAATTTAAAACTGAACTAGAGGGTCTTTTTCGACAAAATGCGTTTTTGGGCGATAGTTCAATTACATTAGGAGACTTTAATTCATGTTTAGGTGAATTTGGAAGGTGTAGGCCAATATATAATAATTTAATTAGTAAGGGATTTAGATCTTTATTAGATTTTAATACTCCCATAACCGATTCTGACTCCCATATTGATTGGGCGTTTTCAAATATATTGACAGAAGATATTAGTGCCAGGACTTTTGAGACTATATATAGTCACCATAATGGTATTTCAGTTAGTGTTAAAGACACCATGGAGTAGAGGGTACAGGGTATTTTGCAGTCGGGGCACTCGACTTCAGCACTCTTACTTGTTTTGTTAGCTACAATGAGCAAATCCACTATGAAGCCCACTGACATAATTCTGGACACTCTGCTGAAATTCAAACGTCCTGTACAAGAAATGGAGTTAGTCTGTGAAATTGGTAATCGCAGTGTCATGACATATGAAAATATAGAACTCGGCGAATAATTTAGGCAATGGCAATGGCTTACGAGACTTAGTGAAGCATGGTTTTCTTCAGATCTCGAATCGGAATCATGCATATTAAATGGTTTGAAAGAAGTAAGCAGAAAAGAAAATTGTATTAATGGATACAAAATCCGTCTCGAATAAGTGTGTAACTAGGGAAAACCCGACAACAAAATGTATGTCTATGTGGTACTATTCTTCTAGAAGAAAATGTTATATTTGTACCCAAAAATTGGCTGCCCGCGCCGAAGTGTAGAGGGCCCTGCACAGTGGTCGATTGTCTCAATCTAGCAGGAAATAATTAATAACATTCAGAACTATAATTATTTTTGCAATTATTTTAATAAATTTGTATTTAAAAAACACATGCAGATCCCTTTGCTAGGTCTGCTCCTCCTAGGTGTTGACTCGACCAATGCCGCGCACTGAGTGAGCCTCCACCGCGCTGATGCTCGGCTTTTATAGGCTGCTGGGCGCAGTCAACGATGGCTGCGAGCGCAGCTGATGGTGGCAGAGCGCGCGATTTCGATAACAATGGCGTCAGCAGTTAGTGATCGATAGATGGCGCGCTTTTGAATGTGCGCGCCTGTTTTGAATCTTTTATTTAACTAATTCTAGGGAAATTATAATGTTGGACTTCATGTTACTTAGTAGTTTTAGGCAAACTATATTAATAATAGTAAGAATGTGTAACTTCAGATGGAAATAGTGTGCTATTATTACATATACTAATGTTGCGAGCACATGTGGCGTCGCCCATCATAAATGATTGCTTTTATTTCATTAAACACCTTTTAGGTGTTTTCATTGAGCGAACGGTCGCAAACATCAATAAGCTGTTTTTTGTTTACATTAAATTAAATTTGAATTTCGTTGTTAAATTTAAAACATATGTCTACAAAATGGAAAATAACATTTATTACGGGGTTCCAGAGATGCAGATGGTTGTGGATATAATAGTGAGGATGAAATAATTTTGGAAAATTTTCTTAGTCGGCATTTAAAGGGAATGGGAACAATGGCAAACGCCATCTAATCAGAACCATAGTGCGGGAATTGCACAGCACCGTTAAGGAGCACATCAATCTGCTGCCCCAATCAGTGCAATTCAGAGCACACCACCGGCGAATCCATTCCACACCATGATGCAATCCTTTGGCAGGACCAAGCACCCTAAGATCAGGAGCAACAAAGATGTGCGTAGAGACATACCCATCACTTTACATATACGGCTCTCGCTCTTGGATCGATTTCTCTTCGGATGAGATGATTAAATTCAAACGGGGCAGCAAAACGGTGGACATTTAAATCATTACAGGAGCTGGCCATCCGGCCGGATGTGTTTAATCGCTATGAGAACGAGACCTGTGATATTTACGCCAGATGTTGACGCCTTTGCAGCTAATCCGCGAGACCACCGGAGTCGGATGAGGAAATTAAGCCGAAGGCGGTGTCAACGGCCACGGTCACGGCTACGACGAGTACCCCGGGCGGCGAACCGAAATCTAGGACTCCATCACATTAGCCACCAGCTATGTGACTACCAATTAGCATATTATTAATCAGAGCCAATTCTAAGAGCTTTGTGGTTGCATGGCATTCCCATTTGAATGAATAATTAGCTAATCCATTGTATTTTTTATTTGAAGTTAAGTTTCGGGTGTTTTTGGGAGGCTGACGTGCCCAAGGCACGTCCGGCAGCACTGATTTTTTTCCGGTCGCAGACTCTACGACCTCGGTTGCCACACTTGGTGTTTTTGCACCAAAAATGGTATTTTGTTTTCCTGTTGGTGCACTGACACGTTTTTATTGGAATTGGCTCTTTTGCATAGAGCCCGAAATTACAAAACTTCTGCGAAGTAAAGATAGTAAATGGTATATCTTCTCTTAAGAAAATCGTAGAATTGTACAGTTCCATATTATTAGAGTCAAAACAAAAGTAAGCTCCTTCACAAAACGTTCATAATAGGCATTCTAAGCAACTTTAATCCCAAATCACCAAAAATCTAGACGAGATGGACCATTTTCAAAAACAGATTCGTGTTCAACATACTGAAAATTGTTGCATAGCGTAATCTCAATAACTTTGTTACACATTCTTATAGATATAATATAATTTGGAACTTAGTCACAATAAATGTATAGCAAGTGTATTGAGGAATCCACCATTTTATTATATATATATTCTTGATCAGCATCAACAGCCGTGTCTGTCTGTTTGTCCGTCCGTTTGAACGAAGAGATTTCAGAGATGGTAAAAGATAGAAGTTTGACAACGCCTACGCCCTCATAAACAGTTCGATATATGAATCGTAACAACATCCAGAAGGACCTTCCAGAGCCTGCCTCGTCCCTTCTGCTTAACATCACTGGGCACGACGCGGTACTTAGTCCGTACTAACACCGATTGAATGAGTGGTATCTCCAATACATCAAGGAGGTCAGGGAAGAGAATTCGTCCGAATCTAAGACAGTGATGGTATTCTGTTTGGGGATCGGTTTTTTGGCAGCAATTAATGGTCTCGCCCTCCTAAAACGATATCTAAGGAAGAGACGAAAATTACGGAAGGTAACCACCATGATTAACAACTTAAGCATGCCCGAGGACGGTCATGCTTCGAAGGGGGGAGCAATGCTGTTGGTCATTTTAGTTCATTTCACTTGGCTCTAAATGCTGACCATTGCATCCCATTTGGTCAGCAACATTGTCGTTAACTGAACACCCTCCTCTTCAGCGACGGCTGCAGCGCTGCTGTCGGCACAGCTGCCGACAGAGCTAGGGTAGAATGTAGGAATTGACTTTTGTATGCTTTGGATTTAATAAGGGCAACATCGGCCTAACCATATTCATTCTCTGTTCCGGGTGAAACATTAAATAATTTATACTCTGTGGTAGAGTATAAAAATAAATATTTTTAATTGGACAAGTATGTCATGACTTATAAGTTCTTAATTTATATTTGATCAAAGTAGGCTTTATTAAAAAATTTTTTAAATAGTTTACTGGCTCTTAAAAAAGT
The DNA here is from genome assembly GCA_037044535.1 of Lordiphosa magnipectinata. NCBI lineage: Eukaryota > Metazoa > Arthropoda > Insecta > Diptera > Drosophilidae > Lordiphosa > Lordiphosa magnipectinata. Next base: position 81,517 of record JBAMBO010001213.1, read on the forward strand.
ACTTTAGTCTAGCCTCTGCTTTCGGAGGATTCAGACCAGCGCTTGTTTATGTTTTTTCTTTATTTACTAATATTCTTAAATAATTTTGATTGACTGCTGCTGCCATTAAAGTATGCGATTCTTCAAAGTTTTGCTTGTTTTTTTTTTTTTTTGTTTTCCTTTATTTCTGTATGTGAGCAAGTGTCTTTACCGCCAAAGAGTAGCAATTTGATCGCATACGTTTCTTTGGGCTGCCAATCGATCAAGTCTAATTGAGTAAATTTCCACCAGATGGGCCTATAGCACTGTGGGTAAGATATATTGATTGTAATTGCCTACCGGGCATTTCCCCGACTTCGAGGACATGTAATCCAGCATGGCGAGACGATATTTCTTGCCAGAGTTGGCAATTTTTTTATTTGAATACGGATAATTTTTCCGAAAATTTTTTTTGGAAATTTGTTTACTCTAATAAAAAAAATTATGCTTTATGCGAAAAATAAAATTTAAATAAAGATAAATGAAATTTATTCGCATCAGAATAAACTATCTACGAATAATTTTATTACGGATAAAAAATATTATATATTCGCTATAAAATCCTATAAGACTTGTCCTATTTATAATGCGAGGCATGAGGCATGTCTAAACAAGTATTCCCCAAGAAGAAAGCACGAAAATGTGACTGCCTCTCTCTAACGCACAGTGCAGCATGACTTCGGCAACCATTCGGTGTGAATTGCTGAGTGGGAACGTTCGTATAAACAAAAAAACTTATTTTTATTACTAATAATGAGAATCAACTTTAATTCGTCTTTTATTTGGTTGCAGTAGCTCCAAAATGTAGGCGTTCATCCAGAAGGATAGACGGGTCATCCTGCTACATACTTTACTGCTGAATACTTTACTTCTTAAAACCCCCTGGAAAAATCCTATGTACGCCGCTGCAAGGTATACAAATTACAAACCAATATATTTGTTTTGTCTTTTTTTATGCCTTTAATTATATTTGCATTCAAAACAACTTTTTTCAAACATACATTTTGGTGTATTTTTTAGTGCTCGGCGGTTCATTACTTTTTGTACGTTCTTTTCTATATCCAGAGACTTAAAGATTTTAAGAAGAATTAGTCTTCTATGGCTCTCATCGGAATCATTGCATTTAAACAGAATTTCGCAATATTGGCATCAAATTCGGTTTGGCTAATGCCTTGCACAGTAGTTTCACTCTTAGTTTTTTTGTTGACTTTATAATCATTAACAGCCGCAGCGAATTGCTTGCGATTTAGGTGGCTTGCAAAATAAGACCTCGAGCTCAAGCTTTCTTTGATTGGCACGTTGCTCGGCAGGCACTTCACACAGATTGCCGAGGCAATGTCCTCATTTTTCTCTATGCTCAAACGCTTGAAAAATGTTCCATCTAAAATTGTTAATCGTCCATCCATTTTCCTTTGAGAATAACGGCTTGTAAATTTAAATGCAAATAAATATAAATTTTATACTTACAAACATGCCCTTTTTTGAAGATATACTTTTTTTTTTTGTAAGGTACAGATATTTGTGACAGCAGGTTCAAATGGAAAGAAAAAAAACATTTTATTAGATGTTCCGAGGGGGCATAGAACCCACTACCGGTGCACCACACCCACACAATTCTACGTGCAACATTTGAAATTAAAACCAAAATGGTGCAGTGCGGAAAGCAGATATAGGGAATGGTATAGGAGAGACTAGGATTTGCAAGAAAACGGGAAGCGGTCACACTTATTAATCCGCTATCTCTCTCTCCTTTGATATGGGTGTGTGAGTCGTACTGCAGCGCGAGCAATGCAACGTAGCTTGGCCAGTCGATGCTGGAATCTCAAGAGCGATTTCATAGTTGAAATCGTCAAGCAAAGTTTAAGTTATAATCATCCAATATTTGTTAATCTTAAGCAATGCAGTGAATAAACAATAATCTCATTTAAAACTGTCGTGTCTTCGTTTGCAACTAGTTAAATTACAATTCGACTACAACTGGCTCAAATTGGTATTTCAAACGAACATTTCTTCAGAAGCTATTATTTATTTTTGTTCAGCTTACACGAATCTATAATTTTGCTACGGTTGAATTCTACTAGCATTCCAACTAGTTGGTAGGGCAGTTATTATACTCTGTACCAAAGGTACACAGAGTATATTAAGTTTGTGCAAAAGTATATAACAGGAAGAAGGAATCATTTCCGACCCGCATCTTGATCCGCATCAACAGACGAGTCGATATAGCCATGTCCGTCTGTCCGTCCGTCTGTATGAACGCACAGATCTCAGAGATGGTAAGAGATAGAGATTTGACATGTTTGGGACATACACACCTGATCATATTAATAGGTACACACCGGAATTTTTTTAATTTAGATGGTTTTTTCGTACTTTTAGTGTTGACAACTTTTTAATTTTTGGTTTTTCGTTGTTGTCAATGTCTGGCCACACTGTGACAAAGAGTTGAAAGAGGGGCTGCCCCGTATATCAAAGCTTTTCTATAAATTGCGAGTCCACCACACATTTCGCCTGATCATAATAATAGGAACAGTCTCCGTTTCTCACAAGTATCAAGTGAATAATTGTGTAATCAGTGATCTTTTGGTAACTAAAGGTAAATTAAGTATAGCTCCTGTCAATACAGAGAATTAAATAATTATTTTTTTCAGAAAAAATGGGTCGAAATTCTTATTGTACTAAAGAAGAAGCTCGATTGGTTCTTAGTCTGAGAAAAGAAGGCAAATCTTTACGAGCCATCGCCAAATTAATGAACAGGTCTTATAATTTTGTTAAAAATGCATTAGAAAGAAAACCAAGACAGGAAACCCGTGGAAGGTCACAAAAATCAACGGAAACCCTTGACCACTATATAGTAACTTTGAGCAAAAAGGACCCATTTAAGTCATCGAAGGCTATTGCAGCCGAAATTGGGAATTCAGTTAGTGCTCCAACTATCCGAAGACGACTACAAGATGCCAACCTACCAGGAAGAATTTCCACCAATATCACCATGAGGCAAACTTTTGCAAGGGACCACAAAGACTGGGTAGGATGCACCGGGGAGAAAAAATGGAGAAACATATTATGGAGCGATGAAACCAAGATTAATTTGTTTGGGAATGACTGTGAAAGGAATGTTTGACGCCCTATTGGAAAGGAATTCCATCCACGGTTTACGAAAAAAAACAGTCAAACATGGAGGTGGCAATATAATGGTATGGGGTTGCTTCTCCTGGTACGGCGTAGGTCCAATTTATCAGACTACGAACAAAATGAATGCTGAAGAGTACAAATCCATATTGGAAACAGTTATGGCACCGTATGCTGAGGAAAATATGCCATTACGATGGGTTTTTTTTTAGCAAGATAATGAGCCTAAACACACATCAAGGCTGTTATCTAAATTTTTCGAGGACCAAAAAGTTGACGTTCTGAAGTGGCCAAGCCAATCCCCCGAACTTAACCCCATTGAAAACTTGTGGGGAGACTTAAAAAAGAAATTGGCAAAGCATTCATTTTCAAATAAACAAAAATTATGGGAAGGTGTCCAAAAACTGTGGTATGAGACTCCAGTAGAGACCTGCCAGGCTCTTATTAAAAGTATGCCAAAAAGAATAGCAGTAGTGGCCAAAAATAGAGGTGGATACACTGGATACTAAGTTAGGAAATACTAATTTACCTAAAAAAAGAACATAAAATGGAAATTAAAATTTTTTTTCTTACCAACACATAAAGTGTACCTATTATTATGATCACACTGAAAACGTATCTCAAACCCAAAATGATCTCTTTTATGTTATATTATTCTATGTTACAATTAAGTTTATTTTATTAAAAAAAAATAGTTTAAGAACCAATGAGAACAAATTTTAAGTTTGAAACAATGAATAAAACTGTTTTCTGTTACCTTAAAGTCAGAGTTGATGTGTGTACCTATTAATATGATCAGGTGTGTATACTTCTTATAGTTGCAGGCAGATCAAGTTTATTTTAAATTTTTGCCATGCCCTCTCCCGCCCCCGCAGTTTGGAAAAAACGTCATATCTCCCACAGTTTTCATGATAGATTGTTTGTACCTTTTACAGATATCTAGAGCTCAAAATTATTTATCGATTTGCTGAAAAAATGATAAAGATCGGATGAGAGATAATCAAGTCAAAAAACGGCCAGTTGACAACCCAACATGCAACATGCTTTCTCTCTTCTCTTTATTCCTATGCCTCTTGTAAAATCGAACGCAACAACAAATATGTTTGCGTCGTATTCAGCGTAAATTTTGTTGTTGGCGACGCACGATTTTATGAACGAGCACACACAAACACATAAACACACCCACAATAGTCGGTTTACTGTTTCTGTTCTTATGATTGTTGTTGTGTCAGAAACATTCTCTTCATTTGTATTGGTGTCTACACCGCTGTAAGCTAGACACCTCTGCTTTATGTAGAAGGAGTTTTTTCCTTCTGACGGACAATTTTAGTGTACCTTCTGAAAGGGTATAAAAAATACTAAAAGAACTAAAGACAGAATTGAAGCAGTAAAAACCAGCCAGCGAAAGTGGCACTAAAAAGCAGTTTATTTAAGTACTTCCACGCGAAAAGAGGTAGTTTTTGGTAGAAGTAGAAGTAAACTAAACAAACAGCGAAGTGTTAAGAAAGTGTAACTCTCGCTCTCCCTCTCTCTCTCTCTCTCTCTCTTTAGCTGCACTCTTTGATAGAATGGTGTTTGCATTTTCATGTGTGTGCTTTTCTTGGCACTGTCAACGCATAAAAAATAACCTAGAAATGCAGGGAAATGTAAGTGTATTATGCACACACACAAGAAGATGTAAATATTTAACAGCAAAAAAAAATATATATATATGTATATAAACTTTTCCAAGCTTTTGCAAGTAACTTTCGCAATTACAAAACTTACAAATGCTTGAGTAAATAGGCGGATTTCGGTTAGTTCGAGCAGAGCTTTAAGTTCAACAGTCAAGATGCCCTGTTGCCCTGTTGCCTGTCGCCGTCTTTCGCTTTTGTATTGTCAATCTGGCATCTTGCAACCCAAAAAAAAATATGCCAGCCGTGGCACGAGCACCTCCTTCGCCTGGGTTGTGCCGGCGGGAGATTTTCGTCCACTAAAATGCTATTTTTCACTCTATTCGAGCGGAAGTTGAGCGACAGCAAACGAAGCCAGCTGCACGCCCTGGCTGCAGCTGGAGCAACAGCAGCAGCAAAACCGGATGTTTAGCATGCTAACAGACGTACAGCAGCAACAACAATCAGCTAGCGTTGTCGTCCTGGTGACAACAATTGTGCATTTGAATGCCGTTTGGGGAGCCCTCTGTCAGAGAAAGAGAGAAAAGTTGGTTTGCTGTCGGCGGCAATGCACCCGAAAAAAAGAAAAACCACCAAATCCCACACAACACCAATACGACTCTAACATATAAAAAAAAAATGCCAGCACAACACACGACAATCCGTAAAAGTTGTAACTATCGCCCGTGGTCTTTAATATTTCCAACAGAATTTTGTATTCTGCTCCACTTTGCTGCCAGCTCTGACGAATATGGAAAGCCGCTGGTAAGAGGAAATGGGAAATTCGGGACAAGAGTTTGCTAAGAGTATTAGTGTTGGCAACACAGAAAAAACTGGCATAAAAAACGTATAAGCCTTGGGAGGAAGCTTGAAATAGGTGCAATTTCAACGGTAACGGTAACGGTATGTAATACATTCCATTTTATATTTATACCCTTGTAGAGGGTATATTAAAATTGTCGAGATGTTTGTAACGCATAGAAGGAAGCATCTCCGACCACATAAAGTCTATATATATTTTTTATCAGCATGACGAGCTGAGTTGATATAGCCATGTCCGTCTCTCCGTCCGTCCGTCTGTTTCTATGCTATCTCCTCCGTCAGTTTTAAAGCTATCTTAACCAAACTTTTCACGAAGTCTTTTGATACAAATAAGCTGCAGATTTGTCGGAGCCGGCCAGATCGGATGACTATATCATATAGCTGCCATAGGAACCATCGCACAGTGGGCGATTTTATTAATTTGGCACACAATAATTAATAACTTTATATGTTATTGAAAAAAAATTATTATTTAATTTTTAAAATTAAGTATTTATGTCTACTAATTTTTTCCAGTGAAATTTTCATACATTTTTTTATGTTTTAATATTTTAAAATTAAAAAACAAAAAAAAATTTTATATAATCATCTTAATTAATTCTCCTTTATACCTTATCTTTAAAAATACTTTATATTATTATATATTAATTAAATTATAATTTATTAAATAGTTTAAAATTAAATATCAATTATGACTCAGGATTATTTTTTAAAAGATTAATAACTTCGTCATCTATTCAATAATTTTTTTAGAGTGCAATGAAGTACTTTTTGATATTGATGATATTAGTAGATCTGATGTCACTAAAAGTGTGTTAAATAAATCCGCCATTGTGTTTAAGCGAGAATTTTTCTAGTGTGATTCACACAATAATTACGCATATCCTTGTTGCGTGCTTCAAGAGCTTCCTCTGACATCATTCCAATTGGCAGGGATACTTTTTTTATAATATCTGCCCCGTGCACAAGAATCCAGTAATATCAGAAGCTAAAATTGGTTGCTGGAAGAGTTTTCTGGCTGTATTGCCATTATTGGTATTTCCGGATGTTGCCGTAGGTATATCCACTAAAATTCCCATTTCTTTTCGAAGATCAGTTTGAATTTTTTTTTTCCTTTCAGCAACAACTTCTTTATTGGCTTCGCGGACCTGCCACTTTTTAATTGGCAATCTATAAGAAATATGCATTATACACTCAAAACACCGAATCCATGCATGAAGGGTTAATAGTCCGTATTTGTTCAAATGATCTTTAGATGGACTACAAAAAAATATTTCCAGATCATTAAAATTTTTGGGACTTGCATTACAAATCCCACAGACTTGTGAGGACGTTTCTGAAATAGAGTTGAATGCCTTTCCATCAATCATTGTTAAATGAAACTCGTCTGTCTGTCTGTCCGTCTGTCTGTCCGTCTGTTTCTACGCAAATTAGTCTCTTAGTTTTAAAGCTATAGAGCTGAAATTTTGCACAGAGTCTTCTTTTTACTGCACGCTGCTAATATGTCGGAACCAACCGGATCGGATGACTATATCTTATAGCTGCCATAGGAACCATCGGTCAAAAAATGGGCCGTCTGTCTGTCCGTCTGTTTCTACGCAAATTAGTCTCTTAGTTTTAAAGCTATAGAGCTGAAATTTTGCACAGAGTCTTCTTTTTACTGCACGCTGCTAATATGTCGGAACCAACCGGATCGGATGACTATATCTTATGAGCTGCCATAGGAACCATCGGTCAAAAAATGGGTCTTAAGAGCTTCAACTTTTTTTGCTTGCTCTGCTTCCTTGTGCCATATGGCAAAAAGTGCTTTTATTGATGCAGACATTATACCTATAAAATAATCTGTACATGTGAGTGGCAAGTATTGGCAGCTCATTTTGACACTGGACGATTCACAAAAGACCATTAGTATAAATAAAAAAGAGTTCTGGGCGAATACTTGCGAATATTAAAAGTTATATACTACAAAAGTTTTAGTACGTGAAAAAGATCATTCTATAGGATATGTTAACTTTAAAGATAGATTTCAGCTAATACACATAAACACTGGACACACACATATTTTTTACATCAAATACATACCAACTATGTGGGTTTGCAACACTATTTTCACCAAAATTATTAAAACTTAACTTTTCACAAGTTCAATCAGCTGGTGCAAAAAAGGCGGGAATAGTAGTGTTAGAGATGTGAAAAAAATTTCAACTTTGCGTGCTCACAACTTCGTGAGTATCGATAGGAAAAATATATAAAAATCGAATTCAATGTAGTAGAGATGTTTTATATCGATTCCATAAACAAAATTAGTCAAATTTCACAATTTATTTTTTGACTTATTGTGTGCCATCTTGTATGGCATCGCCCACGGTGCATCGGTCGAAAATGTGATTTTAGTGAGAAAAACTTTTTCGTCTTCAACGCAATCGTCCCCAAATCTCGTATTTATAAGTTTTCTATGCTTTCACATAATTCCACCAAGTTTGATTGGACAACTATATAGTATAGCTGCCATAGAAATTGGATGTAGAAAATGTATATAGGAGGCCTTGTCAAAAATATGTACATTTGGCCGAATGTATATATTTGTGTCAGTGGAATCAGGCTACTAATTTATATAAATCATACAAGCTACAAGGGTATATAAACTTCGGTCCAGCCGAAGTTAGCTTTCCTCTATTTTTTTATATTGTTAAGTAAAAAATATTTTTGAGGGAAGCAACGCTAGCTGAAAATAACCAAAGAGTTAAAAAGCTTGGAAATTCATAACATATCGTTAGGGTGCGTTCACACACACTGGCAGGCTGCCATATATTATATATAGGTGTCATTTGCTTTCATGTTTTTCATGTACTCTTCTCAGTCTGAACAGACTGCCAGATAACTGGCATAACAAAGTCTGGCAACCTGGCTGTGTATGTGTACTAGAGACCTGCACGAGTGATTCCGGCATCGTATGATTACTGGTAAAAGTAATCATTTTAACGATGCCCCGATACTTGTGTGTAATCATGAAATCTGTTTTACGGTGCAGCGTAGTAATCGGCATCGGTATATCGTACGATTATAATCGTACAACCGAAAAAAATTAGAAAAATAGAAAAGAATACTTTTATACTTAGGATACTTTTGGGAAGATTTTGAATAGCTCGAATGTTTACTAAGTATAAAAACAAAACAGAAATGAAATTAATATAAACACGAAGGCTAACTTCGTCTGTCCCGAAGTTTTTATACCCTTGTACGAGCTAGTTAAGGGCGCTAATATTGAAAACAAAAAAGTTTTTCTCATTAAGACCCATTTTCCGACCAAAATTTTAGGCCAAAATTCAAAAAAGTCCATCTAAAGATATTTAATCAAAATGTAAACAAATTATCTCAAAATTGTCCAAATTTCTTAATGGCAAGCCAGTTTTTCAGGAAATCTAACTGGACAGTCTAAAAATAAAATGCAAAGTGTGAACACATGTTCAATTTTGCAGCGCAGCGTCGTTAAGTTAGCTATTCGTCAAAACAAAATTGCATTTGAAAGTGGTCAAACGTTCGCTAGAGAGGTCCGAATTCGATTATTTCAAATGCATTTTAAAGTTGTAGGTATTTACTTTAATAAATTCTTCTTGTGAGATTTGATTGATTTATTACTTGTTGTGTATTTTTGATTGATTATACTTTTTTTGTATATTTTGTGAACGTCATTTTCATGTTTAAAAAGACTTTTAGTTATGTTACCCCCCGATCCCCCCTTTAGGAGTGTTATCAGTGTATTTGTCAATGTTTTAAGGTAATAAAAATGTTAAGTGTAGCTGCTGATATTTGCTGATTTGTGTATATTCATGAATATATTGCCAAGCTACGAGAAAATTCTCAAATTAAAAATAACAAGATATCCAAATGACATAACAGTAGCTGAAACATATGCAGAAGTCGAGCTGCAGAGTCTACTAGACAACACAGCTTTCAGTATTTTACAGCTCCAAAAAACTTTAATTGAAAATTGTCTTGTTGGAACGGAGAACACATTAACATTAATTGGAAAATAGGGTTTTGATGGCAGTACTGGGCACGGTGAATAGAAACAAAAGTTTTCAAACTGTAATGACGATATTAGATTTGTAACATCGTACGTCCCACTTCGGCTTATAACTGAAAGTGACTCCAAAATAATATGGAAAAATCCTAGAACATCATCTATACGCTATTTTAGGCCAGCCAGACTTAAATTTAAAAAGGAGACCGCCACACTGTCCGTTTAAGGACAATCTTAGATTGAAACAAAAAGATTTTCTCACCGACACATTTTCCGACCGATGGTTCCTATGGTATGTAGCTATAGATATAGTCATCCGATTTTGGCCAAAATTTGTGAATCTGTCTGAAAACATATAATATTAATAATGGCAGATTTTAAGGACGCCTTCTCTTCTTGCTAAGACCCATTTTCCGACCGATTAGGGTTCATCACCAATTTTATATGACCCTACTTGATGGAAAAACATTCTTCTGCAGCGCAACCACAAATGAACAAAATAAACAATTTAAATTTGGGGAAGAACTTTTCCATTGATGCCAACTTTTTTGAATATGGGTTATGAACTCTGCACCGTTGGATTAGGTTCTTTAAGTGTGACTTGCATATTTCGTATAGACTCCCAGTAAAGGAGTAGCAGGCACATCCAGCAAAAGATAAGAAATAAAATAGCTTTGTTGGTAGACATACCAATGGCTGGTAGTGGTAATACAAACAATGGGAATACAGCAAGGAGCGATCCCTTAATACACTGCTTCAAAGTAATGTGATGGCTTGTGGGTATGACGTAAATACGGAAGCATTCACGTCTTACGCTATGGAAACTGCTAAAACTTTTGTAGTTTTATACCCGTGGTTCTACATGCATTCGTCTGTTCACAAGATTTTGATTCATGGTGCAGATATCATAAGCCATTTTTCTCTTCCAATTGGTAAGATGTCGGAGGAAACACTTGAAGCAAGAAACAAGGATTATCGAAATATCCGCCAGCAACAAACAAGAAAGACCACAAGAAAAAATACAATGGAAGATGTTCTTAACGCACTCATAGTTTTTTCCGATTCTTTAATAGCTTCGTTTTCCTAGAGATCTTCAAATATACAGATTGCGATCATCTAATTACTCATTATAAAATCAATATTTTTTAGACTATCTACATTTGCATAGAATATCAGTCGAAAATTTTAATAGTTTGTCAGCTGATGGATTAAGTTAAGGAAGTTTGACTGCATTTTTGTTGCGGCACAAGAATACGAAATTTCATTTAGGCATTTTACTGATTTTCAGTTACACATTAAAACTATTCCTGACCCTACCTGTTCCACCTAATCACTCAAAGAGTTCGAAAACTTTGCTTCATTGCGTTCGCCGCACACTGAAACACACTAACTGGCAAGAGGAGGTGTAACCTTGTTCCCGCTGCCGCCCACTCATTGCGTAACTTTACGAAAATCAAACAACTGGCGCCTTTCCAACTTGCAATTGCCTTTCGGCTAGTGCATCTGACAATCCTTGTGTTAAAGCTGTCAAAACAATTTTCACATTTGTTCCAGGAAAAATGCCACAAAAAGACAAATTCAGAGTTAGTGATGTACAGAGAGCATCGTGAGATGAAATGAGTAGGTTAAACATACTATTGTGAATCAATAAGTCAGAAAAACAAGTATTTAAGATTGTAACTATTCCATTTAAACACTTGTATTTTCTTCTTTATAATTTAGTTACTTGCTTGAGAGCAAAAACCGTTCTATTCGCCGGCTTTATTGCGAAGCAACACGGCTAAAAACACTTCATTCTTGTCTTGATCCCGACTTTAGCACGGGAGAGCTTAACTTTCGAACTTGCTCTCGGGGACCAAAAATTGGTTTTCGAACATTGAAAGATGTATTCTAGGACACATACGGTTTTTTAGTTCTTTTTGAGGCTGCAAAATGTAAAAGTTCAAAGAGGTAAATCGGTTCTCTAGTAGCTATAATTTTGTGTATAAAAGCAAGAATTCTCAAGCTTATCCACGATTTAAAATTAAGCCCAAATATGTTATTGGAAAATTGTGTTATACACAGAGAAAAATAAATATGCAAAATCTACACGATAATGTAGGATTTCTACACGTTTTGACCGGGAAATCCCGGTTGAAAATTCAACCCATCACGTTTGTGTAGCTTTTCTGCACGCCGCGTTTAGTTTTCTGATTTTAACACGTGGCGTATGGCTTTACTGCATGCTTTTAGTTTTCTAATTTCCAAACATTTTTTCATTTACACAAAATAAAAATTACTGCGCACTTTTTATTTTTTTATTTTGGTTTATATGCGCGCGCTGCTGCTATCTTTAAAGCTCAATTATTTCGCTATGCGCATCATCTCAGGGCAAAAGAGGACTTCAATATCCACACGCCGCGTGTAGAAAACCTACACGTTTGTGTGGTATTCAGATTGCTGCATGAAAAATTTAGAAGTTATTTGGAAATAAGCTGATTTTCTAATGTCGTGTAGACTTTGCTTTTGCCCGTGCAGCATTTAGCTTTTCTACACGCTGCGCTTAGATATTGAAATCCTACACGATACGTGCATTTTTCTGCACGCCACGTGTAGCTTTGTGCAATTTAGCAGGGCTTAATACGCGCCGTGCAGCCAATTTTGTTTTCTCTGTGTATATCAACTCGGCTGTTGTTGCCAATCAAGAATATATATACTTTATAGGGTCAGACATGATTCCTTCTCCCTGTTACATACTTTTGCACAAACTTAATATACTCTGTGTACCTTTGGTACAGAGTATAAAAATACCGATGATCGCCATAATAAATATCATACCGGAATATCGTATATTGTTTATATTGTATATCGTATATTCAGCGATTGGAAAGGTACTAATTTTTCTTACCTAGGTAAGGTACAAGATAAATGGCAAAATATATACCTAGGTAAAGTAAAAGTATCCGAAATTTCCTGTGCCTAAGTAAAGGAAAGGGTAATGGTAATAAAAGGTACTTTTTAATAAGCCTTATAAAGCATGGTTTATCAAATGATTTGGACGTGACCAAAACTTTGAGTCTTCCTCGAAATTTCCACAAAGGTTTACGGAAAAGAATTAAAGATTCTCGATAATCAGTTGAACAATAAGTAATAAAATACATATTTAAATATTGACAATCATTAACAATCGCCTATATCTAGGTACAGTCGGAAACTTGCTACATATTTAATCAACTGCAGTATTATCTTGATATTTTATAAAAAATAGTCATAGGAAGTAAAACGATATGGGCAAGTTTTCTGAACTTCTTTAAAGGTAAAATTAGCGACTTGGTTATTTTCGCTGATAGCAAAGTTCACTGTTGAAAGGGTTCTTGAATATAATTTGGTTTGTTGCGTGTTAAATAAAATGCTATTTACAATCAATTCTAAATAACAATCGCATTTTAAAATCATTCAATGTAGAGTCTATGTTTCTATGTTTGTTATTTCAATGCTAGTTGCGCCTACAGTATTCTGTATCTCCTCGACTTAAAGCGTCTTAAGGAACAACACAGTTATTAGATATATTATTATATCACACCGGCAATCCGAAATTGGACGAATAATTAAATTAGATTCGTTTCCTGCCAAGGCTATTATTTGAAATAAAATTCTCATTCAAATTAAAGTACCTTATACCATACTTTATGACAAGGTAAATGAAAATTTAAACCTAGGTAAGGTAAAAGGTACTGGAATTCAAAAATTCCGAGGTAAGGTAAAAGGTACACAAAATATGTATCTAGGTATTTGTACCTTGCGTATATGGTCTAGTAAACGGAAGCATTAAACGAATGATTACAGATAATACATTTTTATACCGAATGGTTGAAGAGAATTCCAAATTTATAGTTGAAAATGTTTACGTGAGTTTCGCTAGCACCAGAATTGTCATTTCTAGTCACGCATCTGTATGTACGCTTATGTGAGATATCCTCAAAAATACAACCTTTCTCTAAAAGCGTAAGCGACACTTGTGGGCGCCCCATTGAGCACAGCCAAAGATATATAGAGAGAGACAGAGAGAGTAGGCGATAAAGAGTGGGAGAAAGTTTGAGGTTGCAGCTGCTGACTTTTGCTTTTGCAAGTTAATTGGAATGCATTTCGAGTGCTCCCCCAGCACAAGCTAAAACTGTGACTGTCGCACAAAACTCGAAGCACTTGCTAAACAATTTGGCTACTATTTTATTTCCCCTCAGAGCCAATTATCCCCCAAAAATCCCAGATGCACATTTTCCTCTTTGCTGGCATATAACTTTCATTAAAGCAAAAAGAAAAAAACTACTTTCCCTTAATCCCTTTCAATCAATTTTTGAATCTCTGCTTCCTCAATAGAATAAAATTCTATTTCATTTCGTATTTATATTCAATTTCTTTTTGATATTTGCTCTGTGTGCAGGTTTTTCTCATATAAGAGAAAAGAGAAGCGAAATAAAGTTTGTACATTTTGTTGTTTTGGAAGAAATTGAATTTGCAGTTGTTGAGTGAAATTTGTGCATTTAGAATTTTATAAAAATAATGTTGCTTGAATTTGCCGCCCTTCTATTCTATTTTACTTTGCCAAATTGTGCGCAGAGTTCATAATTTATGGGTTTGCTTAACCACTAGACTCAAGCTGTTCCCGTTCTCAACAAATACTTGAACCGTTTCAGGCCTGCCCCTCTTTCACCACTCTACTAGGCTATTTTAAAAATCGCTTAACGTTGGCACAAATGAAACATCAAAGATTTACGAGCAATGATTAAGGCGTTTTGCGGCGCGTTCAAAATAACAAGAGCTTCAGCTACCAAAAGAGGTTTCTGGCACCGTTTAAAACAGCCTGAAACAAATTGCAAAAAGTATTAAAGTTCTTTTTCCCTATTTTTTTTTTATTTACTGAAGTGCTAAGCAGCAAGCGTTTGTAGTCACGAAGGGAAGGAGAAACAGAAGAGCAAATACTTAATTTTCTCATCTTGTGTTTTGAGCTGACAATGGCTTGAGGCTTGAGGTTAATAATAGTAAACAACAATGAGGTTTCAAAAAAAATATAGTTCAAAACTTTAAGGATCCCGATTAATTTGTCTTCTTTAGATCAATTTCATTGATATTAAGTTAAGGAACGAATCATGAAGAAAAATGTGTCATTCTAAAACCAGCTTTGCTGTTAAACTATGGAAATAGGCAAAAGGAACGTCTGGAAATAAAGTTTTTTATTGCATAATTTTTGCATGCATAATAAATCTGGACTCTAATAGTTTCTGCACACTGAGGAACGCATGGAATTTGATGATGATGTGAAATGGAAATTTAAGCTGGCCACATCTGACATCAATGCTATCAAAAATGTGTTGTATTAAAAATTATTCAAAAATATTGAAAAAAAATAAATTGGCATAAAGTGGCATAACAGTATTTAAGAATCTTATGGTAGTGATTGAATGGCAGTTATGCTTGGTCATTCTCCTAAAGGAAGACTATTTGGGAGTTTCAGAACATCTTTTGCGAATCTTGCTAAATTATCTAGCTCGTCTTGGTTATCAAACATTGATCGTTCTTGTTGTTGTTTATTGTTAAATTTCCTAGCACGACAAGAATTAATCTAATATGTTATTGTGCTAGTCGCGACGGTAACAAATTAACGATAAATATTTTAGCATTTGAGATACTAAGGAATAGAATTTTGATAATTAAATTAAGGGGGTCTGCCCCCCTTAGTTTAGACGGCCGAATTTTACCTAATTCTTAAAAAATCGTGGAAGGAAAAGGGTCTCTAAAAAAAAAGTATGTCCAATGTTTGAGTTATCTTAAGTAATCGTGTGAACATGTTTGGAAAAAATAGTATCGAGAAAATCGCGTATAAAGTTTTTTTTCGATAAAATAAAAATAATTTTTAATAGATTTCAAACATGGATTAAATGCATTTCAGTAAACATTCACCGAAAAAAATGATCAAAATCGGTTCAACAGTTATCGAGAAATTTCGGTCAAAGTGACATGGTTTTTTCGTTTTTTATTATTTGTTCATTTTGTTTCTAAATTTTCGGTCACCTTATGTAAATTTGGCAACTTAATAAGATTGTGTAACTCATAACTTATCTTATTATGTAAGTTTGATTTCAGGAGTAATGTGTCTGATTATGGGCGAGATGTTTTGTGATGATATAAATTATGTTCAGTGTATTGATGGTGTCAAGTTTATTGAATGGGAGGTAGTTGCCAAGTTAGTATATTTGTCTGTTAGAAAGTTCCCTAGAGAAAATTTTTTGGAGGCGTCGTCTTACTCTACTTCCTGCTTTCTTTCGTCTGCGCAGGAGCCTCCTGGGTAATGTGTTGGGGCGACTTCTTAGCCTCTCCACGTAATCACCTGCCTGTTTATTGGTTACGTCTCCATCATGTCATGTGCACATATGGTGCTCCCGATAGTCTACGCAGACAACTTGTCTGAAAGACACAGAGCTTTCTCAGATGGAATTTCGCAGCTATTCCATATACTTGGATCCCATATCTCCAGGCAGGTGCTATGATAGCTTTGTATATATGCATCTTATTTCGTAGAGAGAGCTTGTTTCTGCTAGAAAGAAACCATCCCACTTTATTTACTCTGCCATATAGTGACCTTACAAGCGCGTTGATATGGGTTGAAAGTTTTGCAGGATGTTTCTTAAGACCCTAATAGAAAATTTAAGTAAATTAAAAAATCGAAAATAAAAAATTTCTCAACTAGAAGACCCCCTTAAGTTACATTTCACAGACAAAGTAACAAATAAAAAGATAACAGAATTAGAGTTTAATTGAAATTGAAATTGACTTTGTTTAAATAAAAATGAGCTTAAATGCTAAATTATATATATATTTTGTTTTTGGTTATTTTTAAATGGTGTGTAGGTGACTAGTAAGTTTTGTTTTAAATTGCGACTCGCTTGTAACTGACTTTAAGATATGTGGTAGCTGGTTCCAAAGACGAACGGCATGAATAAAGAACTGCGCGTCAGAACTAGCAAGCTTTGTTTTTATGCAAATAATATTATTAATCCTCATTGACGCACTAAAGCTTAGCGTAGCGTATAGGTAACAAGGTTTTTTCGTATTTACAATTTATGTTTTATTCTGTGTCAAAGTTACAGCTGGCTAGCTCATTTGTTTGCATGTTTCCTAGTATGATTTCGTGGTCTTATGTTATAGACATACCTAGCAATATTATTAAATAAAACATTGATTTTTCTAAAACTAATGGCATCACACTGCCCAAAGACCTCTAATATTTTGGGGTAGGCATAGCTTCATTAAATTAAGATGTCTTAGCATTCCAAATGTTTTTCCAACTGCTCGAATGACATAATTACGCCTTGAAAGTGTTGCACCAAAAGTAAAGCCATGATTGACAGCATTGTCAACATACTCAATTTCACTTGTGATTAATTTTAGCTTTGGAAAGTGATCAGTATTAAATTTTTTCCTATAAATTACTAAGCATTGCGACTTTAAGGGATTAAGTCCAAGACCATTTTCTTCCGCCCATTTGCTTATAGCTAGAAACTCATTATTCACTAAATCGATTTAACGGACAACTAACATACATTTGGACAACGTCATACATATGCATAAATATGGACTTCACTTATTGACAATACACTAGGAAGATCATTCATATACAAGTAAACAGCAGTGGCCCAAGGACGGACCTTTGAGTCACAAGAAAAGTTGAAAAGCCAGATGATGCTACAAACGCTTGACGACGATTACCGAGATAGTAGGAGAGACGTTTAAGAGAAGTATTAGAGAAGTTGAATAGTTTTTGCCAACTTTGTACAGAGTATTTCATGATTTACCGTATCAAACGCTTTACTGAAGTCAAGTAGAGTGAGAAAAGTGACATTGTCCACTTGCTTCCTAATACCTTCAGTAATTTTTAATATAGCTGTGATAATACTCCGACCGCTACAAAAACCGGACTGATTATTACACAGTACAACCAAAAAAAAAACCCCGGCATGGGACCCTTAAATTATGATAAAAGGGACCTCTGTAAGCATCACCTCATACTCAGTTTTTCAAATAAAGCCTCGGTTCGCGTTTTATGGGTACTTTTGTACTTGCAACACACAACGACAACAATTTCATCTTAGATTTTAAGGCTTAAGATAAAAATCGGGAAAATTCACATTTTCCAAACCTAAATAATCCAATATTTTCACGTGCGAAAATCTACAGGTAAACCACGGAGAACTAAACTGTCATATTTTTTCTTATAAATTCATGCTTCCTCTTCACTATGCAAAAAAATTTGCCTCGATATCTCTCACAAGCCTCGCGCAGGAATTTTTTTAAGTGTCATCACTTTCTTGGGTATTTAAATACCATTAGCTTGAAATGGGTTAACTACGTGTTACGTGTTACATCAGGTACACAGACATTCACAAAACAGTTATTCAGATTATTTACATCAATGTTAATTTTATTGCACGTACTTTTTTGCTTCCTATGCCCAGTTTTTTTATTTCTGACCACGTCTGCTCGGTTGTAATAGCTTTATGAAATTTGCTATATTTTTACGCTTGGCGTACGCAATCATAGTACAGGCAGTTCGTCTCAATGATTTGTATTGCACGTTGGTTGATTTAGTACGATATCTTCTCCATTTATGATAGGACTGGTTTTTTTTTGTATCGCAGATTCAATTGACTTGTCAAACCAGGGTGGTTGACTTAACTTTATTTCTTTACTCCGCATCGGAACTGTTTTATCGTACAGGTACGTTAGATTCGATTGCAATTTTTCAAGTTGTGAAATTGTGGGTCTTGCTGGTCTGAATTTCTGAATTAATGTCAATTGGGTCCTCTGCACAAAAGGGGGAAAGATCTACATAATCTTTCTTTAATCACTATCATGATGTCATTAATGTGTTCCTCGTGCCAGCTTACATGCTAGACGTTTTCAAGTGGGCTTCTGGCCGACTTAATATTAAAAAGAATTTTTATAATACATGACAAGTTTCTCTGCCATTACTTAGTTTTTTGAGGAACGTGTGGTATAGAAAGATGTAAGAAATTTCCTATAACCTCCAGACCGCTAAAATATTTGGTTTCTTTACTCGCTCAAGGCCGCTTACCACAGGGGACAGGGAGAGAGACTGGAAGGGATGATGGCGGCACTGGCGTTGCAGGATGCGGATATGGCATCCTCACTAAACGCTCATTTAGCCGGATTTCGAGCTCAAATGGCTGGAATAGAAGAGCGAGTGTTGGACATGGAGTTCTCGTGGATAGGCTTCAACCGGAACTCGGTCAGGGGGGCGACAGAGGATGGTAGCAAGATGGGAATATCGACCCCAATTAACACTGGTGTGGGACATCGACGACAAACTAACCAGGTAAACATATCGGTACCAGGGACCGGGCACCAGGCCAACCCCGATCCGAGAAGTAGGCAGGCACCTCAGCCAACACAAAGACAGTCCTTACGCAATCAGGAGGCGACTCGCACTACTGATCAAAGTTCCAGCAGAGAGGCAGGGGAGACCGAGGGGATCACACCGCCGGCCCTGGTGTGGTCCGAAGACTATGCGAAAGCGTAGAATAGGTGGGCATAGGCCACGTCTGCCGATCCCTTTTGGGATCAACCTATCGACCGGGTTGTGGCAGATTGGACAGACTGACGGACGAACACGGTAGTTTTTTTTTACGGCACGAAAATTTATTGCTATGCTCCATAGCTCGCAAATGACAGTTTATCGTTTTTTCTAATATGCTCTGCTTCGTAACATAACCGAAAAGATTGTGCAGACACGATCTCTCTCTGAGCGGCTCTCTTTTTTTTGTTTCGAAGCGGTTTTCGCTCAAGCGCTTTGCATTGACTAATTCGTGTGACACTCTCAAATGAGTGTCGCGTGAGGAGTAATACGATTTTCGCTCACACAAAGACTCTCACCAAAAGACAGTTTGACTAAAAAACTCAACAGAAATGATCTTTGCCTTCGTGTGCATGTAAATACATACATATAAATGTACATGAGCATGAAAATAATAAAAAAGACAATGCAATCGTCTGTTAAAAAAAAATGTCAAAAAAAATAAATAAATAAAAAATAAATGTAAAAAAATAACAAATCTAAAAAAATGGTGAACTTTTTTATTTTCGTCTTTTCCCATTTCGCAAAAAATAGAATGCTCCGCACACGCTGAATTTAAAGCGCAACTAATATGTATAATGCAAACAAAAAGAACGCAACAATCGCGTGTTTACATACTCAAAAGACAATTTGCTTCATTTAACTCAAGCAAACGATCAGTGTTTGTCTTGAGCGAAAAGAAAACAGAAATAACTGTCTTGCTCAGAGCGCGAGCGAGCTAAGTCAGACGCGACAAAATCAGTTTCTGTCTGAGTCTTTTTTATTGTGTGAGTGAAAGACACTTATTTGCAGACAACGAAAAAGTGTCAACAGTTACTTGCGAGCTATGCTATGCTCCTTAGGGAGATCATCCACTCAAAATTACGGCGAGCTCATGCTGGGCTACCACCGTGCCGGAATGTGAGTGAGGTTGGTCTCCAGGTCCCTAGGACCAAGAGCGGGACATAACAATTGACAAGTTTCTCTGCCATTACTTAGTTTTTTGAAGAACGTGTGGTATAGAAACATTTTGCCTGAAGATTTTAGAAATTTCCAATAACCTCCAGACCGCTAAAATATTTGGTTTCTTTACTCGCTCAAGGTCGCTTACTTATCTTCCATCCCACATACATAAGTACTATACATCTAAAGCCTTAAGACATTTCCCTTGTCTATTCCGAAATACTTCTTACATATGCTGACTTAATTTCCAATTAACACGAGCTTCGTGTTAGATTTTTAACACACATTGCCTTGGGCCCTATACAGTACCCAACTCATTTTTGTCTTACTTAATTATGCCTTGGACTGATTTGTTATTGTTTACTGCCTACACGTCCCCACCCACTCACCCACCCACACACGCTCATTTTCCATCCCTTACTCTTTCTCATTCTGTCATTTCGACATGCCAACCCAATTAGGTTTCACTTAGTGTAGGGCAACACCGAAGTCGATCCCACAACTGATTACTAAAAATTTGTATATTCGTTTCTTTTACCCTAAGGGATTTCTGTACCCTTTAACCGGTAGATTGAAAAGGTAGATTGGGCTTGCCAATTCCTTTTGAAATTTTCTTTAAAATTTGATATGTCAAAATAAATTGATGGACAAGTGAAAATCTACTCATTTGGAAGTTTACTAAAATAGCTTCGATATAATTTTAACGATTCAAGAAGTTATTTACTAAGGAACGGACCAAAACCTAGAAACAAACCTTAAGCCTAAAGGCTAGTTCGAAATAGGGAACGGGAAATATCTCTTTGGAGTGGAAGAAAGAGAATGAAGGAAACTATTATATACAAGTGTTGGATAGGATCAGAGACATCGCTGTACAACAACAACTTTAACGACCCAGACACTTAACCCACCCGACTTGGTTCATTCAAGTCTTTCAGAAAACCCTTTTTCTGTCTTGACTGGGGATCGAACCGTGGCCTTCTGCACTTGACGAACAACGTCTGGAGTGGCGTGTTAGCGCATTGAGCTATCGCACACTCTTGTAGCTTTATGTCTAGAGGGCTACTTATACTTTTCTGTTTAGTGGTTAAGTTGAATTGTGCTAATTTCAAACACTTTTAGAAGATTTGTGCTTAAAATTTTTGAGAAAGTTTTTTCGTATTTTGAGTTGTAGGCAACAAGTTTTTTCCCTCTGAGTAATAGTACATTTTTCCAATAGCTGCTTATTGAGTAATTCTTAGTCGAATACCACTGATTCCTGCTTTCAAGCTCAATCCTTTTTTTTTTTTATTATTGTTGTTATTTCTGCTCTTGGACCATTTGGCAATTTTTTGTTTTACTTTGTTTGGTTCCCAGAGAATCCTTTGGAGGCTTATAGTTTTGTAATTGTTTCGGGGGGCGGAGGGAGCATTGCTTTCTTGTTTATTATTGTTGTTATTTTTAGACTGATTCGTTTGTGTTGTTGTTGCCTGGGCTTTAAATTGCTTTTCATTCCGCCCCAGCTGGCTGGCTGCTGGGGTGAGGATTTGGGTTTGACTCGCATTTTGTTTTTTTCCAGAGCTCGACGAATTTGCATTTCACTGCTGCGAAAATGTGTGTAGCGGAGCGCATAAATAATGTGTGAGCTTACAGTTGGCCTCGTCCCCAATCCAGGAAGAGGCCGCCACTCGGGTGCCGTTTAAATGATTAATAGGCATTTTAATCTAATTAATGCTATCGCGAGCCAAAGAGATATTCGCACTGGTGCTTTTGCTAATTGTCTAGCAAGTATCACCACGTTGGTTGGTCGTCTGCAATCTACGACAGCTGTTGTTCTTCTACCGCCATTAGGTGCATTTGTCGACGGGTTGTCATTATGCTTTCATAGCTTTAGTTTTGTAAAAATACAAAATAAAATATGAATACAAAATGGGCAAAAGTTGTTGGTGTCTTAATGACTTTTTGCCAAAATAGGAAAAGTTTTGCTGCAGTCTTGAAGTGTTTTTGCGATGACTGTGCAAAATAAAAGCACAAAGAAAGCAGTTAGCACAAAAGAGTCAAGCACATGCATACAATCGTCTGGATTACTTTAACAGCTGAGAAGTAGGCAACAGTTTCTGAAAATCAAAGAATGACAGTTGGTTTGTGCATGGAATTTCAGATTTTAAAAGTACTGCTACCAATTTTGAGACCAGCACAGACAAGCAGAAAAGAATTTAGTCTTGGGGTGCTTTCTTCACAGGGATATTTTTTCGTTTCGTTAGGAAATTATGGATGGAAAGTCTGCTCGAGCTTCATCACAACAAAATGAAATTAAGTATATCATTCTTAAGGCGATAAATAATGCAGACCAGCGTCCGTAGGTAAACCGTAAATCAGATGGATGACGCCTTTTAAGCCGTCTCCGTATCTTGTTTGTCGCCAGATCATTTTCGAGAAGATTTGTGTGGGCCTGCAATCGATCTCTATATCTGCCGGTGTGTCGATTGATATGGGAGCAATCTGGTTCACAGAAAAAAACGTCAGGATATTATTAATCTTTTTTATCTTGGAGTAAGTCCGGCCTGGATTTACAGGATATACGACACAATTCAAGCTTTCAGGGAATGGCCCAAGCCTTTCGAACTTGTATCATTCCAAATGTGCTTACTTCAATCCCCTTTGAGATCACATGTTCATAAATAAGAGAGAGAGTGCGACAAAGTTTAAGTAGCATTTTTGACATGCGGCAACAAACGATGGCGATGGTCGTGAGCGATGGGATGCCATTCCATTCGTGTTCAGAGTGCGTATGGTCAGAAGTTTTAAATAAACCAAAACTGGTGTGGGTCTTGAAGTGTATAAGGATGTCCTATGAAATATGGCGGAGGAAAGGAAGAAGAGAGGTATATTTACTGGGATCAAACCAATATTACATATCGAGCTCAAAAACAATCTCGAATATGCTGAAAATGATCCTGGATTGGGATTAAATTGTTCTCGGATTTTTTGATTAATTAAATTTTTTTTATGATTACCCCGGGATAAATGTAATCTTTTTTAGGATTAAAAAAGTCGGATCAACTCAATCCTTTTTCGGAACGGGTCAGGACTATCCGGGACTACGTTGTTTTCATTACCGATTGGGAATGAATTGATCCCGTATGGATTGATTTTTTTTTGAGTGATCTCAGGAAAGATACCTCTCTTCTTCCTTTCCTCCTTCTATATTCCATAGGACATCCTCCTTATACAATTCAAGACCCACACCAGTTTTGGTTGATTTAAAACTTCTGAAAAACAAAGAAATATAAAAATTTATTGGGCTCAAAACTGGGATTCGAACCCACAACCATACGCACTGAACACGAATGGAATGGCATCTCATCGCTCACGACCATCGCCATCGTTTGTTGCCGCATGTCGAAAATGCTACTTAAACTTTGTCGCTCTCGCTCTCAAATCAAAAATGCTACTGAAATTTTGTCGCTCTCTCTCTCTTATTTATGAACATGTGATCTCAAAGCGGATTATAGTAAGCACATTTGGAAAGCTTGAATTGTGTCGAATATCCTGTAAATCGAGATTGAATTTTCAAGCTCATGCCGGTTACTCCAAGATTAAAAAGATTGAAAATATCCTGACGTTTTTTTTTCTGTGTAGCTTCTTTAATAGCTTGGCTTAGTTTGCCTGCATGTGAATCCAATAGTATCGCTGATTCGTCTATTGAGCTTGGAGAGCCAAAGCTGTCCGCTTCGGTAGCATGTGTGGGCGTCATATATCGCTGCATATCCGTTTCGAAGGACCAAAAAATTAATAGAATTTTTTTCGTTTCGAGTTTGATTATTGTTTTTAATTAGGTCACCAAGTAGACCCTGTTGAATTAATTTACAGTTATTAATTAAAAACCACCGAATCCGTTGTCCTAAGCCACGGAAAACGCTTAACACTGCACGGACCTACCAATTCTTCAAGTAGATCCGGCTCGAAGGAGCAAAAAATGTTAAGAATATACACTTTTAATGAGCACGATTGTAAGTTTGAATTTGTACTGACTCGCTTTTGTGAGCGATCTTGCTTTCATTAGATTTTACCTCCCTTTTCAATCCTTATTTTCTATTCTTAACTAAGGCAGTATTTGTATGTAATTATACGAATGCGTTCTTCTGAAGGAATACACATTGTCTCATTCGATGCATTTTAAGTGGCTCTCACGGCTGGTAGACCTTTCAAGTGGTGTGCCGCCAATCCTGATCCTTGTCACTGTAGCTATTAATATTAATTGCTATAACAAACAGAGACATATTTATTAGGATAGGCTGTGTCTAGTGCATATGACCTTTAACACTACGTGTGGGCCGAGTTGAATATCATGTTCAAGTGTGAACAGAGGTGTCACACGCAGTGCCCGAAAGGCTGATATCTCAGGAAGGGCGGATCAGTGTATTTTGGGCGTCTGGAACGGGTGGTGTCCAGTACTGGTCCAATTACTCTAAATTGGGTCATACCCGCTCTAGTGTGGCAGGTATTTGAGCGCTTGTCCCATAGCTCGACCATGAAGCAGCGTCCTTCGAGAAAGGACCGGGACATAGCGAATTGGCCATTTAAGAAATTTGGAAAAAATTAAAACAAATTTTATGGTTTGAAATTTGATCTATTTGAGCTTGATCTGCCTGGAGTCACTGTGAATTTAAGCTGACTTACTCGAACCAAAACAATTCCTGACTTGTTTTACCTTAACCTTTTTTGTTTTAAAACATAAATCAAAGGGCACAGTGACACCATTCATGCAGGGCTTTAGTGGCTAAACATACATACGCAATGCCAGAATGTGGTTGTTTTTGTGCTTACCCCTTGAACTTAATAATTAAATTTAATTTTATCCATAGAAATCGCCATAATTTGGGTCATGCTTGGGGTGATAATTTGTATAGAGGCTATCACTAATAAAATAAATTGTTAGCTGTGGCAACAATAACTGAACATTACTAATTAAAGAAATAATATTCAGCGAAACTTATCCGAGATCCTGAATATCAATTTAAAAAATCCTTTTTTTTTTACCCTTGTAGAGGGTATATTAAAATTGTCCAAATGTTTGTAACGCATAGAAGTAAGCACCTCCTACCACATAAAGTATGTTTCTATGCTATCTCCTCCGTCAATTTTAAAGCTATATTAACCAAACGTTGTACGAAGTCTTTTGGTACACAGACGCTGTACATTTGTCGGAACCGGCCGGATCGGTTGACTATAGTATATTGCTGCCATAGGAACTATCGGTCGAAAAAGTAGTTTTAGCTAGAAAAACTTTTTGTCTTCAATGCAAACGTGCCCAAAACTCGTATTTTAAGTTTTCTATGATTTTACACAATTCCAACAAGTTTTATGAAAATCTGACATCTATATAGTATAGCTGCCATACAAAAGTTAGGTCTGGAAAAAAGACTTGTAGGAAAACGTTTTTTGTTTTCAATGCTATCGCTCCCAAACTTGTCGTTGATCAATATTATAAGCCACCACAAAATTATGCCAATTTTGATCCAAAACGGATGACTATAGCATATTGCTGCCATAGGAACTATCGGTCGAAAAAGTAGTTCTATTAAGAAAAACTTTATTGTTTTCAATGGTAGCGTCTTTATGCTTTCCTGTTATGAATATTATCGGTCTCCACACAATTTTGGGAAGTTTCGTCAAAATCGGATGAATATATCGTTAAGCTGCCATATAACAAACTGGCATATAACAAACTAACTCAGCTAATAATGTTCAACGAAAATCATTTGAAACATTAATTAATATAAATTATACAAGCTGCAAGTGTATATAAACTTCGGTCGAGCCGAATCAAGCTTTCCTATATTTTTTGATTTTGTGTTTTGTTTTCTTATTTCGAAAATTGTTTTTAAAATCGATGAAACATATTTTTTGAAATTCACAAATTACTTTTCGGTCGCTTTCGTATTTGGAATCATTTCTTTGAAATCAAAAATTGTGTGTCTGGAAATTTATTGGTTTGAAATAGAATGACCTTGTAACTGTTGGAAATAGAAGGATGCAGTTGAACTCTGAAAACTTGCATTTACAAGTAAACTTGTATTTATTAAACTTTAAAATTGTTTTCCTTCGAAATTTTTTTCATGGAAAAATTAGTTTGAAACGTTAGCAGGTTGTCTGTACAGCTACTCACAGTGCGCTTCAGAAATGTTTAAGTTTGACTAAAATAACGCTAAAAACTGTAAACTGTAATTACTTTTGTAATTGAACACTCTAAACACTGCTGAACCGCAATGTGTAATATCAAGTGCTTTCATCGACTTATCCATCGCGTTTCCTTGCAAACTCAATTTCCCCATTAATAAAACAAACTTAAGTCTAACAATTAAATCTAATTCAAATTTTTTTCAGCTTACAGGCTTTCTAAAAAATGTATACAATTTCTCCACTGAGTGACCAAGGTCACAGCGGACGACAAGCTGCTATCCGATTACTTTTATAATTGATCTCCCAATAATTGAATACTCAAGATTCTGGTACTAGAAATGATTTTGAATATTTTAATTTCATTGGAATTGCAAGCTCAGCATCCCTGATTTGCCATCTGCGTTGGCCTTTTCATCAAAACAAAAGACAAATTCAATACGCAATTCCAATAAACAGATGATAACAAGCTACACTTAACCCAAGTCCCTCCTCAAGCGACCAGGTGATTGGCTTTTTGTATTGTGGCAATATTCTTTCAAGCTTTGTGCAAAATTTTCTCCTATTTCCAAAGAAAGCTGGAGCCGAGGGCAACCCAAGACAAAGGCAAATGGCAAAAAACAAAAATAAATAAACATAAATATGTTCAAATTGGAATAAAGTAAAGTCGGAGAAATAAAAACTCTTATTTGTTTCTCAGTGGCCTTTGAGTTTCCCCATGTTGGGTAATTGTTATTTGATATGCACACAAACACACAGAAACCCACACACTCACACAGAGAAAAGTCAAACATTATGCTGAAATGTTATTGCGCCTTT
Source organism: Lordiphosa magnipectinata (assembly GCA_037044535.1). NCBI lineage: Eukaryota > Metazoa > Arthropoda > Insecta > Diptera > Drosophilidae > Lordiphosa > Lordiphosa magnipectinata. The sequence continues at coordinate 108,713 of JBAMBO010001213.1, forward strand.
GGCACTTTTGTTTAAACTGCAGAGAGCAGCAGGGACTTGGAAGCGGTTTAAGAATTCCCAATAAAAGTCAAAATTTGTTTTTTTTACGCCAGATTCAATTAAAACTTCAAAATGCTAGCCAAAGATTGGCCGAGCAATTAGCAGCCAGTCAAGAGAGAAGAGAACTACTTCAATGCCCATAAGCTAGTTGCTACATTGAGATACAAATGCAAGCATAGATGCGAGAAATGTATATACGATGTACATGATGGAGATACTACAAGCTGCAAGGCACGAAGGAAAAGTTTTGCTATTATGCAACAAAAACCGCTACAAGGCTTCAGAAGCTGTAAATTTTGTACAGTGAACAAAAAATATTTTCCAAGATTGGGAATGAAAGTGTATGAAATTTTTCTGATACAGCTAATTATTCACATGTGGTTTCGTTCAAGGTTCGGTTCACAGAAAATAGAAGCTAAAATTTCGTGGCTTAAACTCAATATTTTAAAGCTCTTAGCTACGTATTAAGTTCTCTATTAAAATACCCTTAAATATTTCTCTCTGTACACATGTGCGCACTTTTTCGCCAAACAAGACTGCAGTTTTATTTGTTTGCTGGCAGCCATAAGCATTTCTAGTGACTTAACGTAATTAAAAAGTTTACATAAACAACAACTACAACAACAAAATTGCACTACTAACCAGAGAGAACTTTGATGAAGTGTACATTGAATGCCTGGAAAGAGCGAACGAGCTTAGAAGAAAGCCAACAACTTGACTAGTTAGCTAACAGTAGCGGATGATGCTGCTGATAATGATGATGATGATGAGGCATCATCTTATTAAAGTCATAAAAGAACTTATGCGGGTGTAAGCCACAAAAATGTAACTGGTTGTGGTGGAAGCATTAAAAAGTAAAGCAAGCGTAAGTGACTTGCAATGTTGTAAAGTTTTTCATATCCTTTTTAGAGCTTTGCTGTAAATGGGATTAGATCGGTTTATTAAACCAAAGTAATGATATATTTTTGTGCATGCAATAATTGTTCCTCCATTTTTACTCTAGGTAGCCTTGCTTCGAACTATTAATTTAACAAAATCTCTAAAATATTTCACATAATTAATTTGGATATGAGAAAGTTTACCTGGGGGATCATATAGATTTTTTCAAATTAAAATTAACCATCGTTGCTGTCTTTATGTGATATATGGTTTTTTTAAGGACATGCCATAGATTAAAACTGAAATGAATAACGTTTACGGTTACTGTAACTGTTTGGTAATACTACGGTTATGGGATAAGGGGTAAGTAACGGGTAAAAGTCATTATCCTTATTTCGTTTGAGCTTCGCGTTTGGCTACAGTTATTAGCATAATGTATTAACAAATCACTGTGACAAACCACGGCAGACACAATTGGATTTTCATTTATTCAGTAAAGGACTCAAATTTGCCAAATAGAATCATATCCGACTTCTGCATAGATTCATTATAAAATGTACTTTTAAAAACAAACGCTCAACGCGTACTAGATGATTTAAATAGATCTTTTAATGTTGTTGCATTTCCCCCATTCTACTTATGTCTAATGGAGGAAACTATATGGAACTATGTATATCAGGACTAAAATATTCAACATCGATCACAGCATGGGGCTAGCAGTCACCTACTGGAGGAAAAATTCAATTCAAAGAAAATGTTTTGTGGTGTTCAAAAGCGAACAACTTCGTACCATTTTTTATGAAAAAGCTTTCGTGACAACATATATTTTCGAAATAAGAAAATTTTTAAGTCCTGAATCCATTTTGTATACTCTAAGGAGTATACTCAAAGTTACACAGAGTATATTAAGTTTGTGGAAAAGAATGTAACAGGGAGAAGGAATCATTTCCGACCCTATAAAGTATGTTTGTACGTCTGCAGCCATCTTGTATCACTCCTTTTGTCTCTGTATCACTGTATGAGTGTTCTGGTATTTCAGCGATTGGTGTGCTGTCACACTTCGCTAGAGATGGTATGTCGCCACATCTACTCCCCCCTCAGTGACTTCGTCAGACAGCGAAGAAAACGAAACTGATCCTGTAGGACATGGTGGTGGCGATGGCATCCGTGACTACGGTAGCGGTGGCTATGGTATCGGAGGTGAAAATTCTATGGGGGCCAGTGTAGAGTTGCTCCAACGGTTTCTTGACAGGAGCTGCAATTGGTAGATTCTGGGAGCAGAATATTTGTGGCATGCTGTGATGAGCTGTTGGAGTTGTAGTTAAGTCGATTTTAAGGTTACGGCCGATGCTTCGATTGGCGGTCGATAAGCAAGTTTACCTGAGAAGTCTGAGGTTGCCTCTAGTCGAGGTGGTGATTTTGCCTCTAGTTGAGGACTTTAAAGTGTCTCTAGTTGAAGACTTTGGGGTGCCTCTAGTCTAGGACCTTGAGGTGCTTCTAGTTGAGGACTTTGAAGATCCTCTAGTTGAGGACTTTGTGTTGCCTCTAGTTGAGAACTATTATTTGCCTCGATGAGGACTTTGAAGACACACAAAAAAATCTGTGGTTAAATTTAACCGATATTTTGGGTTAGAAATGCGCCAACCCAAAAAGTCGGTAAAATTCACAAAATTTGATAGTAACTATCACGTAAACCTTTACGCAAAGAGAACTATTGCAATAGTAAATCTAACTGAAAATATCGTTTAGAAATGCGCCAGCCCACAAAATTAGTAATATTAATCGATGCGTACAGTAAGTAAATTTTCTTACTGTGTGTACAGTAATTTTACCATAAAAATAGTAATTTAACAGCTGTTACTCAACTGAAGAAAAGTAGGGTTGGATACTATTTTCGCTGTCACAAGTTGCCAATCTACTTGAGCTCATCATCATCCCAGACCAGAAGAGGCAACCTTAATACCCCCACCCACCAGTTTTGGTTCTGAAACAATTGTTTGAATTAAGCATATTTTTATTTTATTTGAAAAATTTGTACTTACTTGGGGGGGATTCGAACTCTGGGCGCTTGGACTGCACACGATTGGACGGACGTCTTTACCAGTTACGCTACGGCGCGCGTTAATAGAATTGCGTCTAACATATTACTTGTATTGAATCTGCCTAATCACATGCACGAAAAATTTCTTAAATGTCGCATAAATGAGACCACTAGTAATTCTCAAGTTCAAATTCAGTGAAAGTACAATATAAATATAAGGGCCAAACTGAAATTTTCTCAATAAACAATTTTCGCGGTTAGATTTACTGTCGGTAGAGTTAATCCGTGAAGCAACAAAATTCATTTAAAAAGTTATACTATTTGTGCGGTAAGATTTACTTGTGGGTACAGTAAATTGCTGCAAAAACAAATTATGAGATGAAAAAATCACGTCAAAGTCACTATTTCTATGGTAAAGTTACTGTAGTAGCAGTAACTTATCCACAAACCACAAAATATGTGAAAAAATATTTGCTGTTAAATTTACTAAAAGTACAGTTCTTAAATGCAACAACAAAACACGTGCTAAAATAAATACGTGAAACTTAGAATTTCTTCGGTAGATTTTACTGTTAGCACAGTTACCAAACAACAAAACCACATTGGAAAAAAGTTACTGTCAGCGTAGTTAGTTTTAACCACCAAATTTTTTTATGTGCGGTATGAGAGCTTTGACTGAACCCGAATCAATTAGAAAGTAATGTAGATAGGTTCAAAATTTGGAGCTGATACTCCCTTTTACGAAGGGGGAATGTATGTTCGCTGCTATAGGCTATTTTAGTTTTCCTGCGTGGTGGAGATAAACTGGCCATAGCGAGCACTGCTACTACAGCAGCAAAATACATCCATATGAGCACGCACTTTCGCAGGTACAGAACATATTACAGTCGGGTTTGACCGACTTTCTCAATTGTTTTTTGCAAAATCTGAAATGTTTTTGAGTTCTACGAGATTTTATTTTATAAAAAGCTGAACTGCCTTGTTTTGGTATTCGTTTGCTCAAATTCGTCATTTATACAAATCTGTTGAACAGCCAAACCTTTTGCCTGAAAAATGTAAAACTAGTAAATTTTTAAAGTGCTTGAGCAGTTCTTATTTTTGTAGTAAACTGTTTCCAATATAATCCGGTAAAAAAATCACTATTGTTAAAGTTGTGTAAGCAATTCATAACTTTTTTATTTTTTATTAATTGACCTCAACCAACATTTTTCAGTCCAGCAGACAAGCTGTTGCCAATTGACCTCACATGCTCAATCATTGATTAAATTTCTATTGGGGAAAACACATAAGTCGCACAAATTTTTTTAGCGCTATAGTTTTATAGCAGTTTGATAGCTGTTGACATAGTTTAAGAAAGGAAAAAATATTTTTTTCTCATAATTCTGTCATTGCATATGCCACACGGATTTATGTTGCTCCATATTTTTTTTGAGGTTCGCCGTCTTTTTTACTACCTACTTTTAGGCCTTCGTACGCAACTTTCGCTTGGCACATTTGCAACATTTGCCATTTGCATTTTTATGGCGCATTCTGAACGTCACTTGCAGAGGCCGCAATTATTTTCCCGTTTTACTTTCCTCAACCGTTTTATTGTCCCCTCGCTCCCCGTTTGTGTTACCATGTCAGTTTACATACAAGCTCGTACTCGAACTCGTATGTCTGTGGGGAAATGGAGGCATCAAGAGTCATTTGGCAAATATATTGCAGTCACAACAACGCATATAACACATCAATATCCGTCCCGCCTCCGATTCGTACTCCATGTCCACATGGTATGCTACATAAACACACGCAATGAGCGGGCGAAAAGCAAATTGAAAATGACAAAGCAAAAATGGTGAAAAACACGAGTCCAAAGTTGTGATGGTAAAGAGTATACCATGAGGCAATACCCTGGGGATTGTTTGTAATTTGTGAATTGAATTCTAAAAAATATCTCTAATTTATCTTCCCGGCGGAAATCCTAACACACTGATACTCTGTTTATGGTATGAAATTAATGATTGTTTTTATTTGCAAAGTAAATATTGTTGCTGTTAATGCAGCTTTTGTAAATTCACAAAATTCTAGATCTGGCAGCACCGACGCAGCGTTAAGTTTGCTGCACATCAGCATTTCATGAAATGAGGACGACTTTCTGACCCATTCAATAAAATAATTTTGCAAAATGAGCATGGCATAAACGAAGTAACTAAGGCTGACATGACAATCTACTAGTTTTGCTTAAGTGTGAATAGTTTGTCAAGTTGATAAGTGTAAACATTTTTTCTGTGTACTTTCTTATCAGAGATAAATGTATATCCGGGAGAACATACGTGACGAATGATGAAGTCACTGACACAACATTTAATTTTTTTACGCTTAGAGACTAGATTTTTCATCGATATGTTATCGAAGAGCCAAGTATCAGCAATAGGAACGGCTGCTGTGCCAATGGCGTGGCCAAGGGTAGAGGGGGTTTTAGAGCACTGGGAGAAGCTTATGATCCCCTTATTTAAAACTGGCTACGCCCATGAATTATGTTTTATCAAGATAAACGACAAATTTTCTATTCCATATTGTTGTAATGGCCGTATTAACCAGCATACAAAAAACCTCCAAAATCATACATCAAAGTTTGATGATCAAACATCCAAATAAAGTTTATTGGCTTATTTATTTATTGTTGTTAAAGGTTTAACAAAGTTCAGTCAAACTATTTACAGTTAGGAATTAAGATTAGATAATAGACAATGGGGAGCTTACTGAGAACAGATGACAGTCTTGTTGTAATTTAAACAGAGATTACGAAAGGGTTCATGTTGAGCATAGTTCGTGAGGCAAGGATTTAAATAAATCGGGACATAATGTCTAGTTACCCGGGCCGGAACCGCTAAGCTTATTATGCTATGTAAAGCGTTTAAGTCAATCTCACCTGACAGTAGCTTATAAAGGAAAAGCCCACTTAGGTAGATCCTGCGATTATTCAGGGATGGAAGGTCCAATAAGCGTAGTCTGTGCTCGTATCGTGGAAGATGCCTATTGGGATCCCAATTTAAGCCACGCAGTGCGAAAAGTAAGAACTGTTTTTGTACAGATTCAAGTTGATACTGATTTTTCTGGTAGTGTGAAGACCAGACCCATGATCCATACTCAAGAATAGGTCTGACTAGAGAAACGTATAATTGTTTGGTGACATCAGGATCATTAAATTCTTTAGACCATCCTTTGATGAAGCCAAGAATTCCCATAGCTTTATTAGTAATAACCGATATATGACAATTGACACACAAAAATTTTTGCAGGAATACTACTGGAGAGAATCACGACTTGGGTTAATCGCAACGATATCTTGAGCGAATTCCAGTGCGGATTCAGGAAAGGCTACTCTACGGTCGATAGCATATTTCTACTCACCACAATTGCGAAGTCTTACATCCAAAATAAAAGAAAAATGTTCATATGCTTTATAGACTTTAAGGCTGCTTTTAATACGGTCAATAGACAAAGCCTCTTCTACAAACTGAGCAACCTAGGTATATCCTCCAAAATTCTCAACGCTTTACAGAATCTATATGCCGACAACATTGCAACCGTGTGGGATGGATCAAAATTATCGGACTGGTTTGAAACGAATACTGGAGTTAAGCAAGGCTGTCCTATAAGTCCACTACTTTTCTCACTATATATCGATGATATTGCAGAAATCCTACCAGGCTTGTTACCTTTGGCGGCCAAACCGTCAGAACGTTGATGTACGCTGACGATATGTGCATCCCAGCGGAAAGCTCGCAAATGCTGCAAAATATGCGAAATCATCTAGGAAGTATTCGTGAGCAGTGGGGTCTGTAAATAAATACTGAAAAATCGAAGGTTATGTCCATTGGAGCACGAAGAAGCAAGCTAAGAGATGGGGGAGTGTCTGCAAATAAATCGAAGAACGCTAGAGAAAGTGCGGTCCTACAAATATTTAACCTCAACAGTGTCTAATAATGTAAGAAGCCTCATGCTGCTGAAATCTGGGAGATTTCTTAGATTCGACGATGTTGAACGCTTGTTGACTTTTTTCATCAAAAAAGTTTTCAAGTTATCGCAGAATACGCCAAATTACGCGATTTATATAGAAACTGGCCTTAAAACTCTGTATACGTATACACTGCAACTGCATTTCAACTATGTAGCCAAGGTCATGAACATTTTCTTTTTTTTTCTAAAACAGTCTGTAGAGCCGTCTTCATTGACGGAAGATTCACTATCTCGTGACGAACGGGGAAGGTGGGTGGAGTAGTCAAATGAAAGGCGACTCTCAGACGTACATATATTTATAATTGTTTAAATAATACTACATAGCATCAACTGACGGTTTTAAATAAACCATTGTTGTATAACACTTACAGTTTGTATTATTGTAAAGATAGCTATAATCTGTAAACACTATGTTGTCAATATTTTATCTTTACACAATAAAAACAGCATACTACTACTACTATATTACAATTGAATCATAACTTGGGTACGAATTGTATTTCCAAGTCGTCGACTTTGTAGATGCGCTGCAGTGGCTTCATCATATAGTCGTAGAGATAAGGCGTATTGCGATGAAAAGTTAAATATTTACATTTCTCATTGTTGAGTGGCAAACTGTTAATCGTGCACCAATTATAGAGAGAGTTTAAGTCCCTTTGTAGGAGAAGCAGTGATACTTGATCTTCGTAAGAAGGGCAAAGCTTAAGAT